>JASDDO010000022.1:329784138-330384138 GCA_030015575.1 Agapanthus africanus
TACGGGTGTTGAGATGAATCCACCTCAATACAAAGAAATTGAACCACCACCCCTTCTTCTGGACTTTAAAGATAATGCGAGTAATCCATCACAATCATTGAGTCGTCTCTCCAAATTGAGACGTGATCCTTTTCTTTTACACCACTTATCTTTTCCCCACTTCTTCCTGTCTCCTTATAACATGTTCTTCCACCAACCGATGTACTACACCGATAAAATCATCGAATGGTTGGTGTTGAATTTTGGTATTTGTAAGGCTTTGCATTGACCAATAACTTTGAACCCCTCTTGTGATTTTAAAAGATTAACATTGTTTAATTCAAGTTTGGGGGGGTATAATCTGGCTCTTGAAAATAAAAGTTGTTCTCAAAATTATGAGCCAAAAATAAGTTTGGGGGAGATTTTCACGATCATATTTATTGCCTCCGTTAATAAATTTTCTCCCAAGCTTACAGGTTTTTGTGATCCAACAGATAGCAACAGTGAGGACACTGTTGAAAACAAGTTTGGGGGAGGTTTGTGCTTATTTACGCATCATTTGCATATCACTTTGCATAAGCACAAAATATAAAAAATAATAATAAAATATTTAATATTTAATGTTATAATAAAAGATTAAATAGTGAAAAATTACGTCCAAAAGATTAGAAAATTTTAAAAAAACCAAGAAAGTTAGAAGTTTTCTTAAACGAACTAGTAATAAGTAGTTATGAGTCATTGTCCCAAGGGTTAGTAAGATGAAGGAAGTCACTAATCTGAGGATAAAAATAAGTCTGAAAAATAGTTCTTATTCTGGAAGCCAAACATTTGAACGTTGATACCCTACTATACGCACTTAAACACATCTTGAAACTCGGGATAGTAGAGGATACCTTAAAATACTCTTGTCTAAAAGCCTAAGTATGAAGGAAATAATAAATGAATAAAAATATAAAATGGTGAATAAAAATGAACATTGGTTTTGTAATCACCAAGGCAGCAATAAAAAATATAGCGAGGGTGCTTCATCACCTAGTGCCTTAGACCAACTGGTATGGGAGTCACTGTTAAGCCTTAGGTGTTGCAAGACGAGGAAAATACTAATACACCTAATAAGAAAGTACATGAGTAATCAGTCGGTTAGTATCTCAAGAAGTATTAACGGTCGCATGAAAAATGTGTGAGCAAATCCATCTAAATAATCACCGATTAAAAAGTACTGAGGTAGATGGACAAGAGTATGATAGCTTGAATTGAATTCTCCGAGTGTAAGGATGTTTTGTACACACACGTAGGGGTATACGATCAATGTTTGGAAGAAAGGTAGGAATGAAGAATAAAGACGATGTTTTATTGAGGGATGATGTGATTTCTAATATCTTTTCATGACTATTAAGACATGGCTCATGACAACCGAAAAGCTAGTGCAGTTGGAAAATCTAATTTTCAAAGTCTTTCCTTTACAGTTCTTATCTTTATATGTAACTTTCACAGTCTTCCTTTTATTATGAGATTTTTTGGGTGCAATCCGCTGAAAACCCTCAGGAGACAACACTCCTCCTACTAGGGAAACGTAGAGGTTTAAAGGCTTGTTGCACGTGCTCAGTGCAATCGTGCTGCCTACGAAAGTATGCTTGTTAGTTTTTCTTTTTCATTATTTTCTCTTTCTTAAAAATAAAAGATGTTTGCTCGAGACGACCAAAATTAAGTTTGGGGGAATTTGATCAGTCGAAAATATTGCATTCTTAACACATCAATTTACCTACTTTTTCTAATCAACTAAAGGTATTTGGTATAAATATAGCACATATTAGCAATTCGTCTGCAAAATATCAAATAACATGTGTTATACATTATAACCGGCATTATGAGGGAAATTGTGTGTTTATTACTACACCCATGATCTTTGTATATTTTACACACTTGTCTCGAGATTGTGTGCAGGAAATTCTCCAGGTTAAAGAGCCGGAATCACAAAAGGGCTGATAAAACGCATCAAGTCCAAGACTTGAGATCTGGAAATAAACTAGAAAGAACTATAAGATTCCAGACATCAGAAAACAACCCTAAAGACAACACCAGAATACCCTGAAGAATTGAAGCACCGAGTCCACCAAATGGCCGCGGATCCGCGGCCGAGTCAGGCCGATCCGCCGGGGATCTACGGCCGAGTAGACTCGTCGGCGGTGAGAACTTTTTGCAGAGGCCTTCATATAACTTCCTAGCTTCTCCAAGACGCTTCGAATTGTGTAGATTTCTCCAAAAGCTTCCCTTCTATCAGCCAAGCTTCTTGTGCAAGTTTTATACCTACCAAGCTTCACATGTAAGCCTCATAACAACCAAGCTTCTAAGAGAAGCTAAAGGGAAAACTATAAAAGGTGGCCTAGGTCTTCATTACAAAGGTTGTTCAAGAGTTGATTAGTTTGTTCATTAGTTCGGTAGTTGATCATTATACATCAATTCACCCACAAGTTGAGTGACACAACTTGTGATCCAAAACCGTAACCCAAATTCAATTTCAAAGCCAAATCAAGATCCATAGAGAAGCGAATCAAGAAAGCCATCAACAATTATTTGAAGAAACGCCGACCTTCATCCGAGCAAGAGATCCACGACGATCCGCGTCTCAAGAAGATCGATACGAAGCTAATTTCGGCGGATCTAGTTACCTCTTCAAATCTTGTAATCATTGAGTGAATTGTACCTAATCGTCGATTAATAAAGGTGAAAATTATAAATCTTGCTTTTCTTTACATTCATGCATTATGAAAAGTTATCGATTCTTGATTCTTTCCTTTTTCATGATGTGTGAGTGAAATCTCCGCTTGTGGAGGAATCGAGAGAATAGGTAGATGATGATGATTAAATTCTTGAATGATTCTTAAGTCTTATGAGTTTTTTAAACTTTAGGAAATTGTATCATCGAAGAACTAATTTGAGCGAGATCGTTTTCTTGAATGTTTTTTCTCCAAATTAGAGATCAACGATCGGTGGTTTAATATGCTAGAGGCTAGACTTTGAATGATAATCAATGAAAGAACAAGTGATGATGAAGGAGAAACCCTGGTTTCTTCAATAGATCCCTAAACCTTGTTGATCGTCATCGATATAGCAAGAAATTCTCAATAGATAAGAATTCGTAATCATTAGTATTAAAAATCTCTATCAATTTGATCGATTTCTACAAGTTACTTTTCAAATCTTAAGAATTCAATTGGTTTGGAAATTTTCTTGATTTTTATTAATTCTTGATTTTAGATCTATTTCTTTATGATTCTTGAAACTAAAATCTCATGAATATTGAATCATTTTCTTTTCAACTCAAATAAAACGATTTCGAACAAATCACATTTTTTCAGTGGACGATCATCTCTCGCCAACGAAACTACAATAGACACCGTTATTGATTGCGGTTATAAATTTCTTTGGTTGTGATTAAAACTTTTTCATACACACGAAGATGATCAATGAGGTCTCTTCGTCTGATATATAGCATATCCAGTCTAGGGGTGGTAAACATCAGACCCCAATAACCGATAAGTCGTGTCGATATGAGGCTCATAACGGGTCGAGAAACTACTGATAACACTTACCAATAGGTCTCCATATCTGCCCTGGCCAGGGACTTCCAGTTATAGCCAATCGAACACAGAGCAACATCAACCCCCAAAACCAGGAGAGACGAAACCCCTCATATCGCTCATTGACTCCATGTGATTCGGGACTGTATCCAATATCCACCGTTTTGCACGTTCTCATGAACATGGTAAGGTGGAAATCAAAGCACAGTGGGAATCACACAAGACTCTATGACGATCTCGGGTCTACAGACTAACCTGTACGAGTGTCACCAGAGAACTGCTATCTGACGATATGTATAATACCATCTAGGAGTTCTCGGCGAGTCCGTTCAGTGTACCCAGTCTTCACTGAGCACCCGTATACCATCTTTGATGTCAAACACCAATGGGTATGGGACCATCCATCGCCCATCATATGTGTCAAGATGCGTATACGCTAGTCTACTCTAGCGTATCGATGCCCTGTCTCGATACTCCCTCGACTTGGAATAGTTATAGGATGTGCTCTTGGACTACCCTGTCCCCACTAGTATGATCTGCATCATAGTCCCAGTAGTCGAGTACATATCTTAAAGGCTTTATCAACATGTGGGAGAAAGACAGTAAACCAAAATAAGTCAACATGTTAAGACAAAGTGAAACCAGATAGGATACTATCATGTCGAGCAAGAAAGTCCTCTCTATATATATCCAAGCATCCACTATAATATACATCATATGTACAACAATGGCCTCTAGGGCATATACATAACTAACACTTAAATCACGCAACGTCTAAAGGCGTAACGTAAATTTAGTAAGCCGAAGCCCAGAAATCTAAACCTTTTAAGGAAAATAAAAGAGGTAAAGTTTTGAAATAAAGGTATGATGAAATCAATTGTTTTCTTAAATGCATAGATATTGGAACAGGAAAATGCAAGTGGATTTTACTAGTTGAAGAACATGTTTCGTCTATTAAAAATTTGGACAGCACCTCCCTTGTAAATTTTGATCCAAAACCACATATACATGATAATATAAAAAGCATCCCCAAGCCGGAGCTAGCTCTTCGCCAATCGGCGGAATCACAACCACGCAAGACAGAAATATAAGTATACGATGCCCCATGGTGAAGATCAACACAAAGGATAATGAAATAAGCAAGACATCAACCCACCAAGGAACATATAACCCATCTCTCTAAGTCTCGCAACCAAAAGTCTTGCTAAGTCTTACTACTTATGCAAATACTAGTTTCTGATTGTTGGAGTTAACTAGATACAATGGAATAGTAAATACAAGAAAGGCACGATCCAATATGTCGCACCTACCAAAGCAAATCACCCGAAAGCAAGATATGTGCCAACGATACCGCTACTGATCCATGCGGTCAAACCTGCAAGAACTGTGTCACAACGGGGGTGAGTTGCCAACTCGTGAGTAGAAAACATCAGCAGGTAGAAATCGAATAAAACAACGATTTTCTAGGTCAACTATATCATAAAGGTAATACTATAATATCTAGGGTGACCGTGTCTGCATATATATATCAAAAATATAATCAATGCCTGTATGCATGTGGATATCATCTACGTGTCCATCAATGATAAAATAACATCATGGAACCTTAGTGTCCAACATCGACACCCGAAACATCATGAAAGCATATGCATGTAAATATGAGAATATCAACCAACGTGTGTCCATCAACGACACATCAAAATCATGGAACCTGAGTGTCCAACACCGATACTCGAAACATCATGAAACCCGTGTGCATCATCGACACATAAATCCTCATATCTCAGGTGCTGCATCCTCAGATCGGCCATCAGGCACCGCATACTCTTGTCAGCCCTCATATCCATCTCACAACTCTGGTCGGTATCCTCCTGATAACCGCCGAGTCCAAATACTATCACCGGTAAGTATTAGTCCCTCTGCCAGGCTCATCGTCTACTACACAACATACATTTCTTGCCTCAGGGTACCATACCGGGGCCACCATGTACCCGCAAACGGCCTCATTCAGCTCCTCGAATCGGGTATCACATAACTCATAACCTAGAAAACACATGGTGGACGTCTCGAAATATCATAACAAGAGAAACCAGTTTTTTAAAACAATAGATAATTTCATTTGAAATATAACCACGGTTCTCAAATCCAGAATCTCATGAAAACAACATCTCAATGCGTAATATCATAAAGCATGATGTATGCAAACATAGAACAGAAATGTGAGTATATCAAGTATATCATGCCACATGGTATGGTGATGTGAACATAGCAAGTATATCATGCAACATAGCATAATGATGTGAGCATAGAAATATATCATAGCATGATATAGCAATTCTACTGTGCAAGTGACATAGCAATTATCGATGATGAAAGTATGTGAGCCGGCCAATCTATGTAAGTGTAACATACGTATCATCGATAATGGTGTAGGTGTACTAGCATAGGTATATGTAATGCAATGAGAATATCCTGTACGTAATAGAAAGTAAATCGTGGCGAAATGCGATAAGGTATATGTATCTACAACATATCCGAGTCAGTGAATCTATCAATCGGTATCCAGCCTCACAACATCACGTACGGTATAATACCTCGTACGGCATCCTCTAGTCAAGGGTATGGATCAATCATCAGATAAAACTCATCACGTACGGTAATTCATCGTACGACGGCATTAAACAATTAGGGATTCTATCAACCTATATGACAATGAGGGTACGGACTAACGTCTCGTACGGTATATCACTAATTATTCACATCATTATCCATATATATATACCTATCTCTCAAGTCACATCCGTATCAATCTCATATCCTGGGACCGACAAAGGTATCAATTATCTCATATCGATTCGCATCCTTATAACGACATATCAAACCAAGTCATCATATCACATTGTATACTTTTTTCATCACATCAATATCTCACATCAAGTCATCTTATAAATCTCATGTCGTATTTATCGACCTCATTACATGCCACTATAATCTCATACTTATTCTCTTGCAACTGCATATGTACATATCATGATTCACATCCTTATATATCAATTCGAGACATCCTTTATATCATATTATTTCACACTAAACCATAACTATAACCTTAAGTCGTGGCATATCTCATCTCAAAACTATAAATCACATATCAATGTTTCCGGGGGTGCTATACACCATCCACCTGACTTCCCCCGTAGATATAAATATACTCACCTGCGAAACTCCTTGTTCAATCGTAGTCGATGTGCTTCGTCGTCTCGGAATCTACGTGAAGGTACCTACAATAAATACACAGTCGCAATGCTATTAAAATCAAGTCCGAAAAACCGATACGGCACACGGTGCGCTCATAGGTTAGAACCTATAGCTTACGCGTGCAAAAAAACAAAACAACCCCCGTTGTTGACGTAAAAACATCCAACGACCAAATCTCATCTCAAATATCAAAACCAAGCATTCAAACATCAGAAAACTTTGCCCAAAACACTCACAACAGCTCCTAGATTTTAGATCAGGTCAAATGGGACTAAACTAGCAAGTACAGGGTATAGTTTACAGGGATTAGGAGCTACAGTCAAAAACTCAACATCAGTGCCCCAAAAAAATACGGCGACATTGCCCCAAGATCCGAGCTCGCCGGGCATATCAGGTTAGAATGGGCTCGTATTTTGGTGGTGGGTTCCTAGTGGTTAATTTAGGTCAGTGACATTGCTAGTTTTCCTCATAATCATTCCAGGTTGCTCCAGATACCCTGTAGGCTTAAAACCACCACAAAACCGACACGAAACATTTCTATGTTCGTATTTTTGGTTCTATTCAGTGTTCTAGGCCATAAAATCAACAATAAGGTCTTGTAAACAGCCACTACACATCACAAGTCCACACAATCATCCAAACCCTCTCTTGGAATTCCCAAACATCACTAATCAACATCGATTTAAGTCTAAACCAACAATAAGATAAACTAAACACAATAACTTAACTAAAGTCTAGAATTATACCATATTTGGCAACTCAAAAATTTTCTTGAGTTGCTCAATGTCTTCAAAATCCAACTTTGATTGGTCCAATAGGTTTGTAGAGAGATGTGGATCACTTTTGACGAAGGGGGTATAGGGTTTTGGTGAAGAAATTGAGAAGATACTTGGAGGTGAAGGTGGAAGGAATATGAGGAGGAAGAAGATGAAGAAAACAAATAGGGGAGGATGAAGGGGCAGCCTACTCTGTGTCTCTCTCTCTCTCTCTCTCTTATCCTCACTCCCTCAATTATCACATGCCACTCTCTCTTTCTCTCTCTCATCACATGCCATTGACTTTTCTTTTCTATTTCCTTTTCTCTTTTTCTTTTAAAGCCATATATCAACAAATACCAATGAAACAACATACAACCAAATGCAACATGTCATGGTGCACTAAACATGGAAAATGTAGAAACAAGGATTTGGCTTAATCGCGATTAGTAGTGCACTAATCAATTTTTATTTAAACTACATATAATTAATTATAAAAATACCAAATATAATAAATTTATATTTAAATGAATAAATCTTTTTAATCTCCAATTATTTCACAAATATTGGTATATATATTTTTACCATTTTATGAAAACCCCAAATTCACAAATCGGGTAGATTTCACATAATATATTATTTTAATATTAAATTCCAAAAATAATATTTTATATTTCTGAAATGTTACAGCGGCTTTGTCGTTTACTGTGATGCTTCTCAAGTGGGGCTCAGTTGTGTATTGATGCAGCATGATAAAGTTATCGCTTATGCTTCCCGGCAGTTGAAGAAGCACGAGCAGAATTATCCCACTCATGATCTTGAGATGGCCGAGGTGGTATTTGCGCTTAAGATTTGGAGACACTACTTGTACGGGGAGTCATGTCAGATTTTCACGGACCACCAGAGCTTAAAGTACATCTTCCAGCAGCAGGATCTGAATTTGAGACAGCGCCGTTAGATGGATCTTGTGAAGGATTACGTTTGTGAGATCCTTTATCACCCGGGCAAGGAGAATATGGTAGCTGATGCTTTGAGTCGTAGGCCTGGAGGTAGCTTGTCCCAGTTGAGCGCAGTTCAGAGACAGTCTTCTGCAGATTAGCAGATCATGTGCGACAGCAGAGTATAGTTTGAGTTCACTTCCACCAGGGGACAACTTGCTCATGTACGCGCCCGTCCACTTTTACTTGATCGTATTCATGAGGCACAGCCCGACGATGCCCGTTTGTCTGAGATTCTTGAGCATGATCGGCAGGGTAGAGATTCGGAGTTCTTGATTGATGACCAGGGTGTGCTACGTTTTGGGATTCTTTTGTGTGTACCTGATACCGATGGGTTGAGATGCGAGATCCTAGAGCAGGCACATCAATCAGCTTATAGTGTTTACCCAGGTTCCACCAAGATGTATCGTAACTTGAGAGATATCTACTGGTGGGTAGGGATGAAGAGTGTTTCGGATTTCGGTTCGAGGTGCCTGACTTGTCAGCAAGTCAAGGCTGAGCATCTGAGACCGGATGGAGAGTTGCAGCCTTTACCC
Source organism: Agapanthus africanus (assembly GCA_030015575.1). NCBI lineage: Eukaryota > Viridiplantae > Streptophyta > Magnoliopsida > Asparagales > Amaryllidaceae > Agapanthus > Agapanthus africanus. The sequence goes on from JASDDO010000022.1 coordinate 329,793,243, forward strand.
GTTCCGGAGTGGAAATGGGAACAGATCTCCATGGATTTCATTGTGGGTCTATCCAGGTCCAGTCGAGGGTATGACTCCATTTGGGTGATTGTTGACCGGTTGACGAAAGCGGCTCACTTCCTTCCAGTGAAGACCACTTTCGGTTATGCTCAGTATTCTCAGTTGTACATTGATAAGATTGTGCATTTGCACGGCGTTCCCACATGCATCGTATCCGACAGGGGCACCCAGTTTACCGGCCGTCTTTGGCAAAAGCTTCAGGAAGCTTTGGGTACCCGATTAAGTTTTAGCACCGCTTTCCATCCGCAGAACAATGGTCAATCAGAGGGGACTATACAGACTCTGGAGGATATGCTTCGTGTGTGCGTGCTTGATTTTGGTGGCAGTTGGGATTGTCACTTGCCGTTGATAGAGTTCTCCTACGTATTTCAAATGGAAACTTTTGAGGCTTTGTATGTTAGAAAGTGTCGATCTCCAGTCTGTTGGACCGAACTTAGTGAGACCAGGATATTGGGACCCCGTCTAGTTCAAGAGACTACATAGAAGATCCAGTTGATTTAGGATAGGATGAGAGCAGCCCAGTGCAGACAGAACTCTTATGCCGACCGTTTTCATCGCAGGCTCGAGTTCGTGGTGGGGGATCATGTATTCCTACGTATTTCTCCGATGAAGGGTGTGATGAGATTTGGGAAGAAAGGGAAGTTTAGTCCCAGATTTGTGGGACCTTTTGAGATCCTTGAGTGAGTTGTTACCGTTGCCTATCGTTTGGCACTTCCGTCCAGTTTTCCGGATGTTCACCCCGTATTCCATGTATCGATGCTTCGCAAGTACCTTCAAGATGTAGGGTTTCCTTAGCACCTTTGTCACGACCTGAAATATTAGCTCGTGACCAGCAATTAAATCACGCAACGTCTAAAGGCGTAACGTAATTCAAGTAAGCTGAAACGAAGAAATCTAAACCTTTTAAGAAAAATAAAGGAGGTGAAGTTTTGAAATAAGGGTATAATGAAATCAAGTTTTCTTAATGCATAGAATTGGAAAATGAAAAATGCAAGTGGATTATGCAAGTTTAAAACATGTTTCGTCTTTTTGAAAATTTGGGCAGCACCTCCTTTGTATATTTTGATCCAAAACCACATATACAAGATAATGATAAGGGCATCCCCAAGCGAGAGCTAGCTCTTCGCCAAACTGCAAATCACAACCACGCAAGACAGTATATGTAAGTATACGACGCCCAACGGCGAAGATCACCACAAAAGATAAAGAAATAAGCAAGACATCAAAACCACAAGTAGCGGAAAACCCCTCGCTCTAAGTCTCGCAACCACAATCTCACTAAGTCTCATTACTTATACAAATTACTAATTTTGATTGATGGAATTGACTAGATAAAATATGAAATATAAATACAAGAGTGGGTATGACACAAATGTCCCACCTACCACTGGAAAACACCCAAAAGAAGCTATGTGCCAGAGATGCCGCTACGGATCCATGCGGTCAACCTGCAAGAACTGTCGCACAACGGGGGTGAGTTGCCAACTCGTGAGTAAAAAAACATCTACAAGTAGAAATCGAATAAACAACGACTCCTAGGTCAACTATATCATAAAGGTAATACTACGATATCTAGGGTGACCGGGTCGAATATGTGCCAACAAGGTAGTCAATGCCGATAAGCATGTGGATAACATCAAACCATAAAATCAATGTATGTATGCATGTGGATCTCAACCACCTATATAATCAATGTATGTAAATATCATAAAAGCATATGCATGAAAGTATAAGGATATAAATCAATGTGTGTCCCTCGCGACACATCAAAATCATGGAACCTGTGTGTCTAGCATCGACACTCGAAACATCATGCAACCCGCGTCAAGCATCGACATAAATCCTCATATATCTCAGGCGCCGTATCCTCAGATCGTCCCACAGACACTGCATACCCTGGTCGGCCCTCATATCCATCTCGCTACTTCGGTCGGTATCCTCCGGATATCCGCCGAGTCCAAATACTATCACCAGTAGGTAGTGCTCCCCTGCCAGGCTCACCGTCTAACAATAAGAGTCTTCTTACCCTGGGGTACCTCACCGGGTCCACCATGTACCCGCAGACGGTGCCTACCGCTCCTCGAATCGGGTTTCACATGCCACTCTCAGAACCGAGAAAACACATGGTGGACGCACTGAAATATCATATCAAGAGAAACCGGGTTTTTAAAACAATACATACTCTCTTTTGAAATAACCACGGTTCTCAAATCCAGAAATCTCATGAAAACAACATATCTCAATGCGTATAATCATAAAGCATGTTGTGTGCGATATATGCTAAAAATGTAAGCATATCCGAATATCATCCAACATGGAACAGTGATATGACATATTAAGTGAAAACCGCTCTTTGAAATGGATCCAGTTTTTAAAATATAACATGTGGTTCCCAAATCTCGAAAATCGAATGCAATACCGTATAATGGTGCATATGTGTATATACGCAAGTATGGACGTACAAATGTGTATGTCCGCAAGTATGGGCGTACAATGTGTATGTGCGCAAGTATGGTGTATAATATGCATATCATGATGCAGCAACCATACTGTGTAGTGAAATGGAAATTATCGATGAGGAAGTGTGTGAGCCGGCGAATCTGTGTACGTATAACATACGCATCATCGATAATGGTGTAAGTGCACTAGCATAGGTATAAGTAATGCAATGTGAATAACATGAATGCAACCTAAGGTAAATCGTGAGCTAAAATCTATAAGGTACACATATCTAACATGATCGAGTCGGTGAATCTATCAATCGACATCCAGCCTCACAACATCGCGTACGGTATAATCCATCGTACGACAACCTTTAGTCATGGGTAATGATCAATCATCAAGTCAAACTCATCACGCACGGAAAATCATCGTACGTCGGCATTAAGCTATCAGGGATCCTAGTCACGAGGAGGGTACGGACCTAACATCACGTACGGCTAACACTCATGATTCACAACACATATAAATATCTCTATATACCTATGACCCAGGTCACATCCGCAATAATCTCATATCAGGGGACCGGCAGGGTATAAATCATCTCAATCGACTTGCATCCGTATACTATCATATCATCAAATCACGTATTAAATCGTATTCTCTTTTTATCGCATTTTTATCCATCATCAAGTAAATTTTACAAATATATTCTACCTTTACTATAAGTATACGTATCTAATCTAACATACACACCCGAACCATACAACAGTTTTTGAAGGGTGCGAATCGTAGTTTTGAAAGTAGGGGCTACGGTGTTTTTAAAGAAAACATATCATTTGAAAATCCATAACGTCCTTCAGGGTATCTATTTAAAAGATGCATACGGTTCTTCTGTTTGGAAATAGGTATGGTTCGGATGACACACCTACGTCGACTATCTAGTCCTATAGTACCCTAAACGGCAATACAACCAAATATCATCCTCAAGTTCTGTCATCACATACTAGTCGTATCATATCACTTCTAACTATCCATAGTTTCTAATATGGTTTCACTAACAATCTTTTAACTCTAACCCTAGTTTCCTAATCTAGGTTTTCTTAACTATATGCTACAAATCGGTTTCCACCAAAACTTTGCGGGGGTGCTATACGCCATCCACCCGACTTCCCCCGTAGATATAGATGTACTCACCATGGTCTTCGCTTGCCAAAGTCGATGATGCCACGCTCCATCGCATCGGAATCCACGTGAAGGTACCTACAATAATACAAAATCGCAATCGCTATTAAAATCGAATCCGGAAAACCGATACGGCACACGATGCGTTCATTGGTTTGAACCTATAGCCTACGCGTGCAAAAACAATCAAACAACCCTTGTCGTTGATGTACAAACATCCAACAACCAAATACGATATCAAATACTAAAATCCAATTTCAGAATACGGAAAACCCAAAAACAGCAACATAGGAAAACCCTTCCCAGATTTTGACTCAGGTCAAACTAGCAAAAGTTGCATATGAGGTTGCTCTAGATATTAGATAACAATGCTACAGACCAAAAATCACACGTATCCACTAAAGCTTGGCCGTAAATTGCGGCCCAACCTATTAAATCTGCAGCCACTATAGCAGTATAGGGGCTCAGGTTTGTGGGTAGTCTTCTGGTCACCTGCACACATCACTACATTTGCTAAATATTTTTCAGATGCCCCGGGTGTTAGCAGATTCCAAAATACCCTCACAATTCACACAATTTTCCGATATCGACGAATCTAAAGTTCGTATTCTGGGGTTTAGTCAGTGGTCCAGGTAAAGAATTGGTCTTTAGGGTCTTATAACAGCCACTAGGCATTACCCAATCCACACAACACTGAAACCCCTCTCTAGGAATTTCTAAGTTCACAAATCCATCACTAAACGCCTTATAAACTTAAACAAAATGCTAGGAAATCAAAACTACACTAAATGAAAAGAGATATACCTCATGGTTACACCCTAGCAAAACCCTAGAAATCCCAATGTTGTCAAAATCCCACTTTGCTTGGTCCATTGCGATGAGAGTGAAGAGGTGGTCATCTTTAGTGAAAGGAGTATAGGGTTTTGGGGGGTATTTTGAGATGGGTCATGAGGGTAGAATGAGAGAGCTTGAGGTGAAGAAGGAGATCAATGAAATGGTGGGCGAATGGATATGGGGAAGCACTCTCTCCCTCTCTCTCTTTCTCACTCTCATTTTCTCTCCTAGCATGCTAACTCTCATCATTATGTCTCCTCTCTCTCCCCTCAAGTCATCATGACACCTTTTTCTATTCTGTCCACAATAAAACCATAACACATACCACAAATGAAATGAAACAACATGTAACTGTTGGATATAGTGCCCTCAGAGTCAATTATTGGATCACAAGCACGTGATTGCAATGATTGAGGGAGGACCTATACCGGTAGGACAGTCTTACTCAAGATGATAGTATGCTATCTGGTTTATCTTTATCATCGTGTACAGCTTTAGGTGACATTACAGGTCACTATCACACATTGATAGAGCCCTTAGGATTCTTTCTTGACTACCAGCAGTATGATGGCGATCATATATGTGAGAGTTGGGTAGTCTATAAGCATATCCTTAATGTGGTCCCTAGTCGTGGGAGTTTCGAGACTGGGTGTAACACCTGAGTTTAGGGTTAGTAGTAATTAAGTGTTAATTTGGGGGTTTTGGTAAAAAGTTTACCAAAACGGGATTCTAGTAATTTATCTGGATTTATGATTATTTTTGTGAAATTTTATCTCAACCACCACACTTGTGCACGTTAACTAGGGTTAAGGTTAGAGTTTGCCATGTATTTGAACTTGTGGGTTAGCCATGTTTAAGTTAACCTTGGAGGGTTAGGTCCATGGTTAAGATAATGGATTTAATTATGAGCTAATTTGGTTAATTAGGGGGTGGTTGGTTTTGTCCAAGGGTGTTTAGTATGTAGGTTGACTTGCTTGTTGTGTGTGAGAGAGAGAGATGGGATGTGTATCATGGTAGCTTTTGATTTGAGAGAGGGAAATGATGGTTTAAGGATTAGTCACACCATTCAACTCAAAACTTGTCACTCATATCTTTCAAACTCTCTCCCACACTCCAACCTCTCACTCTCACACTCAAATCAGCCACCCAAACCCTCAAAAATCAGCTTTCAGCCACTTTTCTGCTGGACATCAGCAGCAACAGCTGCTACATCAGCCCCCCTCCCAACTTCAAAACCTCAAATACACAACACTACCACCTCACTCACACTCAATTTCAGCCTTAAACAACAACAGCAGTAGCTGCTGCACACAGCCACAAGAAAAAGAGAGAGGGTTGCAAGCAACAGCAACACTCATTCAAGTGAAAATCAGCAGCAGCTGATGTATCATATCAGCCCCCAATTGATCAATATCAGCCCCTTTTATCAACACATCAGCCCCCTTTATCATCAACAATAACTTAAACAGCAGCTGATGTAAAAGTTCAGCCACCATCAGTACATCATCAGCCCAATTTTCATCATTTCAGCCACAAATCAGCCCAACACTTTCAGCACACATTCACATCAGCATAATACACATACAACAACGGCTCATTTTCAGCCCAAACAGCCATTTCAGCACCAGCATCAGCCAAGGCAGCACACCATACCACACCACACACCATACCACACCATATCAGCTCATTTTCAGCCCAAACAGCCATTTCAGCACCAGCATCAGCCAAGGCAGCACACCATATCAGCCCACACCATACCACACCACACACCATACCATACCACACACCATACCACACTACATCAGCCCACACCACACCATATCAGCCCCACACCACAACATCAGCCACACACCAGCAACAACAACAGCAACTTCAGCCACAACAAGCATCAGCAGAGCACTTCTGTAGCAGCTCAGCAGCAGCAGTCACACCATCTTCTCCTCCTCTTCTCCATCCTAGGTTCCTAGAGGGTATAACTCCTAAACTCCTCCCAATTTATGTAAATTATGTGCTTGATTAGCTAGTATAGTGTTTTATCGTAATTTTAGTGCTAGAATGGTGTAGTGATGCTAGATTTAGTTATTTTGGAGTGCTTGTAGTTTTATGAATCCTTTTTGGTGTTAATTAGTCTGTTTAAGCCTAGTGGTGTCGTTAAATTTTGATGGGTAACCTTAAATCGCTAAAATTATGGTAATCTAGCTCTATTAGTGTTTAATTCTTGCTTAGTTGTGATTTAGGGTGACTTAGGGGAATTCTGTCATAAGTGGAAGTTGTGTTAGTTAGAATAACCCTTTTAGGTGCTAGTAAGGCCAGTCAACTAGAGTTTTTCCCCAGATTTCCCAGAAGACACCCGATTTACCGACTTGGCGTATTTTGACAGTTTCAGTGACTTTTTAACCTCTTTAGGATCTGCTGTTGACCCGATCCCTTCAGAATAGAATTGAGAAGACTGTAGCATGGTGAGATAAGTAGGAACACACACACAGAGCACGGGGACCCACCTCCCCCTCTAGGCCGCCGATTTAATCATTCTGGCCGCAATTTGCGGCCAGAGTAGGGGGTGGGGTGTGGGGATTTTTTTGGTGTAGGGTCCTTCTGGGTAGGTTAGTGTGTTGGTATCTGTAACTTTTTGGTTTTAGCCCATAGTCAAAATCTGGAGCTAGTTGAGTGTTTCCGATGTTTTAAGTCTTGTGCGACACGCGCGTGATACGCGTGGTTCTGTGGCGCGCTGCGCGACACAGCGTGTCAGTTTAGGTTCTGGTGGTTTGTGCGCGTCGCGTCGTGTCGTGTGCACACGCGTTTAGTTTCACGCACGCGTATCCTTTTATCGATATATCGCGTTTTTCAGGATTTTTCCTTATGTGGTGACTTTTGTGAATTCTAGGTTCGCCGGCGGGAACTTCGAGCGCAGCGGAGAAAGGTAAGCAGGTGGTCGGACACACCTAGCGCGGGATCACAATGAGTAGATTTAACATCTACGGGGAACGATCGTTTGGATGGCGCGAGTTGCCCGATAGATAAAGTAGACATAATATTCCTGTGGCATTATGATAAAAATACTTCCATGATAACTGATGTAGTTAGTATCGATGTGATGTTCCATATACACAGATTCATCACAGGACACATGCACCATTACCAGGTTTTATTTGCAGCACGAGCACTATTCATGTGGACACACACACCCTGGTAATTGCCATGTCACGATACTAGATAACCTTAATCTGAAACATGTTAAATGCCTAGAAATATGATATTGCCTTAAATATTTAAAATGAAACCATAAGAATTACCATACCTGCGCATATGTATTATCATATCATCTGCTCATGCTTAGTGTAAATCATACATTGCAAATTGATAGCATAAGCATTCATAATCATCGACATATGCATTTATGATGATTTCATGAGATTTATGATATTTCTGGATTTTGGGGGAAAGCCGCAAGATTTCGAACTGATAACTATTTAAAAATATAAAAGTTGCGGTTTTCTAGTGATGTAAAGTGTCGTCCACCATGGGTTTTGTTGTGGTTTTCGAGACCCGTTTCGAGGAGGTGGATGAACCGTCTCGGGTACATGGTGGGTCCGGTACGGTACCCCGGGGCAAGAAGATCGCAAGAGATGGCGTTGAGCCTGCCAGGGGACGGATTACCTACCGGTGACTTCATTTGGCACGGCGGATATCCAGAGGATACCGACCGTAGCCGCTGGATTGAGATATGGATTTTGATATGGATCAGCCGGATGGCTGAGGCCAGAGATACTGGACATGGATATATGAGATTTGGACAGTTTTTGAGGTGTCACTGCTAGACACGGATCTTATTGATTTCTTGAATATTATGCTGATGTTTAAAAAAAGAAGTTTCAAAACAAAGGAAAGAATAATTCGCATACATACTTGATAGTACTTTCATGTGGTATACACACCTGTTATCGCATCCATGTGACATATATACTTGCTAGTACACTGTTGATGCATACATACCTGCTAGTATATGTAGCCATACCTGTTTTAGGGATGCCAGGACACTTGTGTGCATGCATACGATAGCCTTAGTAGATGTTATTTATTACTCACGAGCTGGCAACTCACCCCCGTTGTGCCACAGCTTTCTGCAGGTCCGTTCCGTCAGCACTATAGCAGCGGATACTTTTGCTTCCTTTGCACTTTTTGCCTGGACTCGAGGCTTTTGCTCATAGGTGGGTTATTATCATTTTGTACCACCTTATATCTCTGTTGTATCTAGAACACTCCATCTACTGCTACTATCGTTTCAGCTGTACCTGTTTTATTTGGATTACTGTATATTGATCTAGATGTGAGATTTTGAGACTTAGGGATTTACTTTATGATATATCTGGGTCGAGCTCACTTGAGTCGACATGCTATTTCTTATGCACACTGTTATTCATTTATATTCTGCTTGTACCGTTGGGGCTGATTTTACAAGTGAAATTCTGCAGGAATTTTGGAAAAAAAAGAAAGTTATTTTAAAAAGGCAATTTGATAAGGTAATGAAGTAAATGCTTAAATAATTGGTTTTCTTTTCACTCTAAAAATCTTAATTGGGTTTTGTATTATGGGCTTCAGCTTACTTATTTTACGGACGCCTTGAGACGTTTCGTAATCTAAGTGCCGGTCGCGTTCCGTACTTTGCGGGACGTGACACTGGGAATCGATACTCCATTAGTGGACTAGTGTATACAGTCGAGACCCCGACGAGGGGCGATGGCCGGTCTCACAAGCCATTGGTGTCAGTTGGATCACTTAAGATGTATACAGGTGCTCATTGGGTTATGAGTACACCGGACAGGACTCGCCGGGAACATGCTAGTTGGTATTATACCTGACGTCAGATAGCAGTTCCCTGGTGACATGTGTACAGGTTAGTTCATCGACATGAGATCGTCATTTGTCTCATGTGAGTTCTCACTGTGCTTTGATTACTACCGTACCACGGATCAAAGGAGTCGTGCAAACAGGTTTTAGTTGGGTACAGTCCCGAACCACATGGAGGCAGTGAGCGGATCGGCAGGGGTTTCGTCTCTCCCGGTATTGGGGGTGAGATCGCGCTGTGTCTAGGAGAGCCATTACACGAAGTCCTTGGCCAAGGCATGAGATTTACTGGTAGGTATTCCAGTAGTATCTCAGGGTATTCTGGGATACACTCCGACACGACTTGTACCGCTTTTGGGGGTCGACTTTTACCAACCCCCTAGGCCCGACATGCGATACTCATAGACGAACGGACCGGACTGGACGGATATTGTCACTGACAGGCTCAGTAGGGTGTCGGGATGAGTTCGCTCATCGACTTCCCTTTTGCTCAATACCTGGTAGCCCCGTTACGTACAGCTAGTACCACTGACGTGCCAGTGGTTAAATCCACAGCAAATGTATTGACGAGTCTTTAGAGTCCCCCACAGACAGTTTCTCCAGTTTCGGGCGAAACGTTGTAGAGGCTATATGGATTTATGGCAGGGTTCGAACATACGCGTGCACTTGTGCACGTGTCATGGTTCGGACAGATAATACTAGCGGGCTTTGGTTTAAGCCGGATCCTCGTATTATACTGTGTAGATTTTGTCTCATTGCATTTGTATCCGGTCGGAATACAAATGCGGGTATGTATATACAGTTGTGGAGTTATCCTGTAATTTGATTACCGGATCGCTTTTTGAAGTTGCCAATTTGCTTTCCCTTTTTGTCCAAATTCCTTTTCCATTGTTCTTTGGCTGATTTAGTAAAGGAGGGGTTTCTTGCAAAAGTTGGAATTAGCGAAGGGAGGGGGTTTTCTGTGGTAGGGGGCTATCCAGCAGCATATTGAATGCTCATGAGGTTTCTAGAGAGCTTGGCTTCATTTTTTGTGCCTTATTGATGCATTAATTGTGAAAGGATTGTGATGGATATTGGTGTGACATTTTTCCCTTATGATCACCCATTTTTCTCTTGCTCTTGTACTCACCTCCCTTCTTTCTTTGACATGGCCGAGCCATTCTTTGACAGCCCCATCATTTTTGTGGAAAGAAAATTGATTCATTTGCAAAGAAAAATCCTTGAGCTAATTTCCATTTCATCTCCCTTTGAGGCAACTTCGATTAACCCTCGAGACAAAGCGTTCTTCACTCATTCTACAGCAACCTTGGACACGTCGGGTAGCAAACTTCGTGTACGATTTGCCTCGGTTCAGAGGTAGGAGCCCGTAAAAAGACTCGAAGATGTGGTGCCCTTTCCGACGAGAAGACCGGAGATCGGAGATGCCCTGAGGAGCTTGGGTTGGTGGTCAAAGACCGAAGGACACAGATCGATCGGTATAGCTTTTCTAACCCTTTCTCTAGTTGCTAGTTATAGGTTAATGGTTCGATCCGGAATTAAAGTCTGCGATAGCGCCGGTTTCAAGTTTAGAAAAAGTTTTCATTTCCGCATTTTGGCCTCGGATCGACGGCCGGGACGCTACCGTAGACTCACAGTAACATGTCACGGTGCAGTAGCCATGGAAAACTGTAGAAAAACGGATTTAGCTTAATTGCGATTAGCAGTGCACTAATCGGGATTTTATCAAAATTGCATATAATAAATTTTAAAAATGCCAATTCCTTTAAATATATTTTTAAATGAATAAATCATTTTAATTTCTAATTATTTCACAATTATTGGTATATATTTATACCCTTTTTCGAAAACCCCAATTTCGTAAATCGACAGTTTTCGGGAAAATATATTATTTTAATATTAAATTCCAAAAATAATATTTTATATTTTCAGAAATGTTACAGTATTCCCCCCATTAAATAAATTTAAATTTAAACCCCTAAAATCTAAAACATTTCAATAATCAGCTCAAATCAATGGGGCTCCGAAATCACGGAAGATGCAGAAACAACGCAGCGCATCAAGTGCGCATGAAAACGAGTACAAAACTCAAAATCGAACTCCGTCAAGCGTCACACAAATCATCGGATTTGCACGCATATCCTCGGAGTTACAATGGAGATACAGATCTCGAAATCCAATACTAAAATCCAACATACACTAGTCAAATACTATACTATGTATATAGTACGCATCTTTGAAAACCCCCAAAATTTGAATAAAATACATGCAAAATCCTTTCTGAATCGTCGTGTGATGCGTAACTCACGGCATAGGTGACGGACGCTCATTTGTAAAATAATAAATATAGTTTCATATATGTTTTGCTCAAATATCTGTTCCGTCCTTTTTGAAATATTCCAACAAGGTTTTCCTTTATAAACGTTCGTGTCGCTCACGGACACGTAGGAAATAGAGAGACTATAGCTCCTTTTGAAAACCCTCTTGGAAATATTTTAATGCATGCAAAGTACTCAGGTACTTTCCTCAGATCAGTCCTGTTTGGCTACTACACAATATAGTGCCCAAAATGAAAACAAAGTGCTCAAAAGCAAAATCAGTCTCAAAAGGCGTATCCAATAATCACATGCGTCTGGTGCTGTAACACCTTAGGTTGTGAATAAGGGTTATTATGCTTTAATGTGGGGATTTTAGTAAAAGTTTACCAAATCGGTTTTCAAATATTTTATAAGATTTAATGAACATTTTTCTAGAATTTAGTTTGGACTGCACATACTTGTGCATGTTAACTAGGGTTAAGTTTTGGGTTAAACCATATTTAGATAACTATGGTGGATTAACTTATTTAATTAGGTTAATATGAGTAAATTAAGTGTATTGCTTTTTTTAAAATTTTGTTTTTTTTTGCGGGTTAACTTGAGTTGGAGAGAGAGAGAGATAGAGCATGATGGCATGAGCCATGCTTGATCATCATGATGAGAGAGAGGGGGGTTGACTCTCATTTCTTTTGTTTTCAAACCAATTATCTTTTTGTTTCACTTATTTCTCATACTCACATCTCTCTCCCTCTCACTTTCACACATACACAACAACAGCAGCAGCTGCTGCAGCAGATGCAACAGCAACAGCTGAAGCAACAGCAGCAGGCAGCAGCAGCAAGCAGCAGCAGCAGCATCAGCATCAGCATAGCAACAACAGCAACAACAACAGCAGCAGCAGCAGCTGCAACAGAGCTCACCCCCCTTCTCATTCTTCTTCTTCCTGCATCCTAGGATCAAGTGTGGTATAATTTCTTAAACTCAACTCCTTTCTATTGCTAGCTTGTGGTTATTTTAGGTTCGGTTAGTGTTTAATGTGGAACTTTGTGCTAGTTTATGGTTTAAGTGGGGTTTAAGCTAAGTTGGGATTTTTATGGCTTAATTGACTTAGGTAGGTGTTATTAGTGTTGTTTTAACCTAGTAGTATCGCTAGTTTTCGCTAAATCAACTAAAAGTCGCAAATTTGAAAATTTAAAATACGGTTTAGAAGCAAACTGTAGGATATTTGAGATCTGCTGCATCTGTGATCGTTTTATAGTTTAGCAAACACCTACAGAATAGTATGAAGGTCTTATAGAGTGTTTTGTTGAATTTTGAGCCCATCCCCTTCCCAAAAATCCGGCGACTTCCCCATGAATTCCGGCGTCGCCGGCCCCCCAGTGAGTTGTGTGTTGGTGTTTTGGCTAGTAGTGCCTGTGGGCATTTGTCTGTGTTTGGTATTGTTTGGGTTTTAGATTTTAGTATTGGGAGAAATCTGGGAGAGTTTGGCTAGTTTTAGTGTTTGTGGACCTTGGCAATATTTTGATGGTTTAGTTGGAGAATAGGGTAAATCAGGGTTTATAAGGTTAGATTAGCTCTATTGTGTGCTGTTGGTATCACTAAATTCTCGTAAATTCACCTGATTTCACAAAATACCATAATGTTGCAAACTAAGTGTTTTAAAATGGTTTGTAAAACTAAACTTTAGGATACGTAGAATCTGCTGTATCTAGGGTAGTAATTTTTGTAAGCAAACATATACATTAGCCTATACATTGAGATAGGATTATAGGGTAGAAACCTGGACCTTTTTCACCTGAATTTGGCCGATATCCTACCCCTAGCCGCCGGCCTAAATTTTTGGGATCTTGTTGAATTTTTGCAGGTAGTTGTCTGTTGGTAATGTGAGAGGTTTGGTCTTGTTTGATTTTCTTGTTTTTGCTCCAGATGAAATTTGGGACCTGTTACCTATATTTAGCGTAGCGGGACTTACGCGACACATAAGATATGAATCTGGTTGGTGTGCTGTGTGTCACAGCGTGTCGCGGTGGTTTTTGATGTATGCACACACGTTACGTATACGCACGCGTTTAGCTTGCGACGCTAGTTTTTCGTGTAATCTTGACATCACGTTTTTACAGGATTTTTCCTTATGTGTGTACCTTGTGTAAATTCTAGGTTCGCAGGCGGGGACTTCGAGCGCCGTGGAGAAAGGAAAGCAGGTGGTCGGATACACCTAGCACGAGATCACGGGTGAGTAGATGTAACATATATGAGGGAAAATCGTTTGGATGGCGCAAGACGCCCGATAGTTTGAATAATTTAAAAGACTTCTAGTGGTAATAGTATTTATGAGTATAGTGCCTACTTGAACATCTTGCTGCATTCATGATCCTATATATTTACATACATGTGCGAACTCATTTCATAGGAAACTTGCACTATTGCCAGGGTTTTATGCAGCACGAGCACTATTCATGCGGACACACACGCCTTGGTAATTGCTATGCCACAACACTAGATAACTTGTATAACCTGAAATCGAGAATAATTTCACTATATATGATGCTTAAACCTATGCTAATGCACTTAAATTCCTCAGGATGAACATGTAGGACTGCTAGTCATATGCATGTACCTCATGACATCATCCGTCCATGCCTAGCCTATTAGTCATACATTGCAGTTCGACTTGCTGCTACTATAAGCATTCATTATCATTGATATATGCACTTATGATGGTTATCTTAAGGATTTCAGCACTTGAGATTTGTAACGCCTTAGATTTCGGTTAGTGTTGGTTTAGACGGTAATGCGAGTTTACTGTAAAAAGTTTACCGATTTAGGTTCCTCACATTTTATAACATTTAATTATTATTTTAATATTATTTGTTATGGGCATGCACGCACGTGTGCACGTAAAAGTGAGGGTTTGTTTGTGCAAAACTAGTATTAGCAACCATAACACTTAACCTTAATTCTAATTCATTGCGTAAACTTTAACCCTAATCCTCTTGATTATTGTTGTGACAGAGAGAGGGATATTCTTTTGGAAGAGAGGTGGCATGGTGGCTAATGATGGTGTGTGAAAGCATTAAGGAGAAAATTAATGCAAGGTGCATTCACCTCTCTCTTTCTCTATATCATTTCTTTTTCTAATTCTTTCTCACTTATTTCCCTTAGCATTATTCTTTCATTTCCTCAACTGAAACTGAACACTATCCTTTCCAACACAAATTCATCACAAAATCTCATCCAACCTCATAAAAATCACATCTTCTCTTGGTTTTTGCCTCTTGGATGCATAGGAGCTTTCTAGCTTGGATCTTTGAGTTCTTTTGGTTAGGTAATGATCTTTATCTGTTATTTTTATAGTTTTTGTGTTTAGTAGCTAGTTAGTTTCAGTTTAAATTGGTTAAAGTTTAGTTTTGTACGAAATATCGTATTTTTAGTGTCGATATGTGATATCTGTGACACCGAGATTTTACAGAAAAATCAAACAAAATTGTAGTGATGTACCAGTGAACCTAAGACCCCACCTGAGACACGAGACCCACCCCACCGGCCAGGGCCGGCGACGTATGAAGGGAATTCCGGCGACTTCGGCTCGGGGATGGAGTTGGCGTGTGGGTTTTTCTAGGTAGGTGTCTGCAGTGGTTTTGGTGTTTTTGGTCTTGTTTAGTTGTTGAGTTTTCTCTGTATACGAAATCTGGGATCACCTAGTTGTTTCTAGTGATACGACTACGCGCGATACGTTATCCGACACGGTCCGTGCACTTCGTGCTGGTTTTGCTCTTGAGTTGGTTTCATCGTGTCGCTATGTACATTAGCCACAATACGAACACTTGGGAGTAGGTTTGGAGTTTGTGTGTCGTTAAAACGTTGTTTGTTCGTGTTTTTGGTCGTTTACTAATATACAGTTGTGTTATCGTTTTGTTGTTTTAGGTTCGCAGGCGGGGACTTCGGACGCTGCGACAGAGGGGAAACAGGTGGTTGTCTTTGCTTAGCCAGGACGCTTGGTGAGTTGATTTAACATCTACAAGGAAATCGCCCGCATGGCGTTATGCGTCTGGGCTAGAGTTGTTATGTTTTGTCGCATATTCTATAGCATATATAGAATTGCGCATACACATATTTCTACTTGCTTAGTGTTGTGCTTGGACTAGTATCCTTAGAACACTGCACTATTATTGACGGCTTATGTTGCACGAGTACTGATTATATGCCACACACACCGTCAATAATTGCCATGACACGCACAATACCCTTATAGCTATAATATTGTTGGTTAGGGACATTGAGATATTGGTTCACATTTCCTTGTGCGTATGACTTATAGCATACCTGTATACCTACATGCTTACGCATATGCCCTGACATGCTTATATGCTAGTTACCCATATACATATATGGTATTGTACCATTGTGATAGGTATATACACATATGAGACATAGCTACTGTAGGGTTACTAGGCACTCTAAGAAGGTTCTACAAGCCATCAACCCTGCCCGATTAAAATTTTAGCCGTGCCGAATAACTCTAAACAAGATCTTTTCTAGATAATTAGGGTAACACATGCAAGTAAATAACAATTATCTCTAAGTGAATACGAAATATAACCTTTGTAGATCGGTCCTTCACTTCTTAAGCTTCTTGTAGTAGTCCCTTTGCTGCGATCATCGAACTCCCGGACTCTCGGACGGCTCCATGAGAAGATTTCAACGGTATTGCTTGAAGTCTTCGAGGCCGAAGATGATCTACGTCGAGGGAATACGAACTCAAGCTTCTACTTCACTAACTAGAGAATTAGTGAAGCAAACACCCTAAACTAAAGTGCTAGTCTAGTAGAGGATGATGAAATAGGAAATGGGTACACTTTAGAATTTCTTTTCTCACTATGTATCTCTCTCTTTATCAAACCCTAGAAAGAAATTGAATGAGGAAGAAGATGAGCTCAAAATGAGAATTAAAACTAATCAAGAGAGAGTTAGCTAACAATGGGTGAGTGGGTATCATATTCTAACTCATGTAGAGACATAACCATGGCTAATTATAGTGGTTAGGTTAATTAATATCTTAAGTAAAATAAAACTAGTGGTCTAAGTCAATGCAACCATAAGCTTCATGAAGCTTCATGCATGTGAGCTCATTTTCCTTTTGTTTTCAGAATTACTTTAAATATAAAAACCTAACCAATATAATTATAATGGTGTATGTCTCATACACCCATGTAGTGTGTATCAACAACCATGATACAAAATGAACACAAATTAATATATATCACATATATATTAAGTTGTGCACAAGTGAGAAAAACAAATGCTTAAGTGAACTAATGTTAGTTAATGTAAACTAGTATATCACATATACAATTATACACTAAATTATTAAATCAATGCTTCACTTAATAATCTGGTTATATCTCATATAACCGACTAACACAAAATGTACCAACTTATCGAATCAACACTTGATTCGATAACCCGGCTATATCTCATATAACCGGCCGATACAATAGTTGCGAGAATAGAATACGGTATCACATACACGCATTATACTCGGTCCCTCACATATCACATATGCGCTCCTATTTCGTTTTTCCTGAGCCAGTATAACCTTTATGTAGGACTCTAAAGACTCGTCAATACGTCGGCAGTACAAGCCGTCAGCGGTACTAGCTGGACGTAACGACTACCCGGGTATTGAGGATCAGAAGATCAGCAAGCAAGCCCGCTCCAACTCCTGCAAAAAGCCTTACAGTGACACTACTGTACAGTCCGGTCTCCTCGTCTGATATGTCGCATATCAAGTCTAGGGGTAGTAAAACGTCAGACCCCAATAACCGATAAGTCATGCCGATATGAGGCTCATAACGGGTCGAGAAACTACTGGTAACACTTACCAGTAAATCTCTAAACCAGCCCTGGCCAGGGACTTCCCTGTTATGGCCAATCGAGCATAGCGCAACATAAACCCCCAATACCGAGAGAGAAGAAACCCCTCCTATCGCTCATTGCCTCCATGTGACTCGGGATTGTACCCAAAAACCACCGTTTTGCACGCCCTCTTGGACGTGGTAAGGTGGAAATCAAAGCACAGTGGGAATCACACAAGACTCTATGACGATCTCGGGTCTACAGACTAACCTGTACCAGTGTCACCAGAGAACTGCCATCTGACGTAATGTATAATACCATCTGGGAGTTCTCGGCGAGTCCGTCCAGTGTACCCAGTCTCCACTGAGCACCCCTATATCATCTCTGATGTCAAACACCAATGGATATGGGATCTTTCATCACCCATCTATATGGGTCGAGAAGCTATACGCTAGTCTACTTTGGTATATCGATGCCCTGTCTCGATACACCCATGACTAGGGACCTTGAAGGATGTACTTATGGACTACCATGTCCCCACTAGTATGATCCGCATCATAGTCCAGGTAGTCAAGTACACATCCTAAGGGCTTTACCAACATGTAACAGAGAGACAATCAGTATACACGTTAAGGTAAAGTATAACCAGATAGCAAACTATCATGTCGGGCAAGAAATTCCTCTCTATATATGTCCAAGCATCCACTACAATATACATCTCATATATAGTAATGGCCTCTAGGGTATACATATAACTAACAATCTTCCACTTGCACTAGGGCCATCTGATAACAGTGGTTGTAGTATCTCATACTCTACCATCCCATAATAGTCTCTCTCTGGGAAAAGGCCTTTGTGGGTGGATCTGTCGTGTTTTCCTCTGAGTCTACTCTCCTAACCTCGATCCTCTGGATATCAACCATCTCCATGATCAGGTGACACTGCCTTAGAATATGTCTGGATCACTGATGGGACGGGCGTTCCTAGGCATAAGCCACAACTCCATTGTCATATAATGGTAGGAACGAAGTTCATCTCATGAACTAATATACACCCAGACTTCCTCTTTGGTAGTATCTTTGGTAGCGATGTATCTAGCCTTTATCGTCTAGTATGCCACGGTATCTGTCTTGGAACTCTTCCAACATACCGTCCCTTTACTGAGGGTAAAGACAATGCCTGTGATTGACATTCAGTCGTCCTTATCACCCTGGAACCCTTCCCGTGATTCTCTCCAGGATCAATTGATACCATCTCACTACAGCTAGTGAGTATCCTAACATCCAATTAGATCTATCTCATAGATCCAAAACCCAGGATTTAGTAGGTATCACTTTGATCCTATGTGGAGAATCATTGTGATAAGAGGAGATTGATCGAGCGTAGCATAAGAAACTCCTTCCCTATCAAGAGTATGTCATCCACGTACTCTACGAGGATCACCACCATACTCCCTACTACCTTTTTGTATATACAAGGATCATCTACCATTTTGATGAAGTCAAACTCTTTGACTACCACATAAAAACAGACGTTCCAACTCCGCGATTCTTGCTTTATCCCATAAAGCAACTTGTACACGCTTCCGCTGCTCCCACTGTTTACGAAGCCCTCTGGCTGTGTACTTATAGACGCTCCTTTCCAAATCAACATTTAGAAAAGCAGTCATGACACCCAACCGCCAGATATCGTAGTCATGGTATATAGCCGTGGCAAGTAGGATCTGGATGGACTTAAGCATAGCTACTTAGAAAAGGTTTCATCATAATCCATACATGGTCAATGATGCAAACCTTTAACAAGTCTAGCTTTGAAAGTCTCAACTTTTCTATGTACACCAAATAATCTTATCAAGATATACTTGCTCTTGATGGGGATTTAACCCTTCAGATAAAGCAACCAAAGTCCATACTTTATTGGTGTATAAGGATTCCATCTCAGATCGCAAAGCATCCAGCCATTCTTATAGAGTCCCACTCCTGATTGCCAGCTCGAAACTAGTTGGGTCATCATCTCATGATGCATTCCTCGCTCCCACTGTCATAGAGAAACTGAAGTATCTCTCAGGTGGGTGAGGTTCGTTGGAGACTATTGAATCCTTTAGTTCTACCAAATCATCAGCTGCAGTTTTTATAGCTGGAACTCCTTCCAGTTCTACCTCATGTCCACTAATTTCTTCTCAAGAAATTCCCTTTCACAAAGGTGGCATGTTGAGAAACAAAACATCTTTTGTTCCTCGGTTAGGTTAAAGATATTCCCTTGTGAATGCTTGGGATATCCAACAAACTTCTACAGAACTGACTTTGCCTCGAGCTTGTCCGGATTATGCTTTTAGACATAGGCTGGACAACCCCAAATCTTAACAAACTTAAGATATGGGCTCTTCCCTTTCCATATCTCATATGAAGTGGTAGGCAACTGATTTGATCGGAACCCTATTCAATAGGTATGCAACTTCTCCAGTGCATACCTCCCAAAAGGAAATAGGTAACTCAGTAGTACTCATCATAGAGCACACCTTATCACATAGGGTGTGATTGCTCCGCCCCGATATACCGACGTGCTGTGGTGTATATGGAGGAGTAATGCTGAGAAAGAATCTCTTTCTCCTTTTGAATAATCCAAGAATTCAGTGCTCAAGTATTCTCCTCCTTGATCACATCAAAGGACATAATACTTATACCCGTTTTTGGTTCTCTACTTTCTAACTTATATTCTGTGAATATCGCAAAAGGTTCGGACTTGTGTTTCAACAGGAACATATGTCCGAATCTTGAGAGATCATCAGAGAATGTAATGAAGTACAAAGAACTGGTCTTGGCTTGTGTAGACAGGGGACCTTCGTACATCAACATGTATCATGCCAAGAGTTCACTAACTCTTTCTCTGTTTCCTATAAACAGAGCTATGGTCATCTTATCTCTGTGACATGACCGGCAAGTTTCACAAGATGTAAATTCAAACTAATTTAAATATGCATCTATATGTAACTTCAGCTAGTCGAGTCGCATTGATATGACCTAGTCTACAATACCTCAAGAAGGATTCGTTCATTTCTGAACTCTTCCTCTTGTGTTTGTTCTGTATACTAAGAACTGTAGTTTGATTTAGAACGACTATGCTTTTAGATAACGTGCCTGAACCGATCAACTCTTGATATAGGAAATGTACAAAACATTATCCAACAATACAAAATTATATCCTTTCTTTACTAATAAAGAGACTGATATGATGTTGTATATCAGGTTCGGTATCTAACAACATTCGTTCAGAATCAATGTATTCTGGTAATACAGGGTGATAGTGACCAACAGACTTGGCTGCAACACTTGCACCATTTTCTATCCCATGAAACTTATCACCCGTTCTCAGTTCTCTACCTATCTGTAGCCCATGTAACAGATTATATATGCGGGATCCTGATCCGGGATCTCATACCCAGGATGTAAAGGATACTGAGAAACAGTTCTCTATAATGAACACACCCGAAGATGATGCATCAGCAGGCACTTTCTTCGTTTGGGTGGCACGGGAATTCTAGTAATCCCCAATTTCCTGCTCTGTCTTATAACAATTATAAGTTGGAGCGGGACCAACGTTCCCCAGCTCAGTATAACAAGCGGGTTCGGTCAATACATCCGTATTATTATCTTGATTAAGACGTGATATGGTCTCTACCTGGAGAGAGAGAGAGAAGAAAACACTCTGCGTGAGCTCTTGCAAGATCAGATTGGTTATTATTTTATCTAATCAGGATGGTTCCCACTGTTTTTTGTTAGTTGTATGTATGCCCTAGAGGCCAGTATTGTACAGATGATGTATATTATATTAGATGCTTGGAAATATATAGAGATGACTTTCTTGCTCGATATGATAGTATGCTATCTGGTTACTCCTTATCTTAACATGTATACTAGTCTCTTTATACTGTCTTATAGTTACATGTTGATAAAGCCCTTAGGATGTGTACTTGACTACCTGGACTATGATGCAGATCATACTAGTGGGGACATGGTAGTCCATAGGTACATCCTTCAAGGTCCCTAGTCGTAGGTGTATCGAGACGGGGCATCGATATACCAGTGTAGACTAGCGTATACGCTTCTCGACCCATGAGATGGGCGATGAATGATCCCATATCCATTGGTGTTTGATATCAGAGATGGTGTACGGGTGCTCAGTGGAGACTGGGTACACTGGACGGACTCGCTGAGAACTCCCAGATGGTATTATACCTCACGTCAGATGGCAGTTCTCAGGTGACACTTGTACAGGTTAGTATGTAGACCCGAGATCGTCATAGGGTCTTGTGTGATTCCCACTGTACTTTGATCTCCACCTTACCACGTCCATGAGGGCGTGCAAAACGGTGGTCTTTGGGTACAGTCCCGAGTCACATGGAGGCAATGAGCGATAGGAGGGGTTTCGTTTCTCCTGGTATTGGGGGTTGATGTTGCGCTGTGCTCGATTGGCCGTAACAGGGAAGTCCCTGGCTAGGGCTGATCAGAGATTTGCTGGTAAGTGTTACCAGTAGTTTCTCGACCCGTTATGAGCCTCACATCGGCACGACTTATCGGTTATTGGGGTCTGACGTTTACCACCCCTAGACTTGATATGCGACATATCAGACGAACAGACCGGACTGTACGGTATGTGTTACTGGTTAGATTCACAAGAGTGTGAGCGGGCTGGCTCGTCGATCTTCTGATCGCTCAATACCCGGATGGCCGTTACATTTAGCAAACCGCTTGCGGCTTGTGGGTGCTTGATATGATCATCATCTGCTACCGGCGTATTGACGAGTCTTTAGAGTCCTACACAGAGGTTTCCTGGCTCAAGCGAAACGAAATAGGAGCGCATATGAGATATGTGCGGGACAGAGAATAATGCGTGTATGTGATACCGCATTTCATTCTCGCGATGAATTTTTCGATTGGTTGTATGCGATATGACCTAGTTATCGAATCATTGATTCGATAAAACGATACATAGGATACTAGTCGGTTATATGCGATATGACCGGATCGTTAAATCAAGTGTTGATTTAATGATTTAATGTATAATTATATATTTGATATATTACTTTGCATTAGCTAGTATTAGTTCACTTTAGATGGATTTTCTCACTTGATGTGCAAGTTGTATATGTGATATACTTTTGTGCACATATTTGTATCATGTTTGATGATACTTGATCATTTGGTTAAGTGTATAGAATTAAACCATGGCTAAGTTGATAATTAGGGTTTTGCTTATTCATTTATTTATTTATTTTTTCATTTATTTATTTGGAAATGGTTTAGATGAGAATGGTGGCTTTATTTGTTTCTAGTTGAAGCTTCATGAAGCTTTGACTTCTTAACCATTCTTGTCTTCATGCTTAACCCTAACTAATCCAAGTAACCATGGTCTATTCTCTACACTCTACCCTAGTTAGTATATGATAAGTATTCATTTACTTTTCTATTTTTAAATAGACTTATCATATTCTAGCTTCATCTTCTTCTTCATCTTCAAAAGAAAAAGCTTGATGCCATCAATGGCAACTTGAGTTTTAAAGTGAGAAATCCAATTCTAAAGTGAACCCACCTCCTATTTCTTCACCCTCTACCTCTTGCCAAGTTGTTTTGGGTGTTTTCTTCACAAGTTTCACAACTTGGTGATGTTGGAGCTTGAACTTGTGATGCCTCGACGTAGATCATCTTCGGCACGAAGCCGACGAACTATTCCGCTCATTTCTTCGATGAAGCCGACGCGAGAGTCCGAGATCCGACTAGGACAGCGAGAGGACATCTACGTGGAGCTAAGGAAGTGGATAACCGGATCTACAAAGGTTGTAGCTTCTTATCTTTAGTTAAGTTGTTAACTAGATTCGTATTTCGCCTAAACATCTAGTCAACGATCCGTATTAGGGTTTCGCGGCACTCATAAAATTTTAAATTGGCATGGTTGGTGCCTTGTGAGACCTCTATAGTGTGCCTAGGAACCCTACAGTGGTATCAGAGACTAGCTAGAGTCTTAGGCGAAGTCTAGACGACGTTTGAAACCCGAACGAACCCGAAACCCTAAAACCCAAGTGCTCTCTGGACTTTTTCTAAAAACTGGGATTTTTCTAGATTAAAAATACTTAAAAAATTCAGCAGGGAAATCTAAGAATTACGGTGCAAATTGTTTTCAATGAACAGTATAGTGTTCGGCGGAACCGCGACAGAAGCATGGCTTCTGCGGCGGTTCCGCGGCCTAATGATGACGTCAGCCCTTCTACTTTGCACAGTAATTCATCATTTCAGCAGCTGAGTTTTATGGGAATTTTTAATATTTATTCATGAGTTGAATTTTCTGGGGTGTTTTAGAGCTTCGATGTTTCGACCGGATTATCAAATTTCGTCTTTGTGTATTTCCGGATAACTTTAGAATATGTTAAAAAGTTCGACCGGATATAAATACCCAACTTTTCCCCTGCCGGAAAATATCCAAGTGTTGGATTTTTGTATGGTTTAAGGACGTTCTGAGTAGTGCAAGTAACGCGATGGTCCCTCTAGAAGACAACAAACCTTAACTCGATTATGTGACCGTCTTGAACTGCCCTTTGAACCTTCGGGTTTGGGGCAGTACGGTGTGCCACATGTGAGGCGTTGGCTAGACCCTTCTACGGCTGGACCGTTGGTACCGAGGCATGAAGTGAATGTCTTTGAACCTATTTCATGTGTTGAACGGTTTCGGGAAAACTTGGGTGTTCGAATGTTCGTTCGGAAAGTTTAATATATTCTATTTATTCGGAATGGGATACAATAATTGGAATTCACAAACAGTTATGAGATGACTGAATGAATGTTATAAATCTAGCGGTTTAGTTTCACTTGATATTGAAAAGAGTTTTCGATAATGAGACTAAAATGCGGGGTTTATAACCGTTAGGCATGTGATGTCTAAGTATCTCATTTGATTAGGCATGTGATGTCTAAAAGGGTTGCGGATTCCAACTGTTGTAGTTTTACACTTTCTTTTCTGTGACCGTAAGTGTAATATGTGTTATCGCCGGTTTCGTTGCTATATGTCAACGACAATTGGGATGCGCATATTTACTTACGTTGATGACATGTGATGTTATGTGTTGCTGGATATGTTATATTGGATCGTCGTGTTCGAATAGCCGGGGGTTTTTATGTGAGATGAGTGTTTTTCATTTTTATTCATGTAAAAACTTATATGTAATATTCTTTTATTTGGGGCACTTCCAGGTAGCGGAAGTTGTCACCTTTTGTATATTATTTACTTTTCCGCATTAGGATAGACCCAAGGAGGGAGCACAAGTAACCGGGTTCTGGGGTCCAGTGGGAGACCAACTCGAGGAGTCGAGTCCGGGTCTCCTAACCCTAGAATTGGCAGGGTTGCTTGCCGCTCTCGTAGGGGTCTAGGGGTGTGGGATTGGCTATTCATCACGACCGTGGAATCTGTGTTTTATACTGGCTCGTATTGAAAACACGGACGTCCTAGTGTATCCAATATTTCATATGTTTCTTCTGCTGCTTTATCTGTGATGTGATCATGTGATGTTCTATGATAGATACAGTATATAGTATATATGATATATTATATAGACGTTACTTATGTTTTACACCCGCACTAGCCCTGTCCTGCTCTGTCGTTAGTTACCTAACCTAACGGTGCACGAGGGGACATCCAGGCGAATGCGGATGGCATAAGTGTACGTCGTATTTATCTGTGATGTTTAGGTATTTAAATGATGGGACTTCATTAATGTGATTAATGAATGGAAAGAAACCTAAGATGTTGTAGAATCAAATTTTAAATAAAACAGGTAGCTACAGTTCTTGCTTTGCACAGCGGTATATGTGATATATCCTGCACCTTATTCGATGAGGAAAGGACCGAGATCCCTTCACCGGGAGTGACTCCTTTAGCAATAACTGGCAGATGCTACACACTCGGTTTGATTTTTGATTGCTTCTATAGTTTCTGCTTTGCACGGTGATATATATAATATATCCCGCACATCATTCGACGAGGAAAGGGCCGACGATCCCTTCACCGGGAGTGACCCCTTTAGCAAAACTAGAAAAGCCTCAAAATCACTCCATTTCAAAACTTCATTTGATTCTACAACGATATCAAGTTCATTACGCTCATGGTTTTTTCTGAAAGAACCCGCGTAGCCCTCCGTCATTTCAGATAGATATTATTTAGTATTCGTGCTATGTTTGTTGACTTAGTCAAGGCATAGTGTATGGTAGCTAAATTATGTTTATCTGTAACAACATGAGATGTGATTGGATTAGAGCATTCGCACGGCCTTGTTGACTCAGTCAAGGGTCGTACGGGTGGGTTTAATTCAATCGGGAAATGTACGGGTTGAACTTGACTTGCGATTTATGGTTTGTTGACTTAGTCAAGGTCATATATCGCTAGGGGAAAAAGCATTATCGGGAATTTCAAGTGTTGAAATTTGCAATGAGATTGCATACCTTCTATGAGATAGTTGGATCCCGATACCCACTGCGAGTAAGAGTTACTCCTGGGAGAGTTTTGCACACTACAATTAGCCGATCAAGTAGGTGTCAACGGGGTTACGCCTCTGGGAAAACGAGGTTTACTTTAATTAGGTCCGTGCGAAAGCACGGGGAACCTCCCTCAAAGTACCGACACTGGCCTGGCTGAAAGATCGACGAAGTTGTAGGGTGTAATTAATCCCGGCTAGTCTTTCCTTTTAGGGTTTGAAGTAAGATTTGATAAAAAGCAGTGGGAGCCATCCTGATTAGATAAGATAATAACCAATCTGATCTTACACGAGCATACGCTAAAGTGTTTTCTTCTCTCTATCTCCAGGTAGCGACCATTTCATGCCTTAATCAAGATAATAATATGGATGTATGGACCGAACCCGCATGTTATACTGTGCAGGGGAACGTTGGACCCGTTCTATCTTATAAATGTTATAAGACTGAACAGGAAACAGGAGAATATCTAGATTCTCACGCCGCCCAAACGGAGAACGTGCATGATGATGCACCTTCTTCGGGTGTGTTTGTTATTGAGAACTGTTTCTCAGTTCACCCTACGTCCTGGGTATTAGATACCGGATCAGGATCCCACATATGTAAACAGTTACATGGGCTACGGAAAGGTAGAGAACTGGGAAAAGGTGATCATTCCGTTCATGTATGGAATGGGGCAAATGTTGCAGCCAAAGCAGTTGGAATATATCACCTGGTATTACCAAATGGTGATACACTAGTCCTGAATGAGTGCTATTATATACCGAACATTATATGCAACATTATATCAGTTTCTTTATTAAGTAAAGAAGGATATAATTTTGTAGTAAAGGATAATGTTATGAACATATTCCTAGATCAAAAGTTGATTGCATCAGGCTCGCTACATAATGGCATATTCATTCTCAATCAAAATACAGTCTTCAATATACAAAACACACACAAGAGGAAAAGCTCAGAAAAGAACGAATCCTTCTTATGGCACTGTAGACTTGGCCATATCAATGAGACACGACTAGCTAAGTTGCATAAGAATGGATATTTGAATTCATTTGAATTATCATCTTATGACACTTGCCATTCTTGTCTCAAAGGAAAAATAACCAAAACTCCGTTTACGGGACACGGAGAAAGAGTTACAGAACTCATGGGACTGGTGCATAGTGATGTATACGGTCCTATGTCTACACACGCCAGAAATGGTTCTTCCTACTTCATTACATTCACTGACGATCTCTCTAGATACGAGCATGTGTTCCTGTTGAAACACAAGTCTGATGCTTTTGAGAAATTCAAAGAATATAAGCACGAGGTAGAGAACCAAACGGGCAAAAGTATTAAGATTCTTCGATCTGATCGAGGAGGTGAATACTTAAGCAGTGAATTCCTGGATTATCTAAAAGAGAATGGGATTCTCTTTCAGCTTACTCTTCCTTATACACCACAGCACAACGGTGTATCGGAACGAAGGAATCGCACCCTATTAGATATGGTGCGTTCAATGATGAGCAATGCTGAGTTACCTATTTCCTTTTGGGGGTATGCGCTTGAGACAACCATATACCTATTGAATCTGGTTCCGTCTAAATCTGTACCTACCACACCATATGAGATATGGAGTGGGAAGTGACCATATTTTATACGAATTAAGATATGGGGTTGTCCGGCCTATGTCAAAAAGCAAAATCCGGACAAACTCGAGGCACGATCAGTCCTTTGTAAGTTTGTGGGATATCCTAAGAATTCTCAAGGATATTTTTTCTACCAAGCTGAGGAACAAAGAGTGTTTATTGCTCAACATGCCACCTTTTTAGAAAGGGAATTTCTTGCAAAAGAAATTAATGGCAAAGAGGTAGAGCTGGAAGAGGTTCCAGCACCACAGACTGCAACTAATGATTTAGTAGAACCAGAGGATTCAGTAGTGCCCGACGTACCCCTGCCTCTCCGCCGATCTAGTAGGGTTTCTCGTCCACCTGAGAGATACTATGGTTTTCTCATTGATGGTGGCAGTGAGGATTGCATCATGGAGGATGATGACCCAACTAGCTTCGAGCAGGCCATCACGAGTGGGGACTCAGTGAAATGGCTGGATGCTATGCGGTCCGAGATGGAATCCATGTACACCAACAATGTATGGACTTTGGATGTTGCTCCTGAAGGGGTAAAACCCATTGGGAGCAAGTGGATCTTCAAGAAGAAACTTGGTGTAGATGGGAAAGTGGAGACTTTCAAATCTAGACTTGTTGCAAAGGGTTTTCGTCAAAGACCAGGTGTGGATTATGACGAAACCTTTTCTCCAGTGGCTATGCTTAAATCCATCCGGATCATGCGTGCCATCGCTGCATATCATGATTACGAAATCTGGCAAATGGATGTTAAGACCGCCTTTCTAAACGGTGATTTAGAAGAGTGCGTGTACATGACTCAGCCAGAGGGCTTCGTAGACAGTGGGAGCAGCGGGAAGGTGTGCAAGCTGCTTAAATCCATTTATGGATTAAAGCAAGCATCGCGGAGTTGGAACATCTGCTTTGATGTCGTTATCAAAGAGTTTGATTTCGTAAAAATCCAGATGAACCTTGTATCTACAGAAGGTGGCAGAGAGTAAGGTTGTCTTCCTCGTATTGTACGTGGACGACATACTCTTGATAGGAAATGATATTCCTATGCTGCAATCGGTCAAGCTCTTCTTATCACAAAGATTCTCAATGAAAGATCTTGGAGATGCCTCCTGCATATTGGGAATTAGGATCTATAGAGATAGATCCAAAAGGATATTGGGATTGTCCGAATCCAGGTACATTGACACCATACTAAAGAGGTTTAGTATGGAAGAATCCAAGCGTGGGAACTTGCCCACGATCTCTGGAGTCACTCTCTCCAAAGAGATGTCTCCCAAGACTGATTTGGAGAGAGCTCGCATGTAAGGCATACCCTATGCTTCGGCTGTACGCTCTATCATGTACGCGATGCTATGTACCAGACCCGATGTTACATACTCACTAAGTGTAGTGAGCAGGTATCAAGCTGATCCTGGAGAGAGTCACTGGACAGCTGTGAAGAGCATTCTCAAGTACTTACGAAGGACTAAAGAGATGCTCTTGGTGTATGGTAACGGAGAACTCCAAGTGGAGTCCTTTACCGATTCGAGCTTCCAGAGTGATAAGGACGACTCTAAGTCGCAGTCGGGATTTGTCTTTACCCTTTACGGAGGGGCGGTTAGCTGGAAGAGTTCCAAGCAGGAAACCGTTGCAGACTCGACGATGGAGGCTGAATACATCGCTGCCAACGATGCTGCCAAAGTGGCTGTCTGGATCAAGAAGTTCATTACTGAACTTGGAGTGGTTCCATCCATTGGGCATCCAATACCTTTGTATTGCGATAACAATGGAGCGGTGGCTTTGGCCAAGGAACCCAGGTCCCATCAGCGATCCAGGCATATTCTGAGGTGGTATCACCTGATCCGGGAGATAGTTGATCGCCGGGAGATCGAGGTCAGGAGGGTTGACACGAAGAACAACACGGCGGATCCACTCACGAAGGCCATTCCCCAGATACAGTTTGAGAGACTCTTCGGGATGCTCGGTATGCGATACTACAGCAGCTGGCCCTAGTGCAAGTGGGAGATTGTTAGTTGTATGTATGCCCTAGAGGCCAGTATTATACAGATGATGTATATTATATTGGATGCTTGGAAATATATAGAGATGACTTTCTTGCTCGATATGATAGTATGCTATCTGGTTACTCTTTATCTTAACATGTATACTAGTCTCTTTATACTATCTTATAGTTACATGTTGATAAAGCCCTTAGGATGTGTACTTGACTACCTGGACTATGATGCAGATCATACTAGTGGGGACATGGTAGTCCATAGGTACATCCTTCAAGGTCCCTATGTTGGAGATAGTGCCCTCAGAGTCAATTATTGGATCACAGGCACGTGATTGCAATGATTGAGGGAGGACCTATCCCGGTAGGACAGTCTTACTCGAGATGATAGTATGCTATCTGGTTTATCTTTATCATCGTGTACTGCTTTAGGTGACCTGACATGTCGCTATTACACGTTGATAGAGCCCCTAGGATTCTTGCTTGACTGCCAGCAGTATGATGGCGATCATATACGTGGGAGCTGGTAGTCTATAAGCACATCCTTAAAAGGTCCCTAGTCGTAGGAGTTTCGAGACAGGGCATCGATACTCCATTAGTAGACTAGTGTATACAGTCGAGACCCCGACGAGGGGCGGTGGCCGGTCTCACAAGCCACTGGTGTCAGTTGGTTCACCTAAGATGTATACAGGTGCTCATTGGGTTATGAGTACACCGGACAGGACTCGCCGGGAACCTGCTAGTTGGTCATATACCAGACGTCAGATAGCAGTTCCCAGGTGACATGTGTACAGGTTAGTTCATCGACCTGAGATCGTCATTTGTCTCGTGTCAGTTCCCACTGTGCTTTGATTACTACCCTACCACGGCTCAAAGGAGTCGTGCAAACAGGTTTTAGTTGGGTACAGTCCCGAGCCACATGGAGGCAGTGAGCGGATCTGCAGGGGTTCGTCTCTCCCGGTATTGGGGGTGAGGTCGCGCTGTGTCTAGGAGAGCCATTGCACAAAGCCCTCGGCCGAGGCAGTAGATTTACTGGTAGGTATTCCAGTAGTATCTCAGGGTGTTCTGGGCTACGCTCCGACATGACTTGTACCGCTTTTGGGGGTCTGACATTCACCAACCCCCTAGGCCCGCCATGCGATACTCATAGACGAACGGACCGGACTGTACGGATAATTTCACTGACAGGCTCAGTTGGGTGTCGGGGTGAGCTTCCTCATCGACGTCCCATTTGGTCAATACCTGGTGGCCCGTCACGTATTGGCTTATACCTCTGACGTGCTAGTGGTTAAATCCACAGCCATCGTATTGACGAGTCTTTAGAGTCCACCACACTCAGTTACTCAGGTTTCGGGCGAAACGCTGTAGAGGCCGTATGGAGATATGGCAGGGTTCGATCAGATACGTGCGGTATTGCACGGATCGTGATCGGACAGTTTTTACTAGCCGGCTTTGGCTTAAGCCGGATTCTAGTATTTGATAGTGTAGTTTTGTCTCTTTGCATTTGTGTTCAGTGGGAATACAAATGCGGGCATGTATTTGCAGTAGTGGGGTTTTCCCGTATTTTATTACGGGACCAGTTTTTCTGAAGTTGCCAGTTTGCATTCCGTTCCGGCCGGTTTTCCTTCATTCCTTCTCGGTCGGACTTTCTTGATGGAGGGTGTTAATTGCAAGTTTGCAATTAACATCTTGTGGAGGGCTTTCTTGCATATGTTGCATTATGATGAGACTTGCTTCATGATGATATTCTATTTTGGTCATTTCCATTTCTTATCTTATGAGTGGATTTGTGATGAGAGTGATGTGTGACCATTTTCTATATTGTTGATATTCTTTCTTGCATTTTTTTTCTCTCTCCAATCTCAACTTGAGATGGAGGGGCCGGCCACTTGTGAGAGGGAGAGTTTGAGGGTTTTCATTTTGTATGAGGAAATTGTTATCATCTCATTCTTATGCTTGCTTGCAAAAATCACACAAATCCCTCCATAGCTTTTGCTTCCTCCATTCCTCCACATCAAGGCAACCTCATAACCCCAGACAAGTTCACTACACTATTCTATAGCAAGCCTTGGACGCGTCGGCTAGCCAACTTCGCGCCCGAGTTGCCTCGGTCAAGAGGCGGGAGCCCGTAAAAGATTCCGGCTACGTGGTGCCCTTTCCGACGAGCGAGGAGGTGACGGAGATTCCGCGGGAGATCGGAGTGGAGACGAAGACCGAAGGACACGGATCGCTTGGTATATCTCTCACCCCATCTCTAGTTAGCTAGATTAGGTTAATGGTTTACGATCCGGGTTTTTCTTTGCCCGCGGTAGCGCCGGTTTCGGAGTAAGGAAAAAATTTTGATTCCGCATTTTGGCCTCGAGTACGAGGCCGGGGCGCTGCCGTGGCGCAACATGGTATCAGAGCCACGCCATTAACCTTCTCTAGCTTGTTCTAATGTGTTTTGCTTATCCGATCGACCGAAATTCCAAAAACCGTATTTTTCCTTCACATCAGTTTCTGTTGAAATTTTTTGAAGTCTAAAATTTTTTCTGGTGGTCTCAGAAAGATGTGCAGGGAGTTCTAAGAACTCTGGGAAAAAACGAGACAGTGAACCCTTACATCGAGCGCGGAAGCGCGGCACCACCCCTTTTCTGCCGCCCTTCCGCCGCAAGTTGGTGAGTTCAATGCTTCGTATTTTTCCAGTGGGCTTCTGGGCTGAAAATAGGGCTTTTGGGATATTAAATTTGGGCCAATTATTTCTGTGAGTGCTACAGTTTTTCTTGGGGCCCACTTGTTAATTGTTTGATCGATCGGATATTTTTAAACACATTATTTCACAGTATTTACATTATATCTGCGACCGTGAATGTCACTTGATCGGTAAATCCGGTCTAACTGCTATATCCCAGTTAGACGGATTTGCGAACGTGATTTTCACGTTGATATTCTATGTTTATGCTGTGTTGTTGCGGATCGGTCGTGGGGGATAGCCTGGATGCAATGCTAGTACTGTTTTGTTGTATTATGTACATTTGTTATTGCGGGGCGAGCGTCCGACATGTGGACTGCCGTCACTGCCTGTTTGTATTATTCTTTTGGGCCACGACCTGGTTGCGGTCGATGTACCCGGTGTATGTATATTTTACTTTCTGTACTAGGATTACCCCGCGGAGGGGTGCATGGATAGCCGGGTTCTAGAGGGCAACGGGCCCGCATCTCATGGCATTGAGACGGAGGGGGCTTCACTCTAGTATTGGCGGGCTATTCGCCGCACTCGTAGGGGGTACAGGTTGACCCAGGAGGGGTGCCCAAGTTACCGGATTCCGTGAAGTGCTGGGTGGTCCATTCACGGTGCTGAAGGGGGCTGCCTCGCTTCAGGTTTTGGCGGGTGACTTGCCGCGCCCGTAGGGGTCTAGGTTTTCATTGCACAGGCTATCCACACGACCAGGGGAACGTCGGGTTTCAGCAGCGGCTCTGTGAAACCCGGGCTTCCAGATATCTGTATTGTTCTGTGATGCTGTATATTTCTGTGATGTTGCTTTTTATCACGCCTTGAGCGAAAATTATATATTGGTATATATATTAGTAGATGTTGTATATGTTTTACATCCGCGCTAGTCCAGTCCCCGCTCTGTCGTTAGTAAGCTAACCTAACGGGTGATGACGGGACCCAGTGGCGAATGCGGATGGCATATACGTACATCAGTATATTTTCGTTCTTTGTGGTGTGATCAACTGATGGGACTGCGTTGATTCGGATCAATGCAAGATAAACAAACCTATTCTGATGTTGTTGGAACACTTTTCAAAAGGCTGTTATTGCAAGGACGTTCACTTTTGTTTTGCATCGTGGTATTCAGTTGGAATATCCTGCTCCTCAGTCGACGAGGCAAGGGTCGAGATCCCTTCACCGGGAGTGACCCCTTGGACAGAAGTTTGCGTCAGGGCATTAACTTCACTATAGCCGATTACTTTTACTTTGCATCGTGGTATTCAGATAGAATATCCTGCACCTCATTCTACGGGGAAAGAGCCGAGATCCCTTCACCGGGAGTGACCTCTTTAGTAAAGGTTTTCGTCACTATATTTTTATAAAAACTATGCAGTTCCTTCAACGATATCAAGTTCATTACGTTAAAGGTTTTTCGCCAAAAACCAGCCGTAGCCCTCCGTCATTTCTTATGAGTATTATTTAGTATTCGTGCTGCGTTTGTTGACTCCGTCAAGGCGTAGTGTACGGTAGCTAAGTGGTGCTTGTTTGTGGCATAAATGGGATTGGTTAGGACAGTCGTGCGGCCTTGTTGACTCCGTCAAGGGCACGTACGGGTGGGTTTAATGCAATCCAGATAATAACGGGATGAACTTGACTAGGACTCTTTTATTTGTTGACTCCGTCAAGGTCACTTGAGTCCTAGGGGTAAAAATCACATCGGGAGTTTCAAAAGAACTGAAACTTGCCAGGCATGCGCATACCTTCTGGAGTGTGGTGACGTGAGTGGATTCCGTCACGTTATCATGCGATGAAGTTGGATCCCGATTCCCACTGATGAGTTGGTTTACTCCTCGGGTAACCCCGACTAATTCTTCTTTCAGGTTTGGAGGAGAATTTGAGGTACAGTGGGAGATTTCCAGATTAGATAAATTGATAACCATTCTGATCTAGGTTAGAGTGCACGCTGAGTGTTTCTTTTCTCTCTCTCTTTGGCAGCGACCATTGACCCGACCCTGGACTTTGACTCAGTGACCAAGTTGACCGAACCTTCGTAACACAGGCTTTTGGATTGTCAGAGTTGCAGACCTCATTGCCACTCCTACTTTTACCCTTTTCTCCAGGACACCCCGCATTACTGCGAACGTCCACTTCCATTGGACAAAACCATCGTATGGTTATATACGAACTCGAAGGACTTCGAGGATGGTTTCTGGTTCTGGAGAAAACGAATAGGATTATTCAGTTGTCTTTTCTTTTCACCTTCTCTCATTGCGAGTACTCCTTGGTTTAGGAGATAGTACACCTATTACGCAAATTGGATAGTCTTCTTCTAAACCTTAGGCTGGTGCCGAACGGTGGGGAATGAAGAAAACCAGTTAGCCTAAACGGTGTACAGAAGGTATTAAGTTAAGACAAAGCAAGGGATTAGTAGGAGGGCAAAGTAAATTGCGACTGATATTCACGACCAAACCAAGTACTTCTTCGCCAATCCTAAATCACCTTTGTATTTCTCCAGGACACTCCGTATTACTACGAAGATCCCAGTTTATTGGATAATCCATCGTATGGTTATATATGAACTCGAAAGGAACTTGTTCCAGTTCGGGGATGGATTCTGGTTCAGGAGAAATAGGAATAAAGTACATTCAGGTGTCTTTTATCTTCACCTTCTCTCGCGTTGCGAGTGCTCCTAGGATTAGGACAGTACACCCTTTATGCTTTTTGGATAGTCTTCTTCCAAACCATAGGCTGGTGCCGAACGGTAGGGAAGGAAGAAAACCATTTGGCCTAAAGGGGTGTACAGAAGGTAATGACTAAAGACATATAAAGGGACTTGGAGAGGTGGCAAAGAATTATACGGTTACGGTTGTGAATCTGGATAATGGAAGAGGCATTACTTAGAATACCAGGATACCCCAACGAAACATTTCAATGTTTCAGTTTCACTGTGTACTGTTAATAGAAAACTGATTTCCCGATTAGACACTTACTCCAGGGTATGTATTTACCAGGTATGATTCTCGCATCTGTATGGTTTTACAGATGATGAGTGGGAGTAAGTTATTGGGAATTGGGTGGTCATCCTCATTATATCGGGATTCGTTGTAATCGGTGATATTTGAGGAAGTCACCTGGGTTGTTTGCCGGTCGGCAAATATTTGGTTTTGAATATCCGATGTTGTGCACCAATTTCAAATTGATATATCTGTACGTCTATTTTTATAGAGTGAGATATACCTTTTGATATTATGTCGATGACATTTACCTATATCAGTGGATGGTTAGGTAAGGAGCATTGAACAGCGGTGTAATTCTTCTTAACCATAATGTCACGACCCCAGAATTCGACTCGTGACCGGCACTTAACCACGCAACGTCTACAGGCGCAACGCGGCTAAGTAAGCCGAACCCAGAAATCAAAACCAATAAATATAGAGTGATTTAGAACGTTTTGTAAAAGCAAGAGTAAATGTCTGAAAAACTCCCATTTGTTTAGAAGAAATCCCTTTTAAGTTCAAAAGTTATGAGTTTTATAATTTTGGTAACATTTCCTTTTTTAAAACATCAGCCCCGAAAGTCGGGTAAAAGTAAGGTGTAGCGGAAATAACAAGTGATATGAATAAAGCAACACAATATGATATACGACGCCGTAGCGAAGAATACACAGTAAAACAAGGACAATATCATAAAAGATGAGACTGCATAAAGTTACATCGGCTCACATGCGAGCTCGACACCAGAATATAAAATCATACATATCGTCCTCACAACTGTCTCTATGTCAATACAGAAAGGTAGATGGAGAATACTAGATACATCAATATACAACTGAAATATAACAGATACCGTACAAAACCCACCTATCAGCAAAAGACTATCTCTGCTCAAAAGGGGTATCTGTGCCAAAAGATGAGGTAACAGCCAGCCGTGACTACTCCCAAGGGCAACCTGCAAACACTGTGGCACAACGGGGGTGAGTTGCCAACTCGTGAATAGAGATAACATATAAAGGTGATCGCAAGCATGCACATATAGCGTGGCTCTACTACTGCCAGCAGATGATATCAATGCATGTCAACAGTGGATACAATAGTAATGCATATACTCTAACAGGTAAATGCCACAGGATGAGATGTATAGTAATCAATACCGAGTATGGGATAAATAATATCTACATGGACTATGTCAACATGGAAAACAATGCTCGGTGCCTCAAACTGCACCCAAGTCCCACATATACTCAGGCGCCGGCACACCCATCGGCCCTCAAATCCTGTATATCTCGGAGGAATCACGAGTGCCCAACATCGGCACCCAAAACATCATGAAATACCCGTGTCCAGCATCGACACGTAAATCCTCGAACATCGGGCGACGTCAGTCCGGACCGGCCCCACGTGGTCCACCTGCGGTATCGGCCCTCGGCCCCGGCAGTACGGATCCTCCCGCATCCATCACTCGACTCTGGTCAGTATCCTCCGGACAACTGCCAGGTCCAACCAATCACCGGTAGGTACTCGCCCGCCTCCAGGCTCAATCGGCAAATCCCATCGATCATCTCGCCGAGGGGAACCATACCGGGCCCACCACGAACCCGTAAACGGAACATCCACTCCTCGAATCGGGTTTCAAGCACACGTCTCAGCACCGAGAAAACGCGTAGTGGACACACCAAAATATCATATCACGAGGTACCGGGTTTTTCAAAATAGCATATCTTTCCTTAAATAATTCCATGGTCCTCAAAACAGCAATCACATGAAAATCCAATACCAATAGTAAAATCCAATGCGAGGTACAATATACATCAATCCATGGTATGGGTATAAGGGGAAAGCCGCTTTTTAAAGTAGTTTCATTTCCGGTTTTAAAAGATGTCATGCGGCTCGCAATATACATGAAAATCATATCAAATCACATATGAGGCGAACTATAGCAATATAATCATGGCAGCTCTATAGTGGGTGTGGCATGGCAATTACTAACGGTGTGTGTGTAGCATGTAAATAGTGCCCGTGCAACATAAACCGTTAGTAATAGTGCGGTGTTCTATCAGTTCTAAGCAATATATATATCAACACAGCAGAGAATGAAATATGCGATGACAGTCTATGGGGTGCATGCAACATATAGTAAATAAGTCCTATCAGCCCTGACGCATAACGCCATGCGGGCGATATCCCCGTAGATGTGAAATCTACTCACCGTGTCTCGCGCTAAGTGTATCCAACCACTTGCTTGCCCTTCTTCGCAGCGTCCGTCTCACTGGCCTGCGAACCTAGAATCACATATACATATCACACATAAGCTTAAGTCACAAAACGCGACATTATAATCCAACAAGAAACCCGTGTCTCAAACCAATCGCGCGTGTGCGCGATACGCTAAAACGTGTAAACACGCGCCACGAAACTACCCCGACGCGCCGCGATACGCAGAACCCAAACCTACTCACGTATCACACGTGTCGCGAAGGTTTAGAAAAACGGTAAAACAGGTATTTGGTCCCAGATTTTCCTACAGAATTGATCTTACAAAAATATAAATATCAAAGGACCCTACACACTGGAATACACCTACAGAACCCAAAAAACACCAAAACACCTCCTGTCTGGCCACAATTTGCGGCCAGAATGGCGGTTTTGGCGGCCTCAGTGGGGAGTTAGGGGGTCGGGTTTCACCTATGGTATCAGCTCTACTCCACTATGCCACAGTCTTCTCAAAATCATTCTGCACTCACCGGGTCAATAGCAGTTCCAGAAAACTCACATTTTGCCCAAATACGACATTTGCATCAAACATAAAACTGGTGGTGTTTTAGTGTAATCGGGGTTGGACTAGGTTACAATGGCCTCC
This sequence comes from Agapanthus africanus, assembly GCA_030015575.1. Lineage (NCBI taxonomy): Eukaryota > Viridiplantae > Streptophyta > Magnoliopsida > Asparagales > Amaryllidaceae > Agapanthus > Agapanthus africanus. Next base: position 329,831,456 of record JASDDO010000022.1, read on the forward strand.
ACAGACCTCAATCAACCTACTGGAACCAACTTACATCCTATAAGCACAAAGTTCACACTAAACACCCCATATCGCACTAAAACACACAAAAATCCTTTAACCGATGCAAAACTACACTAACTAGGCAAACTAGGGAAGCAAGATAGGAAATATACCTCATACTTAACCCTAGGGAGCTGGAGGAAGGTGAAGAAGAGAAGAGAAGAGGCTGCAGTCGAAGTTGATGCTTGCTGCTGTTGCTGTGAAGTCCCCTGTTGCTGCTGCTGCTGTTTCCCTCTGCTGATGCTGCTACTTCTTGATGCTGCTGCTACTTCTCATGCTGCTGCTGCTGCCTCCATGTTGCTGCTGCTGCTTCTGGTTCAGGTAAGCGTGTGTGTGTGTGTGTGAGTGTGAGGGTTATGAGAGAAACAAAGAAAAGAAATGAGAGGAAATAATTGCTTCCAATTGTCAACCCTCTCTCTCTCTCTCATCATTAATTGCAAGCATGGCTTGCCATGATGCACTCTCCCTCTCTCTCACTCACAAGTCAACCACAAAGAACTAATTCAAAATAAAGCAACCTTTTTAACTAATTAATTAGACTTACTTAAACCCCCAAAAGAAATAATCCTACAATTAACCCACCATGGTTAATAATTATTGTATTTACTTGATTTAAAAACCCTAGTTTACATGCACATGTGTGTGCAAGCCTAGGAAAATTTTGGAAAAATGTTTATTAAATTAGGAAAAATATTTAAAACACAGTTTGGTAAACTTTTTATTAAAAATCATTATTTAATTATAATTATACACTAACCCTTATCCTAAGGTGTTACAATCTCTCCCCCTTAAAGAAATTCGTCCCCGAATTTCAAAAATCTAACTAAGGTTACCTTCAAAAAGATGGGGATACGTCTTCATCATCTCGCTTTCGGTCTCCCAAGTGACCTCTTCACGGTTCTGACCACGCCAAAGTACTTTAACTGATGGAATGTCCTTCGATCTCAATTTCTTCACTTGTCGATCCAAGATCATCACCGGCTGCTCTGCAGAGGAAAGATCACGCTCAAGCTGGATCGTCGGATGCTGAATCGCATGCGAAGGATCATGTAGGTATCTGCGGAGCATCGAAACATGGAATACGGGGTGCACGTCTGGAAAGCTGGGCGGAAGGGCTAACCGGTAAGCTACTGCACCGACACGCTCAAGGATCTCGAAGGGGCCCACATACCTGGGGCTAAGCTTCCCCTTCTTCCCAAACCTCATCACACCTTTCATTGGGGAGACCCTCAAGAAAACATGATCACCAACAGAAAACTCAAGTCTGCGTCGTCGACGGTCTGCATAAGCCCTCTGCCTACTCTGCGCTGCTCTCATCCTATCGCGAATCAACTGGATCTTCGCTGTCGTCTCCTCAACGATCTGTGGTCCTAAGATACTGCTCTCACTGAGCTCTGTCCAACAAGTGGGCGACCTGCATCTCCTCCCATAAAGAGCCTCAAACGGTGCCATCTGAATAGTCTCCTGGTAGCTGTTATTGTAGGAGAACTCTACTAGGGGCAAATGATGATCCCAGCTACCTCCGAAATCTAATACACAAGCTCTGAGCATGTCCTCGAGAGTCTGGATGGTCCGCTCTGACTGTCCGTCGGTCTGCGGATGAAAAGCCGTGCTGAAACTCAAGCGAGTGCCCAAAGCCTCCTGAAGCCTCTGCCATAGTCTACTGGTAAACTGGGTGCCTCTGTCGGACACAATGCACGTCGGGACTCCGTGTAGTCGGACTATCTCGTCAATATAGATCTGGGCATACTGAGTAAATCCGAAAGTCGTCTTCACCGGTAGGAAGTGAGCCGCTTTCGTCAAACGATCCACGATCACCCAGATGGAGTCATACCCCTGACTAGTCCTGGGTAGACCCACCACGAAGTCCATCGAAATCTGTTCCCATTTCCACTCCGGAATGGGTAACGGCTGTAGCTCTCCCGCGGGCCTCTGGTGCTCAGCCTTGACTTGCTGACAAGTCAGGCATCTCGATACAAAATCTGCGATGTCCCTCTTCATTCCGTCCCACCAGTAAACATCTCTCAAATCATGATACATCTTGGTGGAACCGGGATGGACGCTATATACTGATCGATGTGCCTCCTCAAGAATCTCACGCCTCAGTCCCTCAGCATCAGGTACACACAGTCTGACTCCAAACCGTAGTATCCCCTGATCATCGATCACGAACTCGGAAAATCTGTCCTGCCCCATCTGTGCCATGATCTCTGAACATCGGTCATCACTGAGTTGTGCCTCACGTATACGATCGATCAACTGTGGGCGTGCATGGACATGCGCTATCTGTCCTCCAATCGGCGTGAACTCGAACTGTACTCGACTGTCGCATAATATCTGCCAATCTGCCGATGACTGCTCCTGTACAACGCTCAAACAAGATAAACTACTCCCGGGCCTCCTGCTCAAAGCATCCGCCACTACATTTGCCTTGCCCGGGTGATATAAGATCCCGCAGTCATAATCCTTCATTAACTCCATCCATCGACGCTGTCGAAGGTTCAGGTCCCGCTGCTGGAATATGTATTTCAAACTCTTGTGATCCGTAAATATCTGGCACGACTCGCCGTATAGGTAGTGTCGCCAGATCTTAAGTGCGAAGACCACTGCTGCCATCTCCAAATCATGAGTGGGGTAGTTCTGCTCGTGCTTTTTCAATTGTCGCGAGGCATACGCGATCACCCTATCATGCTGCATCAGAACGCATCCCAATCCCACTCGAGAAGCATCACAAAAGACCACAAATCCGCCCGATCCGGAAGGTAAAGATAACACCGGTGCCGTCGTCAGCTGAGTCCGTAACTGCTGAAAGCTGTGCTCGCACTCCTCCGTCCAAACGAAAGGAACTCCCTTCCGGGTCAACCCGGTCAACGGTGTAGCAATACGTGAGAAGTCCTGCACGAAACGCCTGTAATAACCGGCCAATCCCAAAAAGCTGCGAATCTCCGTCACTGATGTGGGTCTGGGCCAACGCTGAACGGCCTCGATCTTCCTCGGGTCAACACATATACCGTCTCGTGAAATCACGTGACCCAAGAAGTCCACGCTGTCTAGCCAAAAAGCACACTTGGAGAATTTCGCATAAAGCTGGTGCTCCCTCAATGTCTGCAATGTAATCCGCAGGTGCTGCTCGTGCTCCTCACTACTCCGGGAATACACCAAGATATCGTCAATGAAGACTATGATGAACAGATCCAAATAAGGCCGGAATATACGGTTCATCAAGTCCATGAAGGCTGCTGGCGCATTGGTGAGTCCGAACGACATCACCAAGAACTCGTAATGGCCATAGCGCGTACGGAAAGCTGTCCGGGGAATGTCCTCCCGTCGAACCCGCAGCTGATGATAGCCCGATCGTAAATCGATCCTCGAAAAGTACCCTGCCCCCTGAAGCTGGTCGAACAAATCGTCGATACGCGGCAAAGGATACCTGTTCCGCACTGTCACCCTGTTCAGCTGGCGGTAGTCAATACAAAGACGTAAGCTGCCGTCCTTCTTCCTGACGAATAGGACTGGAGCACCCCAAGGAGAAAAACTGGGTCGAATAAGTCCCTTGTCCACCAAATCTTGCAACTGCTCCTTCAACTCACGAAGTTCCGCCGGGGCCATCCGATAGGGCGGTATAGAAATAGGCCCCGAACCAGGAACCAAATCAATACAGAAAGAAATGTCGCGCTCGGGCGGCAACCCAGGAAGCTCGTCAGGGAACACATCAGGAAACTCGCTAACAACCGGAACCTGATCTAATGGAACCTGTGTAGCACTAGCATCGCAAACATATGCGAGAAATCCCTGACATCCTTTCCTCAAAAGCTGTCCAGCGCGAAAAGAAGAAATCACACTGTGAGGGGCGGCACCACGGTCCCCCAACACAACAAAAACCGACTCACCGGGGAAACAGATTCTAACTGTCTTCTCGCGGCAGTCCACAGAAGAATAGCACGTGGCTAACCAATCCATGCCCAAAAGAACGTCGAAGTCCAACATCTTCAGAAGGATCAAATCGACCGGCAACTCCCTCTCGCCAATACAGACGATACAGGATCGGAACACGTGCCTAGCCACAAACGACTCTCCCACAGGAGTAGTCACCACAAGCGGCTGATCAAGTAAGCCGGACTCTCTACCCAAACTCGGCACAAAGTGTGTGGATACGTACGAGTGTGTGGATCCGCGATCGAATAGTACATGTGCATCAACTGAACATACAGGAAGGATACCTAAAACCACTGCATTGGACGCCTGCGCGTCCTGATGTGTCAAAGCAAAGACCCTCGCCTGTCCACCACCTGTAACTGACTGACCTCTGCCTCTGTCATCTCGTCCTCTCTGAGCAGCTCCTCCACGCCCGCGACCTCTCGGTGCATAAATCTGGCGCGGTGCAACGGTAGGCGCAACGGGCAACGCCCTCTGGGGTGGTGAAGGTGGCAAGGTAACATGCGGTGCTGCCGCCTCCCTCCGGTGTGTCTCTGGACAATCTCGAATGAGGTGAAGTAGGCTGCCACATCTGTAGCAACCCCGCGGCGACTGCTGACCGTCCTGGGGATACGAACTAAACATCCGACCCCGTCCCGAATCTCTGCTACCCCTCGTACCGGAACGATACCTGTCGCGGCGTCTGAATGACTGCCTCCGTGCGGAAATACTGGTACGAACTCTCTTCGGCTCTGGAAATACCGAAGTCACAACAAGGTGCTCCTCGACCACTAGGGCTGCGTCTACAGCTGTTGCATAGGTCTCGTAGTGCTGCGCGCTGATCGCGAGGAACACTGGTGAGAGCAAGCCTCGAACAAATCTCCGGACTCGCAACTCCTCGGTGGCCACTAAATGTGGGGCATAGACTGCTAGCTCTGTAAACAGTACGTCATACTCTGCCACTGTCATCCCTGGCGTCTGGCGCAAAGACTCAAACCTGCGTGCTCGGCATCTCTAACACTCCGGGGAAGGAAACGGGCTAGAAATATGGTCACGAACTCCGTCCAGGTCATAGGAGGAAGACCTGCTGCTCTGCCCTTCTCCACTGAATCACACCACTTCTGCGCAAGACCTTCCAGGCGAAAACTCGTGAACTCAACCCATCTCGCATTTGCACATCTGAGGGAACGGCATATCCTGGCCATCCTGTCTATGAAAGACTGTGGGTCCTCGGCTGTATCGGTGCCTGTGAAAACCGGAGGCTTCAGCCTCATGAACTCTGATAGCGATACTGTAATCACCTCCGTGGCTGCAGGGGCAACTGGCTGTGCGGTAGGCACCATCGCGGTCTCTGTAACTGGTGGAGCTACCTCTGGTCGCTGCGCTCGAAGCGTCTCAACTAGCGATCCTATCATCTGGCGAATCTCCTGCATACCAGCCCCTAACGAGGCGATCTGCTCTGTCACGGCAGGAACAGCCTGCTCGGGTACCACCGGTGTACTGCCCGGATCAGTCCTCGTCTCGGACGGGTCAACACGAATCTCGGCCCTCGCGGCCGCTCTCTGTGCCCTCGTAGTCTTAGGCGGCATATTGGCTGAAAGAAAATTTGGGTTCGATAAGAACACGGAAATCGAATCACAAGAATATAAGGAGGAATCAAATCAACAAGTCCTAAGGTCGCGTAAGCGGAGTATCGTGTCGTGAGTATGCCGCGGAACATACGCACGCTACGCTACCCTGCTGCAGCTACCTACTCCATCATACCAGGGTCATCCTACACTCCGAAGGTAAAACCTACGCTCTGATACCAACTTTGTCACGACCCGAGAATTCGACTCATGACCGGCACTTAACCACGCAACGTCTACAGGCGCAACGCGGCTAAGTAAGCCGAACCCAGAAATCAAAACCAATAAATATAGAGTGATTAAGAACGTTTTGTAAAAGCAAGAGTAAATGTCTGAAAAACTCCCATTTGTTTAGTAGAAATCCCTTTTAAGTTCAAAAGTTATGAGTTTTATAATTTTGGTAACATTTCCTTTTTTAAAACATCAGCCCCGAATGTCGGGTAAAAGTAAGGTGTAGCGGAAATAACAAGTGACATGAATAAAGCATCACAATATGATATACGACGCCGTAGCGAAGAATACACAGTAAAACAAGGACAATATCATAAAAGATGAGACTGCATAAAGTAACATCGGCTCACATGCGAGCTCGACACCAGAATATAAAATCAAACATATCGTCCTCACAACTGTCTCTAAGTCAATACAGAAAGGTAGATGGAGAATACTAGATACATCAATATACAACTGAAATATAACAGATACCGTACAAAACCCACCTATCAGCAAAAGACTATCTCTGCTCAAAAGGGGTATCTGTGCCAAAAGATGAGGTAACAGCCAGCCGTGACTACTCCCAAGGGCAACCTGCAAACACTGTGGCACAACGGGGGTGAGTTGCCAACTCGTGAATAGAGATAACATATAAAGGTGATCGCAAGCATGCACATATAGCGTGGCTCTACTACTGCCAGCAGATGATATCAATGCATGTCAACAGTGGATACAATAGTAATGCATATACTCTAACAGGTAAATGCCACAGGATGAGATGTATAGTAATCAATACCGAGTATGGGATAAATAATATCTACATGGACTATGTCAACATGGAAAACAATGCTCGGTGCCTCAAACTGCACCCAAGTCCTACATATACTCAGGCGCCGGCACACCCATCGGCCCTCAAATCCTGTATATCTCGGAGGAATCACGAGTGCTGATCAGTCGAAAATATTGCATATTTTAACCGGCAATTTCCTTGTCATCTGCATACATATAGGAGAGTACGGTATTCATAATTCACATATTAGCTAATTGGTCGCAAAATATCAAATTACATGTATTCGACCTTAAAACCGGAAATTCTAGGGAAATTAACTGCATTGCATTACATAGCATATTTTCTATATCTTGCAACCCCTATTTCGAAGTCTATGCAGGAAAAGAGATACTTGATCGATCAATACATTGCTCGACCATTACAATTGCTCGTAAACTCATTGAAAGCAAATCTGGTATCAACATAGAAGGGAAACTGCAATTCTGAACATCAAAGAATAACCCATACAGCAGTACAAAGCAACTGCAGAAAGCACCAATCCCAAGGCCACCAATGCGCGGTGGAAGGGCGGCCAAAGCCTACCTCACGCGGCGGTTGCGCGGCGGATCCAGGGATTCAGCTCCTCGAATTTCACCAGAACTCCTGATTCAGTTCCCACAGCTCATAAATGCACACAAACTTCCAGAAGATTCCAGATACTTCCACCAGATCAGCAAACACCCAAACTAGCCTAATCTTTCTAGAACTTTCCTAAACCCTTGCTTAAACCCTAAGCTAAAGCCCAACAAACTTGTCAACAAACTTTGGGAGGGAAAGTCCAATTCAAAACCTATTTCTATAAATAAGACCCTAGGCTCACTCATTTCTTATCTTGGAAAAATCTTGATTCAATCTTGGAGATAGATAGATTCAACCCATTTTTTAGTTTTAGCCATTCTTTTTCTCCATCTTCTTCTTCCTCAAGATTAGTGAGAAATCTTGTAGGAAACCCTAACCCTAAATCCATCCACAATTCAAGATCTTGAGTGCAAGCCAAGCAAGATTCCTTCAACCCTTTTATGAGCCGAGCCGATCTTCCATCGTGCAAGAGATCAAAAGTAGATCCACGATCCACGGAGTCGAGCGAAGCCGAGTCAATGATCGATTTTTCTTTCTTCTTGTAGATCTTGAAAGAATGTATTGATAATTGTTGATTAAATAAAAGGTGATATTTTCTCCATTCTTGTTTTCTTTAAAATTCCGCATCATGTTATCTTTACTGTTCTTGAATATTGTCTATGTGGTGATGCGCGAGTAAAACTCCGCTCGTTAAGGAGTCGAGAAGATCTTTAGTATGATGATGTAGCAAATTTGTAATCAATTCTTGAATCCCACGAGATTGTAAACCCTAGCAAGTTCAAGAATCGACAACCCAATTCGATGCGATGCTTTCTTGATCAACATCGCTCGAGATTGGGGTGATCCGATCGATTCTTGAAATTGTTAGAGGCTAGAATATAAATGGTATCCTCGAAAGAGCAAGGGTTAAGAGATGAAACTTTAATTTCATCAAGAAAACCCTAACTCTCGTCGATAACCATTGATCTAGCATCAATTCTTCGAAGGACAAGAATACGAAATATTGTAGACTACAACACATCTAAAGATCCTATCGATTCCTACGAGCCTCTTTATCATTCTTGATTGTCGTTTGGAAAATACCATTGAAACCGATTCTTGTTGTTTATAGTTCTTGATTCTTTAGAAAAGATTAGTGACACACGAATACAAATCAATCAATTGAATCGTGTTTTCTCTTATTGTTGCTTAACATTTCATTTCAAACAAATAAAAGTACAAACGAATCTTGAGATCCCTGAGGACGATCCGCACTCATTCATTAACTTCAACTGACACCGTTGTTTGATTGCGGTCAAATATTTTTGGTTGTGATTTCTTTACTATTTGATTCGATTTATTACAATCACACAAAAATCATTCAATCAAGTGCCCAACATCGGCACCCAAAACATCATGAAATACCCGTGTCCAGCATCGACACGTAAATCCTTGAACATCGGGCGCCGTCAGTCCGGACCGGCCCCACGGGGTCCACCTGCGGTATCGGCCCTCGGCCCCGGCAGTACGGATCCTCCCGCATCCATCACTCGCCTCTGGTCAGTATCCTCCGGACAACTGCCAGGTCCAACCAATCACCGGTAGGTACTCGCCCGCCTCCAGGCTCAATCGGCAAATCCCATCGATCATCTCGCCGAGGGGAACTATACCGGGCCCACCACGAACCCGCAAACGGAACATCCACTCCTCGAATCGGGTTTCAAGCACACGTCTCAGCACCGAGAAAACGCGTGGTGGACACACCAAAATATCATATCACGAGGTACCAGGTTTTTCAAAATAGCATATCTTTCCTTAAATAATTCCACGGTCCTCAAAACAACAATCACATGAAAATCCAATACCAATAGTAAAATCCAATGCGAGGTACAATATACATCAATCCATGGTATGGGTATAAGGGGAAAACCGCTTTTTAAAGTAGTTTCATTTCCGGTTTTAAAAGATGTCATGCGGCTCCCAATATACATGAAAATCATATCAAATCACATATGAGGCGAACTATAGCAATATAATCATGGCAGCTCTATAGTAGGTGTGGCATGGCAATTACTAACGGTGTGTGTGTAGCATGTAAATAGTGCCCGTGCAACATAAACCGTTAGTAATAGTGCGGTGTTCTATCAGTTCTAAGCAATATATATATCAACACAGCAGAGAATGAAATATGCGATGACAGTCTATGGGGTGCATGCAACATATAGTAAATAAGTCCTATCAGCCCTGACGCATAACGCCATGCGGGCGATATCCCCGTAGATGTGAAATCTACTCACCGTGTCTCGCGCTAAGTGTATCCAACCACTTGCTTGCCCTTCTTCGCAGCGTCCGTCTCACAGGCCTGCGAACCTAGAATCACATATACATATCACACATAAGCTTAAGTCACAAAACGCGACATTATAATCCAACAAGAAACCCGTGTCGCAAACCAATCGCGCGTGTGCGCGATACGCTAAAACGTGTAAACACGCACCACGAAACTACCCCGACGCGCCGCGATACGCAGAACCCAAACCTACTCACGTATCACGCGTGTCACGAAGGTTTAGAAAAACGGCAAAACAGGTATTTGGTCCCAGATTTTCCTACAGAATTGATCTTCCAAAAATATAAATATCAAAGGACCCTACACACTGGAATACACCTACAGAACCCAAAAAACACCAAAACACCTCCTGTCTGGCCGCAATTTGCGGCCAGAATGGCGGTTTTGGCGGCCTCAGTGGGGAGTTAGGGGGTCGGGTTTCACCTATGGTATCAGCTCTACTCCACTATGCCACAGTCTTCTCAAAATCATTCTGCACTCACCGGGTCAATAGCAGTTCCAGAAAACTCACATTTTGCCCAAATACGACATTTGCATCAAACATAAAACTGGTGGTGTTTTAGTGTAATCGGGGTTGGACTAGGTTACAATGGCCTCCACAGACCTCAATCAACCTACTGGAACCAACTTACATCCTATAAGCACAAAGTTCACACTAAACACCCCATATCGCACTAAAACACACAAAAATCCTTTAACCGATGCAAAACTACACTAACTAGGCAAACTAGGGAAGCAAGATAGGAAATATACCTCATACTTAACCCTAGGGAGCTGGAGGAAGGTGAAGAAGAGAAGAGAAGAGGCTGCAGTCGAAGTTGATGCTTGCTGCTGTTGCTGTGAAGTCCCCTGTTGTTGCTGCTGCTGTTTCCCTCTGCTGATGCTGCTACTTCTTGCTGCTGCTGCTACTTCTCATGCTACTGCTACTGCCTCCATGTTGCTGCTGCTGCTTCTGGTTCAGGTAAGTGTGTGTGTGTGTGTGAGTGTGAGGGTTATGAGAGAAACAAAGAAAAGAAATGAGAGGAAATAAATGCTTCCAATTGTCAACCCTCTCTCTCTCTCATCATTAATTGCAAGCATGGCTTGCCATGATGCACTCTCCCTCTCTCTCACTCACAAGTCAACCACAAAGAACTAATTCAAAATAAAGCAACCTTTTTAACTAATTAATTAGACTTACTTAAACCCCCAAAAGAAATAATCCTACAATTAACCCACCATGGTTAATAATTATTGTATTTACTTGATTTAAAAACCCTAGTTTACATGCACATGTGTGTGCAAGCCTAGGAAAATTTTGGAAAAATGTTTATTAAATTAGGAAAAATATTTAAAACACAGTTTGGTAAACTTTTTATTAAAAATCATTATTTAATTATAATTATACACTAACCCTTATCCTAAGGTGTTACACATAAGTACAGTTTTCAACCTACGACGCACAGTGAAAGAGTTGTTAGACTCAGCGGACTTATACAGAGTATTGTATGTTGTCCAGTGTCCATTAGGACAGAGGGGTTGGTCCTCATACTATATTCTGTTTACTTTTAACTTCTCTAGTTCTTAGACATGTGTTTCGTGGAAACACAGGGTCTAAGTTTTGAGGAATTATAGGTATTTGAATAGAGTAGAATACCAGGTGTAGCAAGTATCGGGATTCTTCAAAGAGATCGAAGATGTAGATACTTGTGTATGGTGTTCAGTTGAAAGTAATGATTAAGAGAAATTGCTTCTCTTTCAGGTTACTCATAACTGGAAGCATTCCTAAGTTGAGTAACGCTGATCGGCCTCCTTCCATTTAGTTTACATGCACTGGAGATAGCTGCATGATTTGAATTTGGTTCAATTGAATCAGTGCCTCTGGTTCTATATTGGATATAGAACAGTTCATATCTTAACGATGTTAAGGTACGGGGAGTTGTCCGGCTTATGCTTAAAACCAGACACTGGACAACTCAAGGCACGTTTCTGTAATGGCTGTTTGTGGGTTGACCCAGGCTATGACGAGGGTTGACTTTCTACCATCTGGATGAACAATAGCAATATTGTTCTAGACTCGCCACAGTTTTTATTAAAAATGGATTTTTCAAAAACAGTAGTGGGAGTATGGTAGAACTGGAAGTGATTCCAGAACCGCAAACGATTACTGAAGATTTGATAAGGAACCTAAAGATTCAATCTGTTTTGACATTCCATTGGCCACTCCGCAGATACGGTGGATAACTTCAGGCACCCGAGAGGTACTCAGGTAGCCTCAAGGACGGTGACAGGGAAGTTCTTGTTTACCCACACTTGCCATTGCTGTTGTTCCAGGCTGCGAGACCCGGCAGGAGGATGAGTATAGCGTCGTTCTAAACTAGCTTTGGAAGTGCACGTCTATATGACTCTGCCAGAGGGTTGTCGTAGTCAGTGGGAGCAGCGGAAACATTGGTGGACACCAGGCTTATGTCTACTTATAGACTAAAGCAAATATAGCGGAGATAGATCATCTATTTCTGACCTGACAGTCATAGGTTTGACTTCATCAGAATAGGGGATGGATCTGTTGAGAAGGTAGTAGAGTATGATGTCCTGGTATTTGGATGACATACACAGAATAGGAAAAGATACTCCTATACTACGATCGGTTGTACTTTGGTCGTCACACAGTGGTTTCTCCATACAGGACTTGGATATTGTATCAGACATTCTGGTTACTAGATCTATGGTTTTAGATCTAGATTTGGGCGGTTTCCCAATCTGGGTACCTTGACAGCATTCTATGAGTATTTAGAATGGACGACTCCTGACACGGTAGTGCACCTGCAGTTGATGGAGTCACCCTCTCTAAAGGTGTCTTACAGACTAAAGGGGAGAGGGATACGCATGATTGACAGATCACTTGCTCAGGAAATTGAGTCAATCATGAGATGTCAAGTACCACACCAGATGTTGTTCTTGCAGAAGATGCAATAAGTTGATATTAATCCAATCCTGGAGAAACAATCGGAAGCAGTTTTAGGACATAAGTGCATGTTCTAGGGATATGATAACGACAGCCTCATTTGGGAGACAGTTATCATTCCAGGCTTCCAAGGTGACACCGATGGCAGAGTGGCTGTCAGAGTTATAGTTTCTCCTCCCGTCGAGGGGGCAGTATTTTGGAAAGGTGGTCCAAGGCAATACTGAGGGTGGCATGGCGCAGGATACTGATTAAGTTCAGTTGACGATACAGTCTAAGAAGTTTGGATTTGGAGTTCATTTATGAGCTAGGTCCCATCAGACATCCAGACATTCTAAGACAGGTATTGCTCATTTCAGGAGATGGCTTTCTCCGCGTACTTGAGATATAGAGAGACATAGAAAGAAACTTCTCTGCAGATCCACTCACTGAGGCCATTCCTCGAACGCAATAGTTTCGCAAACGAGCTTTGTGAGACTGACTAGTAGAGGAGTTGGGTGTTCGGTATCACACGGGCTGTGAGTATGCGGCATCGCAATAATTAGCCTTGAGTGCAAGTGGGAGATTGTTGGAGATAGTGCCCTCAGAGTCAATTATTGGATCACAGGCACGTGATTGCAATGATTGAGGGAGGACCTATCCCGGTAGGACAGTCTTACTCGAGATGATAGTATGCTATCTGGTTTATCTTTATCATCGTGTACTGCTTTAGGTGACCTGACATGTCGCTATTACACGTTGATAGAGCCCCTAGGATTCTTGCTTGACTGCCAGCAGTATGATGGCGATCATATACGTGGGAGCTGGTAGTCTATAAGAACATCCTTAAAAGGTCCCTAGTCGTAGGAGTTTCGAGACAGGGCATCGATACTCCATTAGTAGACTAGTGTATACAGTCGAGACCCCGACGAGGGGCGGTGGCCGGTCTCACAAGCCACTGGTGTCAGTTGGTTCACCTAAGATGTATACAGGTGCTCATTGGGTTATGAGTACACCGGACAGGACTCGCCGGGAACCTGCTAGTTGGTCATATACCAGACGTCAGATAGCAGTTCCCAGGTGACATGTGTACAGGTTAGTTCATCGACCTGAGATCGTCATTTGTCTCGTGTCAGTTCCCACTGTGCTTTGATTACTACCCTACCACGGCTCAAAGGAGTCGTGCAAACAGGTTTTAGTTGGGTACAGTCCCGAGCCACATGGAGGCAGTGAGCGGATCTGCAGGGGGTCTCTCCCGGTATTGGGGGTGAGGTCGCGCTGTGTCTAGAAGAGCCATTACACAAAGCCCTCGGCCGAGGCAGGAGATTTACTGGTAGGTATTCCAGTAGTATCTCAGGGTGTTCTGGGCTACGCTCCGACACGACTTGTACCGCTTTTGGGGGTCTGACTTTCACCAACCCCCTAGGCCCGCCATGCGATACTCATAGACGAACGGACCGGACTGTACGGATATTGTCACTGACAGGCTCAGTTGGGTGTCGGGGTGAGCTTCCTCATCGACGTCCCATTTGGTCAATACCTGGTGGCCCGTCACGTATTGGCTTATACCTCTGACGTGCTAGTGGTTAAATCCACAGCCATCGTATTGACGAGTCTTTAGAGTCCACCACACTCAGTTACTCAGGTTTCGGGCGAAACGCTGTAGAGGCCATATGGAGATATGGCAGGGTTCGATCAGATACGTGCGGTATTGCACGGATCGTGATCGGACAGTTTTTACTAGCCGGCTTTGGCTTAAGCCGGATTCTAGTATTTGATAGTGTAGTTTTGTCTCTTTGCATTTGTGTTCAGTGGGAATACAAATGCGGGCATGTATTTGCAGTAGTGGGGTTTTCCCGTATTTTATTACGGGACCAGTTTTTCTGAAGTTGCCAGTTTGCATTCCGTTCCGGCCGGTTTTCCTCCATTCCTTCTCGGTCGGACTTTCTTGATGGAGGGTGTTAATTGCAAGTTTGCAATTAACATCTTGTGGAGGGCTTTCTTGCATATGTTGCATTATGATGAGACTTGCTTCATGATGATATTCTATTTTGGTCATTTCCATTTCTTATCTTATGAGTGGATTTGTGATGAGAGAGATGTGTGACCATTTTCTATATTGTTGATATTCTTTCTTGCATTTTTTTTCTCTCTCCAATCTCATCTTGAGATGGAGGGGCCGACCACTTGTGAGAGGGAGAGTTTGAGGGTTTTCATTTTGTATGAGGAAATTGTTATCATCTCATTCTTATGCTTGCTTGCAAAAATCACACAAATCCCTCCATAGCTTTTGCTTCCTCCATTCCTCCACATCAAGGCAACCTCATAACCCCAAGAGACAAGTTCACTACACTATTCTATAGCAAGCCTTGGACGCGTCGGCTAGCCAACTTCGCGCCCGAGTTGCCTCGGTCAAGAGGCGGGAGCCCGTAAAAGATTCCGGCTACGTGGTGCCCTTTCCGACGAGCGAGGAGGTGACGGAGATTCCGCGGGAGATCGGAGTGGAGACGAAGACCGAAGGACACGGATCGCTTGGTATATCTCTCACCCCATCTCTAGTTAGCTAGATTAGGTTAATGGTTTACGATCCGGGTTTTTCTTTGCCCGCGGTAGCGCCGGTTTCCGAGTAAGGAAAAAATTTTGATTCCGCATTTTGGCCTCGAGTACGAGGCCGGGGCGCTGCCGTTGCGCAACACCCTAGTCGTTGGTGTATCGAGACAGGGCATCGATATACCAGTGTAGAATAGCGTATACGCTTCTCGACCCATGAGATGGGCGATGGATGATCTCATATCCATTGGTGTTTGATATCAGAGATGGTGTACGGGTGCTCAGTGGAGACTGGGTACACTGGACGGACTCGCTGAGAACTCCCATATGGTATTATACCTCACGTCAGATGGCAGTTCTCAGGTGACACTTGTACAGGTTAGTCTGTAGACCCGAGATCGTCATAGGGTCTTGTGTGATTCCCACAGTACTTTGATCTCCACCTTACCACGTCCATGAGGGCGTGCAAAACGGTGGTCTTTGGGTACAGTCCCGAGTCATATAGAGGCAATGAGCGATAGGAGGGGTTTCGTCTCTCCCGGTATTGGGGGTTGATGTTGCGTTGTGCTCGATTGGCCGTAACAGGGAAGTCCCTGGCCAGGGCTGATCAGAGATTTGCTGGTAAGTGTTACCAGTAGTTTCTCGACCCGTTATGAGCCTCAAATCGGCACGACTTATCGGTTATTGGGGTCTGACGTTTACCACCCCCAGACTTGATATGCGACATATCAGACGAACAGACCGGACTGTACGGTAAGTGTTACTGGTTGGATTCACAGGAGTGTGAGCGGGCTGGCTCGTCGATCTTCTGATCGCTCAATACCCGGATGGCCGTTACGTTTAGCAGACCGCTTGCGGCTTGTGGGTGCTTGATATGATCATCATCTGCTACCGGCGTATTGACGAGTCTTTAGAGTCCTACACAGAGGTTTCCTGGCTCAAGCAAAATGAAATAGGAGCGCATATGAGATATGTACAGGACCGAAAATAATGCGTGTATGTGATACCACATTTCATTCTCGCGATTAATGTTTCGATTGGTTGTATGCGATATGACCTAGTTATCGAATCATTGATTCGATAAAACGATACATAGGATACTAGTCGGTTATATGCGATATGACCGGATCGTTAAATCAAGTGTTGATTTAATGATTTAATGTATAATTATATATTTGATATATTATTTTGCATTAGCTAGTATTAGTTCACTTTAAATGGATTTTCTCACTTGATGTGCAAGTTGTATATGTGATATACTTTTGTGCACATATTTGTATCATGTTTGATGATACTTGATCATTTGGTTAAGTGTATAGAATTAAACCATGGTTCAGTTGATAATTAGGGTTTTGCTTATTCATTTATTTATTTATTTGTTCATTTATTTTTTTGGAAATGGTTTAGATGAGAATGGTGGCTTTATTTGTTTCTAGTTAAAGCTTCATGAAGCTTTGACTTCTTAACCATTCTTGTCTTCATGCTTAACCCTAACTCATCCAAGTAACCATGGTCTATTCTCTACACTCTACCCTAGTTAGTATATGATAAGTATTCATTTACTTTTCTATTTTTAAATAGACTTATCATATTCTAGCTTCATCTTCTTCTTCATCTTCAAAAGAAAAAGCATGATGCCATCAATGGCAACTTGAGTTCTAAAGTGAGAAATCCAATTCTAAAGTGAACCCACCTCCTATTTCTTCACCCTCTACCTCTTGCCAAGTTGTTTTGGGTGTTTTCTTCACAAGTTTCACAACTTGGTGATGTTGGAGCTTGAACTTGTGATGCCTCGACGTAGATCATCTTCGGCACGAAGCCGACGAACTATTCCGCTCATTTCTTCGATGAAGCCGACGCGAGAGTCCGAGATCCGACTAGGACAGCGAGAGGACGTCTACGTGGAGCTAAGGAAGTGGATAACCGGATCTACAAAGGTTGTAGCTTCTTATCTTTAGTTAAGTTGTTAACTAGATTCGTATTTCGCCTAAACATCTAGTCAACGATCCATATTAGGGTTTCGCGGCACGCATAAAATTTTAAATTGGCATGGTTGATGCCTTGTGAGACCTCTATAGTGTGCCTAGGAACCCTACATTTTTATCAAATCCTCCTTCAAACCCTAAAAGGAAAGACTAGTCGGGATTAATTACACCCTACAACTTCGCCAATCTTTCCGCCAGGCCAGTGTCGGTACTTTGAGGGAGGTTCCCCGTGCTTTCGCCCGGACCTAATTAAAGTAAACCTCATTTTCCCAGAGGCGTAACCCCGTTGACACCTTTCTAGACACCTATTTGATCGGCTAATTGTAATGTGTAAAACACTCCCAGGAGTAACAATTACTCGCAGTGGGTATTGGGATCCAACTATCTCATAGAAGGTATGCAATCTCATTGCAAATTTCAACACTTGAAATTCTCGATAATTTTGCCCCTAACCTTCTATGACCTTGACAAAGGCCAACAAACCATAGGATGCTAGTCAAGTTCAACCCGTCATTTCTTGATTAAATTAAACCCACCCGCACGACCCTTGACAAAGGCCAACATGGTCGTACGACTACCCTAACCCAATCTGCTTCATATGCATAAGCAGATAAGCACTAATCAGCTACCGCAGACTACGCCTTGACAAAGGCCAACAAACGCAGCACGAATACTAACTACTACTTATCTGAAATGACGGAGGGCTGCGACAGGTTTTTCTGAAAACCTATTGCGTAATGAACTTGATATCGTTGTATAATCAAATGATTTTAAAATGGAGTGTTTTTTAGGCTTTTACTAGTTTCACTAAAGTGGTCACTCCCGGTGAAGGGATCTCGGCTCTTTTCTTATGGAATAAGGTGCAGGATATATCATATATATCGCTATGCAAAGAAAAAACTCCAAAAGCAATCAAAAGACAAACCGAGTGTTGTAGCATCTGCCGGTTATTATTAAAGGGGTCACTCCCGGTGAAGGGATCTCCTCCCTTTCCTTGTCGAATAAGGTGCAGGATGTTCTACAAGGAACACCGCGATGCAAAGCAAGAACTGTAGCTACCTGTGTTTTGAAAATTCGATTCCACAACATCTTTTAGGTTTCTTTTCTTTCATTAATCATATTAATGAAGTCCCATCATTTAAACACCTAAACATCACAGATAAATACGACGTACACTAATGCCATCCGCATTCGCCTCGATGTCCCCTCGTGCACCGTTAGGTTATTTAACTAACGGCAGAGCGGGGCAGGGCTAGCTCAGGTGTAAAACATAAGTAACGTCTAAATAATTTATCATATATACTATATACAGTATCTATCACAACATATCAAATGATCACATCACAAATATCGCAGCAGAAGAAACATATGAAATATTGGATATACTAGGACGTCCGTGTTTTATTTTGAGCCTCTATAAAACACGGATTCCACGGTCGCGATGAATAGCCAAACCCACACCCTAGACCCCTACGAGAGCAGCAAGCAACCCTACCAATTCTAGAGTTAGGAGACCCGGACTCGACTCCTCGAGTTGCTCTCCCACTGGACTCTAGAACCCGGTTACTTGTCCTCTCCTCCTTGGGTCTATCCTAGTGCGGAAAAGTAAATAATATACAAATGGTGACATCAACCTCATCCCGGATGTGCCCCAAAAAAAGAATATTACATACAATGAAATTTACATGAATGAAAATAAAAACCCTCATCTCACATAAAACCCCCGGCTATTCAAAACGCGACGATCCAATATAACATATCCAGCAACATATAACATCACATGTCATCAACGTAAGTAAATATGCGCATCCCAATTGTCGTTGACATTTAGCAACGAAACCGGCGATATCACACATTACACTTACGGTCGCAGAAAAGAAAGTGTAAAACTACAACAGTTGGAATCCGCAACCTCCTTAGACATCGCATGCCTAACAATTATAAACCCCGCATTTTAGTCTCTATATCGAAAACACTTTTCAATATCTAGTCGGGCAATTCAACAAGATTCCCGATATCCTGAACGAATGCTCGTCGCAAACTTTAGTAGAAGGCCGCACCCCCGATGCCGTCGACGAAGTGCACTAAGGCGGAACATCGCTGCCGCGAGCACCCGAACGGATGCTTTTGGCGACGGGGTTCTCCAATAGTCACTTGGTCGGGGCTATGGGGCATGGCTGTCTATTAAGTTTACCCGGCGAGTACCCGCGTACGCTACGTGATTGCGACAGACTTTTGATCGCATCAAAATTCCGTAGCAACCGATCATTTGAGACTAAACTGCTATGTTTATAACATTCAAATTAGTTATCTCATAACTACTTGTGGATTCCAAATATTGTATCACATTCCAGATAAATAGACAATGTTAAACTTTCCGATCGAATGATCAAACACCCAAGTTTTCCTAAATAGTTCTCTACACTTTAGGGGAGTTTAAAAACATCCATCACATGCCACAGTACCAATGGTCCAGCCGTAGAAGGGTCAAGCCAACGCCTCACATGTGGCAACGCCGTACTGCCCCAAACCCTAAGGTTAAAAAGGCAGTTCAAGACGGTCACATAATCGAGTTAAGGTTTGTTGTCTTCTAGAGGGTTCATTACGCAACTTGCACGATTTAGACGTTCTTAAACTACGGAAAAATCCAACACATGGAAATTTTCCGGGTCGGGAAAAAGTGAGTTATTGATATCTGTTCGATCTTTTTAATACTTTCTAAATATCCGGAAAACATAACCCTAAACCATGCTTTGTTCTTCATGTAGTCTTGATTTTGGAGGCTAATCTTGGTTTTCTTTTTGCAAGTTTTTGAATCATTTGGAGGTATAAAATCCTAACTCTAATCCTTAATTGTTAAGTTTAAATCTTTATGCTAGCTTAATTAGATGTTAATTTAAGCTTTTAATTTCATGTTTAATTCATTATTCATAATTTTTTTAAAGAAATTCAAGTTAAGGTTAAAGCTTGATTTAAGTGTTTAATGTTTAATTAAAGTGTTAATTTATGATTATGAAAAGCATAACCTAGTAGAAAATTATAATTATTGTTAATTACTATTTTGTTTAATTAAGGATTTTGCTTACTAGGTTTTTGC
Source organism: Agapanthus africanus (assembly GCA_030015575.1). Lineage (NCBI taxonomy): Eukaryota > Viridiplantae > Streptophyta > Magnoliopsida > Asparagales > Amaryllidaceae > Agapanthus > Agapanthus africanus. The sequence continues at coordinate 329,851,543 of JASDDO010000022.1, forward strand.
TAAAACTTAATTTGGTAGTGTTAAAAATATAGAAATGGTTTTGTTAACTTAGTTAAGCTATTTTAAGGTGTTTGTAATCACTAGATATGCGTTAGCTTGAAACTAGTGCGAAATATTGCGATAAATTGCATACTAGGTTTCAGGGTTTTTTCGACGTGGTTTCAATTGGTCGCAGCGAGATTATATCTATTATATTCCTCGCATTTAGTTGTGTTGTGTTGCGCGATCGGGACAATCGGAGTCTAGACTTGGTGTTTCGTAGTTTAGCAACCCTAGTTAGGCTTTTTGACCGATTTCGTACGCGTTGGTTGCGCTAAGTGCGCAGTGTAATTTTCAGACCGTTTTCACTGCGTTTCGTTGTCTTTTCGTCGATTTAGAATATTTAGCTTATGTGATATGCCTGTGAAATTTTAGGTTCGCAGGCGGGGACTTCGGACGCTACGGCAAAGATAAAACAGGTGGTAGGCTTCACTTAGCCAGGAGCGTTGGTGAGTAGATTTAACATCTACAGGGGAATCGCCCTCATGTCGTTATGCGTCTGGGCTAGAAATGACTTGACTTGTCGCATATTCTATTTCATATTTAGAATTTGCGACTACACTTTATTGCTTAGATATTGTTGTGCTTGGACTAGTACCTTTAGGACACTGCACATATTATTGACGATTCATGTTGCACGAGCACTGATTGTATGCCACACACACCGTCAATAATTGCCATGTCACGCACAACCCACTTATAGATATGATATTATTTGGTTAGGGACATTGAGACATTGATTCATATTTCTTTGCGCATATGACATATAGCATACCTGTATACCCACATGCTTACACATATGCCTTGACATACTTACATGCTAGTTACCTGTATACCTATTGGGTATTGTACCATTAGTGATAGATACATACACATATAATAACATAGCTACATGTATACTTTTCATACATACTTCACTTATACCCGGGGTGTATATTACATCATTCTGATAGGTAGATATCTATATCTTGCTATACCTTTATGTTTACGCATATATCAGTTATAGCTACATGTTTACCTTTACTTGATGTTATTTAGAATTGGAGAAAATAGGAACCGCATGATATTTTATATTAACTTGTTGCAGTTAATTAGCGGCTTTTCCTTATATGCTTACATTTTCAGTTTTATGTTGCATATATTATATTCATGGATTTTCGCATTGAGATATGGATTTTTCATGATGTTTTCTGGATTTGGGGACAGTGGTAGTTCATGAAATTATGCATTATTTGAAAAACCCGGCATCTCTTGATATGATATTTCAGCATCCACCATGAGATTTATCGATTCTGATATATATATACCCCATGCGATGAGCGGGGGCCGTATGAGGCTACATGGTGGGGCCCGGATGTACCCCTGGGCAAGACGATTGATGGACCTTGCCGATTGAGCTTGACAGAGGAACCATACAATTCGGTGACATTACCAATGACTCGACGGTTATCATGGGGATACCGACGGGAGTCATGTGCGTATGGATACGTCGAGAGGCGAGGGTCAGAGCTAGACACTCGAGCTTTCGGTATAGCCTATGATACGTACCTATCAGGGTGCCAGTCTTGGTGACAGCACCTGATAGATCACTATTTTGTGTCGATGCTTGACACTTGGTTTTCATGATATTTTAGTCCTAAGTATATATAACAGCGGAATGGGACGCTGTTATATATGCATATACATATATATTAGTGGAATGGGACGCTAATATATATGTATACATATAAATTCATATACTTCATCTTATTTGTTCATGCAAATATACCTAGAATATAAGGGATTAACTTGATATTTGATTTAGGGCATTTGAGATTACTTGATATTGTACAGAAAGGATATATGAGATTCACTTTACTTTGTACATTCAGGATATATGAGATTTATTCGATATTGTACATTAAGGATTTGTGAGACTTATATGATATGAGAGCCAATTTGGGTGCTGATATGAGGAATTGAGATTTGGATTGTCTTGATGGATTGTGATCCTACCACGATGTCAGGATTCCGTGGACATGACATGTTTCATTCCATACTCCACATTTATTGTTTATGCACTGCTTCATGTATTAGTTGTACCTGATACAGTACCTTTCATGACTGTTGCATTTACATACCTTTCTTTATATGCATTACTTCATGTGTTAGTTGTACCTTCTAGAGTACCTTTCTTGACTGTTGCATATATATATTTTCATATCATTATTGCATGATTATTGCATACCGATTGTCATATTATTATTTCTTCATGTATTATTTGCACCTGCTAGTGTAACTTTCATGAATATTGCATTCATATTACCTTTTATTGTTGTTAATTGCATATGTTAGATTCGCCCTGTATGTGCATACTTGCGATTACCTGCATATGTTATTTACTATTCACGAGTTGGCAACTCACCCCCGTTGTGCTACATCTGTTTTGCAGGGTGTTCCCTAGAGTAGTCGAGGCAGGCTATTCATCTATTTTATCATCTTTTGCTGCGGATACCGCATCGGCTTACAGTGTGCAGTTTGCTTTGGTGGGTTTTGTGGTTATTCGTGTTTTATTGTATATTCTTTGTATCCATATACTCTCCATCTACCGTTATCTTGTATGACTTAGAGATTTGATGTAAGGACGATATTGTATATTTTGGGGACTTAGATGTCTTTTTTGCAGTTTTACTTATATCGTCTTTTATTTCTTCGCTACGGCGTCGTATATCTGTTGTGGTGGTTGTTTTCAGCCGTTGGGCGTGGATTTGCTCCCGTTGGGGATGCTTTACTTTATATTTATATTGTACCCATTTTTGGGGTTGGTTTTTACAAAGGAGGTGCTGCCGAAATTTTCAAGAAAGTAAATTGGACTTAAAGAATTTATACTCATGATTTTCAAAAGTTTAAACAATGTTTCTTATCTTTTCTTGTCTTGTAATGGTTTAGATTTCTTGATTTTAACTTTCTTTTACTGCGTTACGCTTGTAGACGTTGCGTAGTATTAGGGCCGTCACGTGCCAATTTCGGGTGATGACAAAGTTGGTATCAGAGCGCTAGGTTTTACCTTTCGGAGTGTAGAATGACCTTGGTATGATGGAGTAGGTAGCTTAAGCAGAGTAACGTAGTGTGTGTATGTCCGCGGCATACTCACGATGCAGTACTCCGCCTAAAGTGACCTAAGTACAAATTGCTTGAAATTCCTTCCTTCATATATATCCTTGAGATTCGATTTCCGTGTTCATATCGAATCCTATCTCTGTTTATAGCCTTTGCCGACGACGACTATGGGGAATCAGAGTGATGCAGCGAGGGCCGAGGTCAGAGTTGACTCGGGTTGGTCAAGGACTGACCAGGATGGCACGCTCGTTGCACAGGAGCAGACGGATCCGCCTTCGACAGATAATATCTCTAGGCCTGTGGCAGAGATGCAGGACTTGCGCCAGACGATGAGTTCTTTGGTTGAGGCCATTCGAGCGCAGCGACAGGAGGTTGTCATCCCTGTTACCCAGTTGTTCCTTGCGATCAACATGCAGCATTCCGTCACCTACATAGCACCAGTGGATGCAGCCCCAGTTGACGAGACACGTTTTCGAGAGACTTTGGGAGTTACGGAACCATGGAGGACTCATACCGGTGTACCAGCCCAAAGACAGAAGCCTGGTCGTCGAGGCAGCTTTCATGACCGTCACGGGAGTAGCAGAGGTTTGGGACGAGGAGAGTCGTGTTAGCTAGATCAGTCGTTTGTTATGTTAATTTCTGTCAGCGATTCTTTTGTTGCGCAACACGTATTTCAATCGTGTGCCAATCGGTTAGGAGATTCGTCCGTCGTTGTAATCCTTCTAGAGATGTTGGATTTGACGTTCTCCTAGGCACGGACTGGAAATCTACATTCTAGGCGTCTGTGGACTACCGTGAGGAAACAGTCAGGTTTTGTTTTCCCGGCGAGTCAGTTCTTGTTATGTAGGGGGACAGTGGTGCCGCCTCTCACAGCTTGAATTCAGCCTTTTTTCATTAGTTGTCTTTTGAGGAGAAGATGTCGAGGATTCTTGGTGTTCATTTTTGATACCGGAGCCACAGGGGGTTTGTTGGACCGGGTTTCTTTCGTGCGAGAGTTTTCCGACATTGTTCCAGATGAGCCGGCGAAACTTAGGGAGCTTAAGGATCAGCTGCCGAGTTGTTTGTTGGGGGGTTTGTGCGTCTGAGTGTTTCGTATTGGGGAGCTCCTATTCTGTTCGTCAGACGAAGGACGGCAGTTGAGGTTGTGTATCGATTGATCGTCAATTTAACCGGCTTACGGTGCGGATAGGTATTCTTTATCTCGTATTGACGATTTCTTCGATCAGCTTCCGAGTGCGAGACATTTTCTAAGTTTGTTTGGGATCAGGTCATCATTGCTGCGGGTTCGGAGAGATGACATTCCGAAGACTGCCTTGTGCGTGCTACGGGCTTTATGTGTTTTGGTGGTGTCATAGGACTCACCAATTCCCTAGCAACATTCGTAGAAGTGATGAACCAGATTTCTTCAGGCCGTTTCTCGACCGGATATTGTTATGTTATAGATGACATTCTGGTCTATTCGATGTGTTGTGAGGGACAGGAGTAGCACTTGAGGATTTGTTTTGCAGACATTGGGAGAGCCCCGGCTGTTTGCTAGATTCTCAGAGTGTTCCTTCAGGCTTGTTTGTGTTGACTCCTAGGTCTTGTAGTTACGGGAGACGGTTTTCGTATGGTTCCGAGGAAGATTGAGGCCGTACAACTTAGGCCCAGACTTGTGTGCAGGACGGAGGTCCGCAGATTTTTTAGGCTTAGCAGGTTTTTATCGCCGTTACGTGCAGGATTGTTAGTGTAGTGCTGCACTGTTGACTGAACTGACGGGAAGGGAGGTTTCTTTTCTTTGGACTAAGGCATACGTGCAGAGTTTATCAGTAGTTGAAGACTCGGTTAACAACTGCATCAGTTCTTTCTTTGCTTTCTTGTTCGGGCGACTTTGTTGTTTAACTGTAATGTTTCGCGAGTGGAGCTCGATTGTTTACTGAGGTGACACTATAGAGTTATCGCTTTTGCTTCCTTACATCTGGAGGAAGTACGAGCAGGCTATCCCACTCATGATCTGGAGATGGCCGCGGTGGTCGTGCGTTGGAGATTTGGAGACACTACTTGTTCGAGAGTCGTGTCAGATTTTCACGGACCACCAGAGCTTAATATACATCTTCCTGCAACGGGTGTTGATTGTTGAGACAGTCTCCTGCAGATTTACAGTTCTTGTGCGATCGTTGAGTACATCTTAAGTTCGCCTCTACTGAGAGGACAGCTTACTCATGTCTGCGCCCGACCACTTTTCCTTAATCGCTTCCGCGAGGCACTGCCCGCGGATGCTCGTTCGTCAGAGATACTTGAGCATACTTGGCTGGGTAATGATTCGGAGTCCTTGATTTATGACCATATGTGCTACGTTTAAGGACTGGTTTGTATACCTGATACTATGGGCAGAGACACGAAATCCTATAGCAGGCACATCAGTCAGCTTTCTGTGTTCATTCAAGTTCCACCAATTTGTAGCGTGACTCATGAAATAGTTACGGGTGGGCAGGGATGAAGAGTGATGTTTCGGATTTCGTTTCGAGGTGTCTTTCTTGTTGTGTGTTAAGGTTAAGCATCTGAGATCGGCTGGAGAGTTGCAACCTTTAACCGTTCCGAAGTGGGAATGGGAGCAGGTTTCCATGAATAAACGTTGTGGCGTCTACCCAGGTTTAGTCTGGGTGTGACTCCATTCGGATGCTAGTTGTCCGGTTATACTCGGGTTTCTCAGTTGTCCTTGGTTAAGTTTATGCGTTGCACGGAGTTCCTTCATGGGTCGTATCCAAATAGGGCACCTTATTTGCTTGCCGTCTTGGGCAGAAACTTCAGGAAGCCTTGGGTATTGGTTGAGCTTTAGCTCCGTTTTTCCATCCGCAGGATGATGGTTTTGTGAGAGCGGGCTATACCGAGTCTGGAGGATATGCTTGTGCGTACGTATTAATTGTTGTCGGCAGTTGGGATCGTCACTTGCCATTGTTAGGATTCCCCTTCGATAGCTGTTATCAGGAGGCACTCCAATTGGCAACCTTTAAGTTTTGTTTGTTAGGTGGTGTCGATCTCCAGTCTGTTTTTCTGACTCTGCGAGATTAGGATTTTTGGATCCCGGCTAGTCTAGAGACATCGGAAATGATCCAGTTGGTTCAGGTCAGGATGATGACAGCCCAGTGCAGACAGAGGTCTTATGCCGACCATTGTGGTCGCAGACTTGAGTTCGCAGTGGAAGCTCATGTATTCCTACGGATTTTTCCGATGAATGAAGTGTTGAGTTTTGGGAAATTTATCCCAGGATTGTAGGTCCTTTTGAGATCCTCAAGCGAGTTAGTTCCGTTGCCTTTAATTTGCCACATCCGCCCAGATTATTGAGTATTCACCACGTATTCCTTGTGTCGATACTTTGCAATTACCTTCATGACCTTTCTTACATGATTCAGCACCAGACCATTTAGCTTGGACTCGATCTTTTCGTTCACCGGCAGCTAATTGTGTTGGTGGTTCGGCAGGTGGAGAAACTTCGGTCAAGGGTCTTGCCATCTGTGGAGGGTTTTCTTGGGCATAGCTGTATACTGAGGTGATCACTTGGAAAGCTGCGAGCAAGAATTGAGAGTTTTGTACTCTTCTCCTTGAAGGTACTCTTAGTGAAAATTTTAAATTCGGGGACGAATTTTTATAAGGAGGAGATTGTAACGTTTTAAAAATTGTTTTGCGAATTTTTCCGTTTTATGGCAAAATAGTCGGTATTTTATGTTTTAACCCGATTTCGATCAAACGTCCGTAGAAACTTACCGGCACATATTTTAGCTAAAATAAAGCTAGTGCGCGAACTTTGGGGGTATATGGGAGTTTTGGTTCAGATAGAATATTTCCCAAATAAAATATTATTTTAGCCGGTAAAATATGCACATAAATCGAGAAATTTCTTCTAAATGAGAATCATTAGAAATCATCACTACAATTATTTTAGAACCTTCTTTTTAAATATCTAGATTTTTTTTGGCCAATGGAAATAAAATTAAAAAAAATAGAAAAGAAAAGAAAGGTGGCATTTTGTTTTAATTAGCATTTAATGTTGTTTTTAGCTAGAACCTTCATCTTTTTTCTTCACAAAACCCCCTCCCCTTGCTTTGGCCGAGCCCCCCCATTCTTTGCTTCCCTCTCTCTCTTCTTGCTCCATTTTCATCATTTTGCTACAAATAAATCATCACAAATCCAAATAAATTCACAAAAATTCAAATAAAATCATTTTCCTTCATTTCATTAACCCTAATCCATGCTTTGTTCTTCATGAAGTTTTGATTTTGGAGGCTAATCTTGGTTTTCTTGTAGCAAGTTTTTGAATCATTTGGAGGTATAAAATCCTAACCCTAATCCTTAATTGTTAAGTTTAAATCTTTATGCTAACTTAATTAGATGTTAATTTAAGCTTTTAATTTCATGTTTAATTCATTATTCATAATTTTTTTTAAAGAAATTCAAGTTAAGGTAAAGCTTGATTTAAGTGTTTAATGTTTAATTGAAGTGTTAATTTATGATTAGGAAAAGCTTAACCTAGTAGAAAATGATAATTATTGTTAATTACTATTTTGTTTAATTAAGGATTTTGCTTACTAGGTTTTTGCTAAAACTTAATTCGGTAGTGTTAAAAATATAGAAATGGTTTTGATAGCATAGTTAAGCTATTATAAGGTGTTTGTAATCGCTAGATATGCGTTAGATTGAAACTACTACGAAATATTGCGATACGTTGCTAACTAGGTTTCGGGGTTTTTCCGACGTGGTTTCAATTGGTCGCTGCGAGATTATATCTATTATATTCCTCGCATTTAGTTGTGTTGTGTTGCGCGATCGAGACGATCGGAGTCTAGACTTGGTGTTTCGTAGTTTAGCGACCTTATTTAGGGTTTTTGATCGATGTCGTGCGCGTTAGATGCGCTAAGTGCACAGTGTAATTTTCTAGCCGTTTTAATTGGGTTTCGTTGTCATTTCGTCGATTTAGGATATTTAGCTTATGTGATATGTTAGTGAAATTTTAGGTTCGCGAGCGTGGATTTCGGACGCTACGGCAAAGGGAAAACAGGTGGTATGCTTCACTTAGCCAGGAGCGTTGGTGAGTAGATTTAACATATACAGAGGAATCGCCCGCATGGCGTTATGCGTCCGGGCTAGAAATGACTTGACTTGTCGCATATTCTATTTCATATTTAGAATTTGCGACTACACCTTATTGCTTAGATATTGTTGTGCTTGGACTAGTACCCTTAGGACACTGCACATATTATTGACGATTCATGTTGCACGAGCACTGATTGTATGCCACACACACCGTCAAAAATTGCCATGTCACGCACAACCCACTTATAGATATGATATTGTTTGGTTAGGGACATTGAGACATTGATTCATATTTCTTTACGCATATGACATATAGCATACCTGTATACCCACATGCTTACACATATGCCTTGACATACTTACATGCTAATTACCTGTATACCTATAGGGTATTGTACCATTAGTGATAGGTACATACACACATAATAACATAGCTATATGTATACTTTGCATACATCACTTATACCCGGGGGGTATATTACATCATTTCTGATAGGTAGATATCTATATCTTGCTATACCATTATATTTACGCATATATCAGTTATAGCTACATGTTTACCTTTACTTGATGTTATTCAGAATTGGAGAAAATAGGAACCGCATGATATTTTATATTAACTTGTTGCAGTTAATTAGCGGCTTTTCCTTATATGCTTACATTTCAGTTTTATGTTGCATATATTATATTCATGGATTTTCGCATTGAGATATGTATTTTTCATGATGTTTTCTGGATTTGGGGACCGTGGTAGTTCTTGAAATTATGCATTATTTACAAAATCCGGCTTCCCTTGATATGATATTTCAGCATCCACCATGAGATTTATCGGTTGTGATATATATATATACCCCAAGCGAGGAGTCGGGGGCCGTATGAGGGTACATGGTGGGGCCCGGAGGTACCCCGGGGTAAGAAGATTGATGGACCTTGCCGATTGAGCCTGGCAGGTGAACCATACACTCCGGTGACATTACCAATGACTCTACGATTATCATGGGGATACCGACGGTAGTCATGTGCGTATGGATACGTCGAGAGGCGAGGGTCAGATCTAGGCACTCGAGCTTTCGGTTTAGCGTATGATACGTACCTATCAGGGTGCCAGTCTTGGTGACAGAACCTGATAGATCACTATTTTGTGTCGATGCTTGACACTTGGTTTTCATGATATTTTAGTCCTAAGTATATATAACAGTAGAATGGGACGCTGTTATATAAGCATATACATATATATTAATGGAATGGGACGCTAATATATATGTATATATATAAATTCATATACTTCTTCATATTTATTCATGCAAATATACCTAGAATATAAGAGATTCACTTGATATTGGATTTAGGACATTTGAGATTACTTGATATTGTACGTAAAGGATATATGAGATTCACTTGACTTTGTGCATTCCTGATATATGAGATTTATTCGATATTGTACATTAAGGATTTGTGAGATTTATATGATATGAGAGTCAATTTGGGGGCTGATTTGAGGAATTAGGATTTGGATTGTCTTGATGGATTGTGATCCTACCATGATGTCAGGATTCCATGGAAATGACATGTTTCATTCCATACTCCACGTTAATTGTTTATGCACAGCTTCATGTATTAGTTGTACCTGATAGAGTTCATTTCATGACTATTGCATTTACATACCTTTATTTATATGCATTACTTCATGTGTTAGTTGTACCTTCTAGAGTACCTTTCATGACTGTTGCATATATACATTTTCATATCATTATTGCATGATTATTGCATACCGATTGTCATATTATTATTGCTTCATGTATTAGTTGCACTTGTTAGTGTACCATTCATGATTATTGCATTCATATGACCTTTTATTGATATTAATTGCATATGTTACATTCGCGCTGTATGTGCATACTTGCGATTACCTGCATATGTTATTTACTATTCACGAGTTGGCAACTCACCCCCGTTGTGCCACAGTTGTTTTGCAGGGTGTTCCCCAGAGTAGTCGAGGCAGGCTATTCATCTATCTTATCATCTTTTGCTGCGGATATCGCATCAGCTCACAGTGTGCAGTTTGCTTAGGTGGGTTTTGTTGTTATTCGTTGTTTTATTGTATATTCGTTGTATCCATGTACTCTCCATCTACCATTATCTTGTATGACTTAGAGATTTGATGTGAGGACGATATTGTATATTTTCGGGAATTGGATGTCTTTTATGCAGTTTTACTTATATCGTCTTTTATTTATTCGCTACGGCGTCGTATATCTGTTATGGTGGTTGTTTTCCGCCGTTGGGCGTGGATTTGCTCCCGTTGGGGATGCTTTACTTTATATTTATATTGTACCCATTTTGGGGTTGGTTTTTCCAAAGGAGGTGCTGCCGAAATTTTTAAGAAAGTAAATTGGACTTAAAGAATTTATACTCGTGATTTTCAAAAGTTTAAAGAAGGTTTCTTATCTTTTCTTGTATTTTAATGGTTTAAATTTCTGGGTTTTGGCTTTTTTTTACTGCGTTACGCCTATATACGTTGCGTAGTATTAGGGCCGTCACGTGCCAATTTCGGGTGGTGACAGATTCTCTCTCAGCTCACTCCTCCGTACACACCACAACACAACGGTGTGTCAGAACGGAGGAATCGTACCCTATTAGATATGGTATGGTCCATGATGAGTGATGCTGAGTTACCACTTTCCTTTTGTGGACATGCATTAGAGACAGCAATTTATCTATTGAACAGGGTTCCAACCAAGACCGTGTCTACCACTCCATATGAGATGTGGTGTGGGAAAAGACCATCTCTTAAAAGAGTTAGGATATAGGGTTGTCCGGCTTATGTCAAAAAGCAGAATTCGGATAAACTTGAGACACAATCGGTCATGTGTACATTTGTGGGATATCCAAAACATTCATATGGATATCTTTTCAACCACAAAGAGGAACAAAATGTGTTTGTTTCTCAACATGCCACATTTTTGGAAAATGAAATATTTATAAATAGTACTGATGGTAATGAGGTAGAACTAGAAGAGGTTCTAGAGACACAAATTACTCATGAAGAATTAGTTGAACCTGATGTTGCAGTAGAACATCAAGATCTCAGCCGCTCCGGAGATCTAGTTGAACTTCTCGCCCACCGGAGAGATACTATGGTTTTCTCATTGATGGTGATAGAGAAGATTGCATCATGGATGATGATGACCCTACTAGTTTTCAACAGGCTATCACGAGTGGAGACTCAGTTAAGTGGCTGGATGCCATGAGATCTGAAATGGAGTCCATGTACACCAACAAAGTATGGACTTTGGATGTTGCACCTCCTGGGATAAAACCCGTTGGGTGCAAATGGATCTTTAAGTGAAAGATTGGTGTAGATGGACAGGTAGAGACCTTTAAAGCAAGGCTTGTAGCGAAAGGTTTTCGTCAAAGACCAGGACTGGACTATGATGAAACATTCTCTCCGGTAGCAATGCTTAAATCCATTCGGATCCTACTTGCTATTGCCGCTCATTACGACTATGAAATCTGGCAGATGGATGTTAAAACTGCATTTCTGAATGGTGATTTAGAAGAATGCATTTATATGGATCAGCCAGAGGGCTTCATAGACAGTGGGAGCAGCGGGAAAGCATGTAGATTGCTTAAATCAATTTATGGATTAAAGTAGGCCTCACGGAGCTGGAACATCTGTTTTGATGATACAATCAAAGAGTTTGATTTTATCAAAAATATAGATGAACCATGCATTTATAAGAAGATGGTAGGGAGTACTGTCACATTCCTCATATTGTACGTGGATGACATTCTCTTGATTGGAAATGACATTCCTATGCTGCAATCGGTCAAACTATTCTTATCACAAAGGTTCTCCATGAAGGACCGGGTGATGCCTCGTGCATTTTGGGCATAAGGATCTATAGAGATAGATCCAAGAGATTATTGGGATTGTCCCAATCAAAGTACATTGATACCATCCTAAAAAGGTTTAGTATGGAAGATTCCAAGCGTGGTGCCTTCCCCGCTTGCCATGGAATCACTCTCTCTAAGGACTTATGTTCGAAGACTGATGAAGAGAGAGCTCGCATGAGCATTATACTTTACGCTTCAGCCGTAGGATCTATAATGTATTCGATGATATGTACTCGCCCTTATGTAGCTTATGCACTAGCTGTAGTAAGCAGATATCAATCCAACCCAGGGGAGCAACACTGGATAGCCGTGAAGAACATTCTTAAGTACTTACGAAGGACTAAAGAATTGTTCTTGGTGTATGGTAATGGGGATCTCCAAATGGAGGCCTTTACCGATTCCAGCTTCCAAAGTGATAAGGATGACAGTAAATCTATCTCAGGGTTTGTATTTACCCTCAATGGCGGGGCGGTATGTTGGAAGTGTTCCAAACAGGATACCGTTGCAGGCTTCACGATGGAAGCTGAGTATATTGCTGCAAAGGATGCTACCAAGGAAGTCGTCTGGATGAGGAAGTTCGTTGCGGAGCTAGGAGTAGTTCCAACCATTATTAATCCAATACCATTGTTGTCACGACCCGCAGGGTACGGAACGTGACTGGCACTTAAGTTCACGAAACGTCTAAAGGAGTCCGTAAAATAAGTAAGCCAAAGCCCAGAAAACAAAACCAATGAAGCAAAAGAGTGAAGAAAACCCAATCAATTGAAAGCGAGTTATCAAATAAGTCATGTAAAACACTTTTTAAAAACAATACAAATTTTCCCGAAAATTTCGGCAGAGTCTCCTTTGTAAATACTGACCCCCAAAAATGGGTACAACAAAATATATACATGAATCCACAAAATAGGGCATCCCCAAGCGGGAGCTAGCTCTTCGCCATACGGCGGTCACAAATCCCACGCAATGTAAATGACAACAAGCATAATAAAGCATAATAAAGCATAAGGAAGCATGAAAAAGTAGCATGTCGGCTCAAGTGAGCTCGACCCCAAATACAGTATAAAATCCACAAACCTCACAGTCTCATCTCTAGGTCAATATACAATAATCTGGTAGAACAGTAGATGGAGTACACTAGATACAAGAATATAAAAGGTGGTACAAAAATAACATAACCCACCTATGAGCAATTCTCGAGCTCAGGCAAAAGAGGCAAAAGACAAGTGCGCCCGCCGCTACTGAACTGACGGAGCGGACCTGCAAAAGACTGTGGCACAACGGGGGTGAGTTGCCAACTCGTGAGTAATAAATAACATCTACAAAGGCTATCGTATGCATGCACACAAGCATCCTAGCATCTAAAATACAGGTATGACTGGATGCACTAGCAGGTGTGTATATAACATCAGTGTACTAATATGTATGCAACATGAATATCTGAGGTCTCAATAGGTTTATATATAAAAATATCTTATCTCTTTTTGTTTTTGAAACTCTTTTAGAATGCCAGCAAATGTCAATGAATCGACGAAAATCGGTGTCCAGCAACGACACCCCAAAAGCTGTCTCAAATCTCATAATGTATCTCTGGCCTCAGCCGTCCGGCTGACCCACCTCAAATATCAATATCTCATCATCTAGCGGCCACGGTCGGTATCCTCTGGATATCCGCCGTCCCAAACAGTCACCGGTAGGTAATCCGTCCCCTGCCAGGCTCAACGTCATCACCACATTCCTCTTGCCCCGGGGTACCTTACCGGGCCCACCATGTACCCGTGCCGGTTCCTCCACTCCTCGACACGGATTTCCAAAGCCACAGCAAACTCATGGTGGACGACACTTACATCACTAGAAAACCGCAATTTACATGTTTTTAAAAATATCATAAGTTTGGAAATTTTGCGGCTTTCCCCCGAAATCCAGCAATATCATAAAATCTCAAGAAATCCTCATAAGTGCATATATCAATGATAATGAATGCGTATGATATCAATAATCAAGTTGCGATGTGTGATTAATGGATTAAGCATGAACAATTAATATGATGAAGTACATGCACATGAATAGCAATCCTAGGGTTTCATTTTAAGGAAATAACACAATTTAAGTATCAATTAGTAAAAGGTTTAATTTAAAGGTGTCTAGTGTGGTGGCATGGCAATTACCAGGGTGTGTGTGTAAACATGAATAGTGCTCGTGCTGCATATAAAAACCTGGTAATGGTGCATGTGTCCTACAATTGAGTTTGCGTATATGGGTATAACCTATCGATCTAATTGCAGCAATTATCATGCCCGTATTATTATTCTAATGTCACAAGTGATTATCCAATTTACTATTTTCCAGTTTACTAAATCTATCGGGCGACTTGCGCCATCCAGACGATCGTCCCCCGTAGATGTTAAATCTACTCACCGGGATCCCTGGCTAGCTGTGTCCAATCACTGCCTTTCCCTTTCGCGCCGCGTCTGACGTCTCCGCGACCGAACCTGGAATTTACATCAATACCAAACATAAGGTTACGTATCAAGAACGACGCAAAACCCCAACGAAACTACTAAAGTTCGCTAACTGGGTACAACGTGCACAAAGTGCGCGGACACACGCGAAAATCGCAAAAACTGCCAAAAACGCCGATTTTGGGTCACCCGGCAAAACTAAAACCCGACTACCCAAAAACCGCACTCACGCATCCTAAAAGTCGTAGGACAAGCCAACAAAATCATCAAGATGCCACAATTAACTCATCACATAACTTCTATAAAAATCTAGTAAGCAGAAATTGCAATTTGATGCAAACATCGACAATATAGCGACAAAGTCAACACCACCCAATGCCAACATTCCAAACTAACCAAAAAGTTAGCCAATACACAAATTCTAAACCATTAACTAAGCTTAAAAACCTAATTTACAAAACAAAACCTTTTCTTGATTTTTTGTACTTAGCAAACATAACTCAAACTATATAAGAAATCCTTACTTTAACACTATAATTTAGCCTAATAAGCAAATTAACCACTTAGCTTAAGGTTAGCAAAACACTAGATAGCAATTTAGGTTTAATCAATTAAATAATGCTTTCTAAAACTTAATCCACTCACTAATCAAGCTTCACAAACCAATTCCATATAAAAACCCTCTCTTGAAAATCCTAAAAAGCAATTTCACACTTCTAAATTTAATCAAATTAGCATAATTGAAAACTACATCAACAAGATAACTATATGGATTAGTTAATTAACCACTAGATTAACTATAAAATAACTTAATTAACTATTATGGTTTTCAAACCCTAGTTAGAATTTTCTAACAAAAATCTAAGAAAACTAGATTAACTATACTAAATTTAACACTAAACCATAACACATAAGCACTTAAACAAAGAATTTAACAAGATAGAATTTATACCTCTTGATCAATAGATCAAGCAAGAAAGTTTCCTCCAAATGATGGCCTCAAACACCAAGATCCAAGCAAGAATGGCTAAGGAAAGTGATAGCATAAGGATTTTGTATGGATTTTTGAATAAACTATGGATTTTGATGTGGTTTTTTGATGAAATTGGAAGAAAAATGAAAAGAAAAGAGAGGAAGAAGAGGGGGGTTCAGTTTCGGCCAGAGGAGGTAAGGGGGGGGGGGTGTGGGCAAGTGGGGAAAAGTCTTGGTTCAAGTTTCCAAAGTCAATGTATCATATTTTAACCATTATATTTAAAATTAAATCCATAAACTATCAAATAACTCAAGAAACAACTCAAGAAAGAGAGAGGTCAGAATTTCTGGACTTGGCCAAGGTTTGGGCTGTTCTTGGGCTGAGGGAAAAGATAGAGGGGTTTTACAAAAGAAATTTTATGCAAAAAGGCCCCCTACAACTCAAAAATTGCAAGTTTTAGCCCAAAATTCAATAAATTCGTTTCATAACATAAAAATTTGTTAAAAATCAAAATAAATTACTAAAAATTCATGTTATCACTAGATTATAATTATCATAATTTTAGAGATTAAAATTAGCCCGGAAAAATTTGTATTTATCGCTTATTTAATGTATTTTCTTACCGGCTTAAAATAATATAAAAAAAATGAAAAATAGGGAAAAATTTTTAAATGACCAAAATTTCATAAATAACTCATTAGCTACTAAAAACAAGCAATTACCTATCCATTTTAGGTATAATTAGCCCTAAACAGCAAAATATCGAGAAAGACGGTTTTCGGAAAAATACCGAATTTTCACCGAATTTCAAGAAAACACCAAAACGACTTTTCAAGACGCTACAATCTTCCCCCCTTAAAGAAATTCGGTCCCCGAATTTAAAAATATAGCTACGCGTACCTTCAAAGAGATGGGGATATTTCTTCCTCATCTCGCCCTCGGTCTCCCAGGTAACCTCCTCGCTGCTCGGGCTACGCCAAAGGACCTTGACGGTTGGTATAATCTTCGACCTCAACTTCTTCACCTGCCGATCCAAGATGGCCACCGGCTGCTCTGCAAAGGAAAGGTCGCGCTCTAGCTGGACTGTCGGGTGCTGAATCGCATGCGAAGGATCGTGAAGGTACTTGCGGAGCATCGAAACATGGAAGACGGGGTGAACATCGGGAAAGCTGGGTGGAAGAGCCAAACGATATGCAACAGCGCCAACACGCTCGAGGATCTCGAAGGGACCTACGAATCTAGGGCTAAGCTTCCCCTTTCGCCCAAAACGCATCACGCCCTTCATCGGAGAGACCCTCAGAAAAACATGGTCGCCAACTGCGAACTCTAATCTGCGACGGCGCCTGTCTGCATACGATTTCTGCCTGCTCTGAGCCGCTCTCATCCGGTCTCGGATCAACTGTATCTTCGCTGTCGTCTCCTCAACAAGCTGCGGCCCCAAAATACTGCTCTCGCTGAGCTCTGTCCAACAAACGGGCGATCTGCATCTCCTCCCATACAATGCCTCGAAAGGTGCCATCTGAATAGTATCCTGGAAGCTGTTGTTGTAGGAGAACTCCACTAGAGGCAAATGACGATCCCAGCTACCACCAAAGTCTAAAACGCACGCTCTGAGCATGTCCTCGAGGGTTTGAATGGTCCGCTCTGACTGTCCGTCTGTCTGCGGATGAAACGCTGTGCTGAAGCTCAAACGAGTGCCCAAAGCCTCCTGAAGTCTCTGCCAAAGTCGGCTGGTGAACTGAGTGCCTCGATCTGACACGATACAAGTCGGTACGCCATGTAGTCGCACGATCTCGTCAATATAGAGCTGAGCATACTGAGCGAAGCTGAAAGTCGTCTTCACTGGAAGGAAGTGAGCCGCTTTCGTCAATCTGTCCACGATCACCCAGATGGAGTCGTACCCTCGACTGGTCCTGGGTAGACCCACAACGAAGTCCATCGAAATCTGCTCCCATTTCCACTCTGGAATGGGTAACGGCTGTAGCTCTCCTGCGGGCCTCTGGTGCTCGGCCTTGACTTGCTGACAAGTCAGGCATCTCGAAACGAACTCCGCAATGTCCCTCTTCATCCCGTCCCACCAGTAGGTCTCTCTCATATCATGGTACATCTTGGTGGAACCGGGGTGGACACTATACACTGATCGGTGTGCCTCCTCAAGAATGTCGCGCCGCAATCCATCAGCATCTGGTACGCACAGTCTAGATCCATATCGTAAAATCCCCTGATCGTCAACCATGAACTCGGAAAATCTGCCCTGTCCCATCTGTGCCATGATCTCTGAGCAACGGTCGTCACTGCGCTGTGCCTCATATATACGGTCAAGCAACTGTGGGCGTGCACGAACATGCGCGAGCTGTCCCCCTGTCTGAGTGAACTCGAACTCAACTCGGCTGTCGCATAACGTCTGCCAATCTGCTGACGACTGCCTCTGCACTGCGCGCAAAAAGGATAGACTACCCCCGGGCCTCCTACTCAACGCATCTGCCACCACATTCGCCTTGCCGGGTGATATAAGATCTCGCAGTCGTAGTCTTTCACCAACTCCATCCAACGACGCTGTCTGAGGTTCAGGTCTCGCTGCTGAAATATGTACTTTAAGCTCTTGTGATCGGTGAATATCTGACATGACTCGCCGTAATGGTAATGTCGCCAAATCTTCAGTGCAAAGACCACTGCAGCCATCTCCAAATCATGAGTGGGGTAGTTCTGTTCATGCTTCTTCAACTGCCGAGAAGCATAAGCGATCACCCGGCCATGCTGCATCAAAACGCATCCTAATCCCACTCGCGAAGCATCACAGTAGACAACAAATCCGCCTGATCCCGAAGGTAGAGATAATACCGGCGCCGTAGTCAAACATGTCCGCAGCTGCTGAAAACTGCGCTCGCACTCCTCTGTCCAAACGAAAGGAACTCCCTTCCGGGTCAAACTGGTCAACGGTGCAGCTATACGGGAGAAGTCCTGAACAAAACGCCTGTAGTAGCCCGCCAAGCCTAGAAAACTACGGATCTCAGTAACCGATGTAGGTCGGGGCCACTGCTGAACAGCCTCAATCTTCTTCGGGTCCACACAAATGCCGTCTCTCGTAACCACGTGACCCAAGAATCCGACGCTGTCCAGCCAGAAAGCACACTTGGAGAACTTCGCGAACAGCTGATGCTCCCTCAGAGTCTGTAACGTAATCCGCAAGTGCTGCTCGTGCTCCTCTCTGCTCCGGGAGTACACCAAGATATCGTCGATAAACACGATGATGAACAAGTCAAGATACGGCCTGAATGTACGGTTCATCAAATCCATAAATGCTGCTGGGGCGTTGGTGAGTCCGAACGACATCACCAAAAACTCGTAGTGGCCGTAGCGTGTACGGAAAGCTGTCCTCGGTATATCCTCCTGTCGGACTCGCAGCTGATGGTATCCTGATCGCAAGTCGATCCTCGAAAAATACCCCGCACCCTGAAGCTGGTCGAACAAATCATCAATGCGCGGCAACGGATATCTGTTCCGAATGGTAACTTTGTTCAGCTGGCGGTAGTCGATACACAAGCGCAAACTTCCATCCTTCTTCTTGACAAACAGGACCGGAGCACCCCACGGAGAAACACTCGGTCGAATAAGCCCCTTATCTAACAAATCCTGCAACTGATCCTTCAGCTCTCGAAGCTCTGCCGGGGCCATCCGATAAGGCGGTATAGAAATAGGCCCCGAACTGGGAATCAAATCAATGCAGAACTCAACATCGCGCTCAGGCGGTAGCCCAGGTAGCTCATCAGGGAAAACATCAAGGAACTCACAAACTACCGGGACCCGGTCCAACGGAACCTCTGCAGCTTGCGTATCACAAACAAACGCTAAGAATCCCTGACATCCCTTCCGCAAGAGCTGACCAGCGCGAAGAGACGAAATTAAGCTGGGAAGGGTGACACTGCGGTCTCCCTGAATAACAAAGACTGGCTCTCCTGGAAAGCTAAATCTGACTGCCTTCTCACGGCAGTCCACCGAAGCATAATAAGTGGCTAGCCAATCCATGCCCAGAAGCACATCAAAGTCCAACATATCGAGGAGTATCAAATCAACTGATGAATCCCTCTCCCCGATACGAACGGAACACAAACGAAATACAAACCGAGCGACAAACGACTCGCCTACCGGAGTAACAACAACAAGCGGCTGGTCTAACGACGACGACTCACGGCCCAACATCGGTGCAAAGTGTGTAGAGACGTACGAATGTGTGGAACCTGGGTCGAATAATACCCGTGCGTCGAAAGAACAAACTGGCAAGGTACCTGTCACGACGGCATTGGATGCCTGCGCATCCTGCGGGGTCAAAGCAAAAACTCGGGCCTGTCCTCCACCGATAGCGGGCTGACCTCGACCTCGGCCTCTGCCTCCTCGTCCTCTCTGAACAGGACCGCCGCGTCCACGGCCTCTCGGTGCACCTAACTGGCGTGGAGCATCGCCTGGGGTAGGAAGTAGGGCTCTCTGAGGAGGGGGTGGTGATGGTGGTAGGGTCACATGCGGAACTGTCGCTGCTCCCAGTCGTCTCACTGGACAGTCTCTGACAAGATGGTGCAGACTCCCGCACCCAAAACATCCTGGCGACGGCTGCTGCCCCTGGGAATAAGAACCATATAACTGTCCCCGCCCAAATCCTCTGCCAGGCCTATCTCTCGGAAAGAATCTGGCGCGCTGCCTCTGAGGCGGTACATCGGTGCGCATCCTCTTCGGCCCAGAAACGGCCGAAGTCCGTGATATGCGTGCCTCCATCCGCAATGCCGTATCCATAGCAGCTGAATAAGTGTCGTAGTGCTGGGCGCCAATGGCAAGATATAGCTGGGCCTCAAGTCCCTGTACGAACCTCTTCACCATCTTCTCCTCGGTATCCACCAAATACTGAGCATATCGGGATAACTGTGTAAATTGGATATCATACTCAGACACCGTCATCCCAGGTGTCTTGACTAAGGCCTCGAAGCTACGAGCTCTGGCGTCACGAACGCTCTCTGGAAGGAAACGGGCTAGAAAGACCGCTGTAAACTCGACCCAAGTCATAGGCGGTAGATCTGCAGCTCGACCTCTCAAGACTGACTCCCACCATGTCTGCGCGAGACCCTCTAGTCGGAAACTCGCAAGCTCTACCCATCGATCGTCCGAACATCTCAGCGAACGGCAGATCCTGGCTAAACTGTCAAGGAACGTCTGTGGGTCCTCCGCTGCCTCGGTGCCGGTGAATACTGGAGGTCTCAGCCTCATGAAATCCTGTAGTGAAACCGGAATGGCCACGGTGGTGGTAGTAGGAGCAGGTATCATGGTCGTCTGTGATGTAGTAGGTACGTCATCCGGCCTCGGTGTACGACTGGCTGCAACTAGGGATCCTACCATCTGACGCAGCTCCTGCATGCCTCCCATCATCTGTCGCAACTCCTCCATACCGGTCTCGAGCCTATCCATACGGCCTGGGGAAGGTGGATCGGTCTGTCCCAGCGGCGTAGGCATACCACCCTGCTCAGTCCTAGTCTCGGACGAGCCAGCTCGAATCTCGTCTCTGGCAGCAGCCCTCTGTGCCCTCGTAGCCTTCGGCGGCATAGTGGCTGTCACAGGAAAACGGATAGTAAGGACAGTGCAATAGGATCATAGGATACACGGAATTGAAGAAGGAAATTTCCAAGCAAGTATCCTAAAGTCACTTAGGCGGAGTACCGTATCGTATGTATGCCGCGGACATACGCACGCTACGTTACCCTGCTTAAGTCACTTACTCCATCTACCAAGGGTCATCCTACACTCACAAAGGTAAAACCTATCGCTCTGATACCAACTTTGTCACGACCCGCAGGGTACGGAACGTGACTGGCACTTAAGTTCACGAAACGTCTAAAGGCGTCCGTAAAATAAGTAAGCCAAAGCCCAGAAAACAAAACCAATGAAGCAAAAGAGTGAAGAAAACCCAATCAATTGAAAGCGAGTTATCAAATAAGTCATGTAAAACACTTTTTAAAAACAATACAAATTTTCCCGAAAATTTCGGCAGAGTCTCCTTTGTAAATACTGACCCCCAAAAATGGGTACAACAAAATATATACATGAATCCACAAAATAGGGCATCCCCAAGCGGGAGCTAGCTCTTCGCCATACGGCGGTCACAAATCCCACGCAATGTAAATGACAACAAGCATAATAAAGCATAATAAAGCATAAGGAAGCATGAAAAAGTAGCATGTCGGCTCAAGTGAGCTCGACCCCAAATACAGTATAAAATCCACAAACCTCACAGTCTCATCTCTAGGTCAATATACAATAATCTGGTAGAACAGTAGATGGAGTACACTAGATACAAGAATATACAAGGTGGTACAAAAATAACATAACCCACCTATGAGCAATTCTCGAGCTCAGGCAAAAGAGGCAAAAGACAAGTGCGCCCGCCGCTACTGAACTGACGGAGCGGACCTGCAAAAGACTGTGGCACAACGGGGGTGAGTTGCCAACTCGTGAGTAATAAATAACATCTACAAAGGCTATCGTATGCATGCACACAAGCATCCTAGCATCTAAAATACAGGTATGACTGGATGCACTAGCAGGTGTGTATATAACATCAGTGTACTAATATGTATGCAACATGAATATCTGAGGTCTCAATAGGTTTATATATAAAAATATCTTATCTCTTTTTGTTTTTGAAACTCTTTTAGAATGCCAGCAAATGTCAATGAATCGACGAAAATCGGTGTCCAGCAACGACACCCCAAAAGCTGTCTCAAATCTCATAATGTATCTCTGGCCTCAGCCGTCCGGCTGACCCACCTCAAATATCAATATCTCATCATCTAGCGGCCACGGTCGGTATCCTCTGGATATCCGCCGTCCCAAACAGTCACCGGTAGGTAATCCGTCCCCTGCCAGGCTCAACGTCATCACCACATTCCTCTTGCCCCGGGGTACCTTACCGGGCCCACCATGTACCCGTGCCGGTTCCTCCACTCCTCGACACGGATTTCCAAAGCCACAGCAAACTCATGGTGGACGACACTTACATCACTAGAAAACCGCAATTTACATGTTTTTAAAAATATCATAAGTTTGGAAATTTTGCGGCTTTCCCCCGAAATCCAGCAATATCATAAAATCTCAAGAAATCCTCATAAGTGCATATATCAATGATAATGAATGCGTATGATATCAATAATCAAGTTGCGATGTGTGATTAATGGATTAAGCATGAACAATTAATATGATGAAGTACATGCACATGAATAGCAATCCTAGGGTTTCATTTTAAGGAAATAACACAATTTAAGTATCAATTAGTAAAAGGTTTAATTTAAAGGTTATCTAGTGTGGTGGCATGGCAATTACCAGGGTGTGTGTGTAAACATGAATAGTGCTCGTGCTGCATATAAAAACCTGGTAATGGTGCATGTGTCCTACAATTGAGTTTGCGTATATGGGTATAACCTATCGATCTAATTGCAGCAATTATCATGCCCGTATTATTATTCTAATGTCACAAGTGATTATCCAATTTACTATTTTCCAGTTTACTAAATCTATCGGGCGACTTGCGCCATCCAGACGATCGTCCCCCGTAGATGTTAAATCTACTCACCGGGATCCCTGGCTAGCTGTGTCCAATCACTGCCTTTCCCTTTCGCGCCGCGTCTGACGTCTCCGCGACCGAACCTGGAATTTACATCAATACCAAACATAAGGTTACGTATCAAGAACGACGCAAAACCCCAACGAAACTACTAAAGTTCGCTAACTGGGTACAACGTGCACAAAGTGCGCGGACACACGCGAAAATCGCAAAAACTGCCAAAAACGCCGATTTTGGGTCACCCGGCAAAACTAAAACCCGACTACCCAAAAACCGCACTCACGCATCCTAAAAGTCGTAGGACAAGCCAACAAAATCATCAAGATGCCACAATTAACTCATCACATAACTTCTATAAAAATCTAGTAAGCAGAAATTGCAATTTGATGCAAACATCGACAATATAGCGACAAAGTCAACACCACCCAACGCCAACATTCCAAACTAACCAACAAGTTAGCCAATACACAAATTCTAAACCATTAACTAAGCTTAAAAACCTAATTTACAAAACAAAACCTTTTCTTGATTTTTTGTACTTAGCAAACATAACTCAAACTATATAAGAAATCCTTACTTTAACACTATAATTTAGCCTAATAAGCAAATTAACCACTTAGCTTAAGGTCAGCAAAACACTAGATAGCAATTTAGGTTTAATCAATTAAATAATGCTTTCTAAAACTTAATCCACTCACTAATCAAGCTTCACAAACCAATTCCATATAAAAACCCTCTCTTGAAAATCCTAAAAAGCAATTTCACACTTCTAAATTTAATCAAATTAGCATAATTGAAAACTACATCAACAAGATAACTATATGGATTAGTTAATTAACCACTAGATTAACTATAAAATAACTTAATTAACTATTATGGTTTTCAAACCCTAGTTAGAATTTTCTAACAAAAATCTAAGAAAACTAGATTAACTATACTAAATTTAACACTAAACCATAACACATAAGCACTTAAACAAAGAATTTAACAAGATAGAATTTATACCTCTTGATCAATAGATCAAGCAAGAAAGTTTCCTCCAAATGATGGCCTCAAACACCAAGATCCAAGCAAGAATGGCTAAGGAAAGTGATAGCATAAGGATTTTGTATGGATTTTTGAATAAACTATGGATTTTGATGTGGTTTTTTGATGAAATTGGAAGAAAAATGAAAAGAAAAGAGAGGAAGAAGAGGGGGGTTCAGTTTTGGCCAGAGGAGGTAAGGGGGGGGGTGTGGGCAAGTGGGGAAAAGTCTTGGTTCAAGTTTCCAAAGTCAATGTATCATATTTTAACCATTATATTTAAAATTAAATCCATAAACTATCAAATAACTCAAGAAACAACTCAAGAAAGAGAGAGGTCAGAATTTCTGGACTTGGCCAAGGTTTGGGCTGTTCTTGGGCTGAGGGAAAAGATAGAGGGGTTTTTCAAAAGAAATTTTATGCAAAAAGGCCCCCTACAACTCAAAAATTGCAAGTTTTAGCCCAAAATTCAATAAATTCGTTTCATAACATAAAAATTTGTTAAAAATCAAAATAAATTACTAAAAATTCATGTTATCACTAGATTATAATTATCATAATTTTAGAGATTAAAATTAGCCCGGAAAAATTTGTATTTATCGCTTATTTAATGTATTTTCTTACCGGCTTAAAATAATATAAAAAAAATGAAAAATAGGGAAAAATTTTTAAATGACCAAAATTTCATAAATAACTCATTAGCTACTAAAAACAAGCAATTACCTATCCATTTTAGGTATAATTAGCCCTAAACAGCAAAATATCGAGAAAGACGGTTTTCGGAAAAATACCGAATTTTCACCGAATTTCAAGAAAACACCAAAACGACTTTTCAAGACGCTACAATTGTATTGTGATAATAATAGAGCTATGGTGTTGGCTAAAGAACCCAGATCCCATCAAAAGTCTAGACACATCCTCAAGAGATATCATTTGATCCCGGATATAGTTGATCGCCATGAGATCGAGATTCGGAGAGTAGATACAAAGGATAACACCGCGGATCCACTCAACAAGGCCCTTCCACAGCCGCAACATGAGCGACTTTTTGAGATGTTGGGTATGAGATACGCCAATAATTGGCCTTAGTGCAAGTGGGAGATTGTTGGATATATGTATACCCTAGAGGCCATGATATGTATAGTGGATGCTTGGACATGTATATATGTATATTTAATATATGACTTTCTTGCTCGACATGATAGTATGCTATATGGTTTTACTTTATCAGACATGTTTACTTGATACTGTTCATTTGATACATGTTGATAAAGCCCTGAAGATATTTGCTTAACTTCCATGGTTATGATGAAGATCATAGTAGAGGGGCATGTATGGTCTATAAGCATATACTTAAATGTTCCTACTCGTAGGTATATCGAGATAGAGCATCGATATTCCATAGTAGACTAGCGTGTACGTTTCTTGACCAATATGATGGGCGATGGATGATCCCATATCAATTGGTGTTGTGACATCGAAGATTGTATAGGGGTGCTCAGTGGAGACTGGGTACACTGAACGGACTCACCGAGAATTCCTATATGGTATTATATCTATCGTCGGATAGCAGTTCTCAGGTGACACTGGTACAGGTTTGTCTGTAGACCCGAGATCGTCATAGAGTCTTGTGTGTTCTCCAACTGTACTTTGATTTCCACCCTACCACGGCTCTACTGAGTCATGCAAACAGGTGGATTTTGGGTATAGTCCCGAGACACATGGAGACAGTGAGCGATAGGAGGGGTTTCGTCTCTCCCGGTATTGGGAGTTGATGCTGTGCAATGTGCGATTGGCTCTGACTTGAAGTCCCTGGCCAGGGCTGATGAAATTTACTGATAAGTGTTATCAGTAGTTTCTCGACCGATCATAGACCATATCAACAAGACTTATTGAGTATTAGGGCTCGACGATTCCATCCCTAGACTTGATATGCAACATATCAGACGAAGAGACCGGACTGTACGGTAAGTGTTGCCAATGGCTCGACAGGAGTTTTGACGGGTTCGCTTGTTTTTCTTCTGAACGCTCAATACCCGGGTGGCCATTACGTTTAGCTGACCGCTTACGGCTTGTAGGTGTTTTGATATGATCATCTCCTACTGCCGGCGTATTAACGAGTCTTAGAGTCCCACACAAGATTTTTTTAGCTCAGGCGAAATGATGGGGGGTGCATATGATATATGTGCGGGAGCTCGACTAAATCCGAGTATGTGATATCGTATTTTAATCGGGCGTTTATTAGTGGTCGTGTCGCATTTGATGTGACCGATTTATTAAATGAAGTGTTGATTTAATATTGAATTTTAGCTCACTTTTAAATAAACCTTTTCTTTTGGATGTATGCATTGTTGGAGATAGTGCCCTCAGAGTCAATTATTGGATCACAGGCACGTGATAGCAAAGATTGAGGGAGGACCTATTCCGGTAGGACAGTCTTACTCAAGATGATAGTATACTATCTGGTTTACCTTTTTCATCGTGTACTGCTTTAGGTGACCTTACATGTCACTATTGCACGTTGATAGAGCCCCTAGGATTCTTGCTTGACTACCAGCAGTATGAGGGCGATCATATATATGGGAGCTGGTGGTCTATAAGCACATCCTTAAAAGGTCCCTAGTCATGGGAGTTTCGAGACAGGGCATCGATACTCCAGAGTAGACTAGTATATACAGTCGAGACCCCGACGAGGGGCGGTGGCCGGTCTCACAAGCCACTGGTGTCAGTTGGTTCACCTAAGATGTATAAAGGTGCTCATTGGGTTATGAGTACACCGGACAGGACTCGCTGGGAACATGCTAGTTGGTCTTATAACTGACGTCAGATAGCAGTTCCCTGGTGACATGTGTACAGGTTAGTTCATCGACCCGAGGATCGTCATTTGTCTCATGTAAGTTCCCACTGTACCTTGATTACTACCTTACCACGCTCAAAGGAGACGTGCGAACAGGTTTTAGTTGGGTACAGTCCCGAGCCACATGGAGGCAGTGAGCGGATCTGCAGGGGTTCGTCTCTCCCGGTATTGGGGGTGAGGTCGCGCTGTGTCTAGGAGAGCCCTTACACGAAGTCCTTGGCCAAGGCAGGAGATTTACTGGTTGGTATTCCAGTAGTATCTCAGGGTGTTCTGGGCTACACTCCGACACGACTTATACCGCTTTTGGGGGTATGACTTTTACCAACCCCCTAGGCCCGCCATGCGATGCTCATAGACGAACGGACCAGACTGTACGGATATTGTCACTGACAGGCTCAGTAGGGTGTCAGGATAAGTTCGCTCATCGACGTCTCTTTTGGTCAATACCTGGAAGCCCGTTACGTATAGGCTAATACCTCTGACTGTCTAGTGGTTAAATCCACAACCAAAGTATTGACGAGTCTTTAGAGTACCCCACAGACCCGTTTCTCAAGTTTCGGGCGAAACTCTGTAGAGGCCGTATGGAGATATGGTAGGGTTCGATCTTATACGTGCGATATTGCACGGATCATGATCGGACGGATAATACTAGCGGGCTTTGGTTTAAGCCGGATCCTAGTATTGTACAGTGTAGATTTTGTCTCGTTGCATTTGTATTCGGTCGGAATACAAATGCTGGTATGTATATACAGTAGCGGGTTTTCCTGTAATTTATTACAGTATCAGTTTTATGAAGTTGGCCGTTTGCTTTCCGTTTCGGCCATTTTTTTTTTTATCTTTCATTGGCCGAAAAATGGTGGAGGAGGGCTTATTTGCAAATGTGCAAATAAGCATTGTGGAGGGTGTTCTTTGCATTTTGTTGTGTTATGATGGTTGCATCATCCCTTGACTTTCTTGACTTCATCATTGATTGACTTTGGGTTCATGATGGTTAATTTGGAGTGAGGTTATGGTTGTAATGATTCTTGATCATCATCACCCTTTTCTCTCTCTTGATTATTTGGCTCACTCTTTTTCATTCATGCACTTTCCACTCTTTCATTCATATTGGATGAGCCATGGACGGCCAAGTGGGAGGGGGGACTGTTCAAAAATTCTAGTGGGGAATTTTGATCTCTTTAGGCTCGCAAAATTCCCATTGCTCCATCTCCAAAAGCTTAGTTCATTTCCTCCACCATATGGCAACTTCTATAACCCCAAGGAGACATAGCTTTCTACACTACATTCTACAACAATTCTTGGGTACGTCGGCTCGCCAACTTCGTGCCCGAGTTGCCTCGGTCCAGAGGTGGGAGCCCGTAAAAGAAGCCGGCGACGTGGTGCCTTTCCGGCGAGGAGGTTAAGACCAGAGATTCCGCGGGGAGATCGGGACGACGACGAGAAGACCGAAGGACACGGATCGCTCGGTATATCTCTCTACCCCTTCTCAAGTTAGCTATGATTAGATTAATAGCCCGATCCGGGATTTTAGTGCGCGGTTGTGCCGGTTCAAAATTTAAAGTAATTTATCGTTTCCGCATTTTGGCCTTTGATTGACGGCCGGGGCGCCGTCGTGTACTTACAGGGGTATCAGAGCAACGCCATTAACCTAGTCTAGCTTTGCTCTAACGTGTTTACAAGTTCGATCGATCGGATTTTCCAAAAATCGTATTTTCATTTGCATCAGTTTCTGTCGAAATTTTTTTAGCTCGAAATTTTTTTCCGGTTGTTGCAGAATACTGTGCAGGGAATTCTAAGCACTCTGTGAAAATTTGGTCGCGTGATCTCACCATACCACCGCGGAACCGCGGCCAAACCCATGCTTGGGCCGCGGTTCCGCCGCCACCTTTAAAGTTCAGTGTACCAAATTTTTACAGAGAGCTCCTGTGTAGAAAATAGTGTTTTTGGAACATTTTTTTTGGGCCCAGAATTTCTTTAAGTGCTACAGTAGTGCTTGGGGCCCACATGGGTAAATTTGATCGAGCGAATATTTTAAACATGTTAGTTCACAGTATTTACATTATATCTGCGACCGTGAATGTCACTTGATCGGTAAATCCTGTCTAACTGCTATAGCCCGGTTAGACCGATTTGCGAACGTGACATTCACGTTGATGTTCTGTGTTGTGCTGTGATGTTGCGGATTGGTCGTGGAGAATAGCCTGGATGCAATGCTAGTACAATTTTGGTTGTATTATGTACATTTGATATTGCGGGGAGAGCGTCCGACATGTGGACTGCCGTCACTTCCTGTTTGTATATTATTCTTTTGGTGCACGACCGGGGTGAGGTCGATGTACCCGTTGTATGTATATTTTACTTTCTGTACTAGGATTACCCCAAGGTGCGGTGCACGGATAGCCGGGCTCTAGAGAGCAACGGGCCCGCATCTCATGGCATTGAGACGGAGGGGGCCTCACTCTAGAATTGGCGGGCTATTCGCCGCACTCGTAGGGGGGTACAGGTTGACCCAGGAGTGGTGCCCAAGTTAACGGATTCCGTGAAGTGCTGGGTAGTCCATTCTCGTTGCTGAAGGGGGCTGCCTCGCTTCAGGTTTTGGCGGGTAACTTGCCGCGCCCGTAGGGGTCTATGACTTCATTGCACAGGCTATCCACACGACCAGGGGAACGTCGGGTTTCAGTAGCGGCCCTGTGAAACCAGGGGATCCCAGATATCTGTATTGTTCTGTGATGCTTATTACATTTCTGTGATGTTGCATTTTATCACGCCTTGAGCGAAATATTATATATTGATATATATGCTAGTAGATGTTGTATATGTTTTGCATCCGCCCTAGTCCAGTCCCCGCTCTGTCGTTAGTTATGTAACCTAACGGGTAATGACGGGACCCAGTGGCGAATGCGGATGGCATATACGTACATCATTATTTTCGTTCTTTATTGGTGTGATCAATTGATGGGACTGCGTTGATTCGGATCAATGCAAGCTAAACAAACCTATTATGATGTTGTTGGAACTTTTTTTCCAAAAAGCTGTTATTGCAAGGACATTCACTTTTGTTTTGCATCGTGGTATTCAGTTGGAATATCCTGCACCTCAGTCGACGAGGCAAGGGCCGAGATCCCTTCACCGGGAGTGACCCCTTGGACAGAACTTTGCGTCAGGGCAATAACTTCACTATAGCCGATTACTTTTGCTTTGCATCGTGGTATTTAGTTGGAATATCCTGCACCTCATTCTACGGGGAAAGAGCCGAGATCCCTTCACCGGGAGTGACCTCTTTAGCAAAGGTTTTCGTCACTATATTTTTAAAAGCTATCCGGTTCCTTCAACGATATCAAGTTCATTACGTTAAAGGTTTTTTCCAGAAACCATTCGTAGCCCTCCGTCGTTTCAGACGGGTAGCACGTAGTATTCATGCTATGTTTGTTGACCTTCGTCAAGGCATAGTGAATGGTCCCTGCTTGTTACCTTTCTGCTGCATAGATAGATGCGTTGGTTTGAGACAGTCATATAGCCTTGTTGACCTTCGTCAAGGGCTTGTACGGGTGGGTTCAAATTAACCTGCACAATGACGGGTAGAACTTGACATGTGACTTATGATTTGTTGACCTTCGTCAAGGTCATAAGAGCATGGGGCAGAAATCACATCGGGAGTTTCTAAAGAAGCTGAAACTTGCCAGATATGTGCATACCTTCTGGAGTGTGATAACGTGAGCGGATTCCGTCACGTTGTCATGCGATGATAGTTCGATCTCGATCCCCACTGATGAGTTGGTTTACTCCTCGGGTGATCCCGAATAATTCTTCTTTCAGGTTTGGAAGATAATTTGACGGTACAGTGGGAGGTTTCCAGATTAGATAAATTGGTAACCATTCTGATCTAGGTTAGAGTGCACGCTGAGTATTTCTTTTCTCTCTCTCTTTGGCAGCGACCATGACCCGACCGTAAGACTATGACTCAGTGACCAAAATTAACCGAACCTTCTTAAAACACTGGGTTTTGGATTGTCAGAGTTGCGTACCTCATTGCCACTCCTACTTTTACTCTTTTCTCCAGGACACCCCATATTATTACGAACGTCCACTTCCATTGGACAAAACCATCATATGGTTATATACGAACTCGAAAGAAATTTATTCGAGGATGGTTTCCGGTTCTGGAGAAAACGAATAGGACTATTCAGTTGTCTTTTCCTTTTACCTTCTCTCAGGTTGCGAGTACTCCTTGGTTTAGGAGATAGTACACCTATTACGAAAATTGGATAGTCTTCTTCCAAACCATATCCAGGTACCGAATGGTAGGGAATGAAGAAAACCAATTAGCCTAACGATGGTGTGCAGAAGGTATTAAGTAAAGACATATCAAGGGATTAGTAAGAGGGCAATGTAAATTGCAACTGCTATTCATGACTAAACCAAGTATTTCATCGCCACTCCCACATCACCTTTGTATTTCTCCAGAACACTCTGTATCACTACGAAGATCCACAGTTATTTGGATACTCCATCGTATGGTTATATACGAACTCGAAAGGAACTTGTTCCAGTTCGGGGATGGATTCTGGTTCAGGAGAAATAGGAATAAGGTTTATTGGGTTGTCTTTTATCTTCACCTTCTCTCACATTATGAGTGCTCCTAGGATTAGGACAGTACACCCATTAAGCTTATTGGACAGTCTTCTTCCAAACCATAGGCTGGTTTCGAACGGTAGGGAAGGACGAAAACCATTTAGCCTAATAGGGTGTGCAGAAGGTAATGACTAAAGACATATAAAGGGATTTGGAAAGATGGCAAAGAATTATACGGTTACAATTGTGAATCTGATAATGGAAGAGGAATTACTAGGAATACCCGGATACCCTACGAAACATTTCAATGTTTCAGTTTCACTGTGTACTGTTAAAGGAAAACTGATTTCCCGATTAGATACTTACTCCAGGGTATGTATTTACCAGGTATGATTCTCACATCTGTATGGTTTTACAGATGATGAGGGGAAGTAAGTTATTGGGAATTGGGTGATCATCCTCATTATATCGGGATTCGTTGTAATCGGTGATATTTGAGGAGGTCACCTGGGTTGTTTGCCGGTCGGCAAATATTTGGTTTTGAATATCCGCTGTCATGCACCAATTTCAAATTGATATATCTGTACGTCTATTTTTATAGAGTGAGATATACCTTTTTGAAATTATGTCGATGACATTTCCCTATATCAGTGGATGGTTAGGTAAGGAGCATTAAACAGCGGTGTAATTCTTCTTAACCATAAGTACAGTTTTCAACCTACAAGGGATTGAGTTATCAGACTCAAAGGACTTATACAGAGTATTGTATGTTGTCCAGTGTCCATTAGGACAGAGGGGTTGGTCCTCGTACTATATTCGGTTTACTTATGACTTCTCTAGTTTTTAGACAAGTGTTTCGTAGAAACACAAGGACCGAATTTTGAGAAGTTATAGGTATATGAATAAAGTAGAGAACCAGGTATTGCAAGTATCGGGATTCTTCAAAGTGATCGAAGATGTAGATACTTGTGTATGGTGTTCAGTTGAAAGTAATCATTAAGAGAACTTGCTTCTTTTTTCAGGTTACCCATAATTGAATGCATTCCTTAGTTGAGTAACGCTGATCGGCCTCTTTCCATTTAGTTGACATGTACTGGAAACAGCTGCATGATTTGAATCTGGTTCAATTAAATCAGTGCCTCTGGTTCTATATTGGATATAGAACAGTTCATATCTTAACGATGTTAAGGTACGGGGAGTTGTCCGGCTTATGCTTAAAACCAGACTCTGGATAACTCAAGGCACGTTTCTGTAATGGCTGTTTGTGGGTTGACCCAGGCTATGACGAGGGTTGATTTTCTACCATCTGGAAGATCAATAGTGATATTGTTCTAGACTCGCCACAGTTTTAAATAAAATGGATTTTTTCAGAAAACAGTAGTGGGAGTATGGTAGAACTGGAAGTGATTCCAGAACCGCAAACGATTACTGAAGATTTGATAAGAACCTAAAGATTCAATCTGGTTTGACATTCCATTGGCCACTCCGCAGATACGGTGGGTAACCTCAGGCACCCGAGAGGTACTCCAGTAGCCTCAAGGACGGTGGCAGGGAGGTTCTTGTTTACCCAGGCTTGCCATTGCTGTTGTTCCAGACCGTGAGGCCCGGCAGGAGGATGAGTATAGCGTCGTTCTAAACTAGCTTTAGAAGTGTACGTCTATATGACTCTGCCAGAGGGTTGTCGTAGTCAGTGGGAGCAGCGGAAGCATTGGTGGATAGGTGGCTTATATCTATTTATAGACTAAAGCAGATGTAGCGGAGATAGATCATCTATTTCTGATATGACAGTCATAGGTTTGACTTCATCAGAATAGGGGATGGATCTGTTAAGAAGATAGTAGGGTGTGATGTCCTGGTATTTGGATGACATACACAGAGTAGAAAGTAATGTTCCTATACTACGATCGGTTATACTTTGGTTGTCACATAGTGGTTTCTCCATTAGGGACTTGGATATTATATCAGACATTCTGGTTACTGGATCTATGGTTTTAGATCTAGATTTGGGTAGTTTCCCAATCAGGGTACTTTGACAGCATTCTATAGGTGCTTTAGAATGGACGACTCCTGGCATGGTGGTGTACCTGCAGGTGATGGAGTCACCCTCTCTAAAGGTGTCTTACAGACTAAAGGGGAGAGGGATGTGCTTGATTGGCAGATCACTTGCTTAGGCAATTGAGTCAATCATGAAATGACAAGTACCACACCAGACGTTGTTTTTGCAGTAGATGCAATAAGATGACATTGATCCAATCCTGGAGAAACAGTCGGAAGTAGTTTTAGAACATAAGTAGATGTTCTAGGGATATGATAACAACAGCCTCTTTTAGGAGACAGTTATCATTCCGGGTTTCCAAGGTGACCTAGATGACAGAGTGACTGTCAGAGTTATAATTTTCCTTCTGACGAGGGGCAGTATTTTGGACAGGTGGTCCAGGTGGATACTGAGGGAAAGATGGCGCAGGATACTGATTAAGTTCAGTTGACGATACAGTCTAAGAAGTTTGGATTTGGAGTTCATTTATGAGCTAGGTCCCATCAGACATCCAGACACATTCTAAGACAGGTATTGCTCATTTCGGGAGATGGCTTTCTCTGCGAACTTGAGATATAGAGAGACATAGAAAGAAACATCAAGACGAATCCACTCGCTGAGGCTATTTCTCGAACGCAATAGTTTCACAAACGGGTTTTGTGAGACTGACTAGTAGAGGAGTTGGGTGTTCGGTATCGCACGGGCTGTGAGTATGCGACATCGCAATAATTAGCCTTGAGTGCAAGTTGGAGATTGTTGGAGATTGTGCCCTCAGAGTCAATTATTGGATCACAGGCACGTGATTGCAATGATTGGGGGAGGACCTACTCCGGTAGGACAGTCTTACTCAAGATGATAGTATGCTATCTGGTTTACCTTTATCATCGTGTACTGCTTTAGGTGACGTTACAGGTCACTATTGCACGTTGATAGAGCCCCTAGGATTCTTGCTTGACTGCCAGCAGTATGAGGGCGATCATATACGTGGGAGCTGGTGGTCTATAAGCACATCCTTAAAAGGTCCCTAGTCATGAGAGTTTCGAGACAGGGCATCGATACTCCTGAGTAGACTAGTGTATACAGTCAAGACCCCGACGAGGGGCGGTGGCCGGTCTTACAAGCCACTAGTGTGAGTTGGTTCACCTAAGATGTATACAGGTGCTCATTGGGTTATGAGTACACCGGACAGGACTCGCTGGGAACATGCTAGTTGGTCTAATACCTGACGTCAGATAGAAGTTCCCTGGTGACATGTGTACAGGTTAGTTCATCGACCTGAGGATCGTCATTTGTCTCGTGTGAGTTCCCACTGTACTTTGATTACTACCCTACCACGCTCAAAGGAGACATTCAAACAGGTTTTAGTTGGGTACAGTCCCGAGCCACATGGAGGCAGTGAGCAGATCTGCAGGGGTTCGTCACTCCCGGTATTGGGGGTGAGGTCGCGTTGTGTCTAGGAGAGCCCTTACATGAAGTCCTTGGCCAATGCAGGAGATTTACTGGTAGGTATTCCAGTAGTATCTCAGGGTGTTCTGGGTTACACTCCGACACGACTTGTACCGCTTTTGGGTGTCTGACTTTTACCAACCCCCTAGGCCCGCCATGCGATGCTTATAGATGAACGGACCGGACTATACGGATATTGTCACTGACAGGCTTAGTAGGGTGTCAGGATGAGTTCACTCATCGACATCCCTTTTGGTCAATACCTGGTAGCCCGTTACGTATAGGCTAATACCTCTGACGTGTTAGTGGTTAAATCCAAAACCAAAGTATTAACGAGTCTTTAGAGTCCCCCACAGACCAGTTTCTCAAGTTTCGGGCGAAATGCTGTAGAGGCCGTATGGAGATATGGCAGGGTTCGATCTTATACGTGCGGTATTGCACGGATCATGATCGGACGGATAATACTAGCGGGCTTTGGTTTAAGCCGGATCCTAGTATTGTACAGTGTAGATTTTGTCTCGTTGCATTTGTATTCGGCCGGAATACAAATGCGGGTATGTATATACAATAGCGGGGTTTCCTGTAATTTATTACAGGATCAGTTTTACGAAGTTGCCAGTTTGCTTTCCGTTTCGGCCATTTTTTTTGTATCTTTCATTGGCCGAAAAATGGTGGAGGAGGGCTTATTTGCAAATGTGCAAATAAGCATTGTGGAGGGTGTTCTTTGCATTTTGTTGTGTCATGATGGTTGCACCATCACTTGACTTTCTTGACTTCATCATTGATTGACTTTGGGTTCTTGATGGTTGATTTGGAGTGAGGTTATGGTTGTAATGATTCTTGATCATCATCACCCTTTTCTCTCTCTTGATTATTTGGCTCACTCTTTTTCATTCATGCACTCTCCACTCTTTCATTCATATTAGATGAGCCATGGCCGGCCAAGTGGGAGGGGGGGTTGTCCAAAAATTCTAGTGGGGAATTTTTATCTCTTTAGGCTTGCAAAATTCCCATTGCTCCATCTCCAAAAGCTTAGTTCATTTCCTCCACCATATGGCAACTTCTACAACCCCAAGGAGACATAGCTTTCTACACTACATTCTACAGCAATTCTTGGGCACGTCGGCCTCCAAACTTCGTGCCCGAGTTGCCTCGGTCCAGAGGTGGGAGCCCGTAAAAGAAGCCGACGACGTGGTGCCCTTCCGGCGAGGAGGTGAAGACCGTAGATTCCGCGGGGAGATCGGGACGACGAAGAGAAGACAGAAGGACACGGATCGCTCGGTATATCTCTCTACCCCTTCTCTAGTTAGCTAGGATTAGATTAATAGCCCGATCCAGGATTTTAGTGCGCGGTGGTGCCGGTTCAAAAGTTAAGTAATTTATCGTTTCCGCATTTTGGCCTCGGATTGACGGCCGGGGCGCCGCCGTGTACTTACATGCATATATGTTTATACATACACATGATGATGTGCATGCACACATACATACATACATATGTATCATGGTTGATGATACATAGAAGATGGAAATACATGACTTACATGGTTGATAAATATCTTCTTCTTTTTTTATGGATTAAAGAAAAAGGAAATTAGCTAAAATTACTCATTCTTTCTACACAATTCTTAGTTGACCTTTGACTTAACCCTAGTTAGATTTCCTTTGTTTTTTAACTCATCCAAAAAATATCTAGATATTTAGATAACCATGGTTATATTTAAGAGTGTCTCATATATATTCTTCGTTTTTCATTTTATTAAAAAAAGTTTTATCACAATATTTTGACAAAAGCGTTGCCATCTTCTTCTTCCTCCTTCTTCAATCTCTTTTGAGTTTTAAAAGAGTGAGGAACTTAAAAAGAAAGTGTTTTTAAGTGAGTTCACAAACCACACAACCATTCTACACTACCCTAGCCATTTAGTGTAGAGTGTTTGCTCCACTTCATCTTGATTTAATGAGGCAAAGAGCTTGACCTAGGAATCTCCGGGTGGATCATCGTAGATGACGAAGGACCATAAGTTGAGTTAATCCAAACTTCGAGCAAAGCCGTAGGAGTCCTAAAGACCGAAGGAGTTGGCTACAAAGGTTGTATTTCCTTTTCCTTTAGCTTAGACTTCACATAATGATGATATTACCCTAATCTCTAGTTACGATTCATAGTTCGTTTGTAATAGCCCTATGGAATTTTAAAAGTTCACTACTTTATCATGTTGCAACCTTACTAGAGGCGCTACTACACACCAAAAAAAACCATGCATGAAAGAAGAAGAACCATGATAGAAAATGTATCAAGTGTGAAAAAGACTTGGTGCACAAAACAAGCTTAATGCACGATTAGCGATATTTAATCGCGATTAGCATTAAAAGTGAATATCATTAATCATAAAAACTTATAATTTGCTTAAATCGCATAAAACCTCCTCATTTCAGTAATATCTATAATTTTCCCAATTTATTGGTATTTAATTGTACCGTCTCATTAAAATATTCAATATATTTATTATTTAATTATAAAAATTCCCAAAAATAATATTTTTTTTTCTGAAATGTTACACTCTATAAAAAAAACACAACAAAACAAAAACTTTTAAAAAAACTTACCCTTTTTGTCGCTAAAATCCCATTTCACCGACCTTTTCATCCGCATTTCTCCATTGACGTTTTCTTACCCTCACATTTTACACTTTGACTATACTAAACTCGTTTGGTGTATGTCCAGTTGGAATCGGGACAATAGTGCCCGCCTAGTCCTTGTTTCGTTAGTCGCTACCGACTACGCGATCGACTCCGACGTCGAAACTCCCTCTACACCTCTTTCACCATTACCTTTGCCGGCCAACTCCGACGTTGACCGAAATTCTGTTCATACATCTTCTGTAAGTCTACGGTAGCGCCCCGGCCGTCTACAGACGCCAAATGCGGAACAAAAAACTTTTAACTGGCGCTATCGTATACTTTAACCCGGATCTGCCATTATTGCTAAACTAACAAACTGTAAAGAGAGTAGAAAGGTTATACCGAACAATCCGAGTCCTTCGTTCTTTAACCATCATCCCACGCTCCGTTGCGGCTGCTCCGATCTCATCGATCTCCGATCTGCTCGTCCAGGTGGCACCACGTCACTGATTCTTTAAACGGGCTCCCGCCTCTGACTTGAGGTAACTCGGTCGTCAAGTTTGCTAAAAGAGACGTCCAAGAATGATGTAGAGAATGAGTAGATGACTTTGTCTCACTTCGTCCAAATCCGTGGACGATCGGTTAATGAAGTTGCCGTGGAATCGGGTGATGGAATGAAATGAGCTGTGAATTCTATACACCGAAAACTATCATATTATTTTGCAAATGAAAACTCAAGTGAGTAAGGAGGAGGAGAGGGGGCCGGCCATATATGTGCAAAGAGGGAGGTGAGTGTAGGAGAGGGGGAGGTAACCATAAGAAAATATCATGAAGAAATATCCTTAAGTAAACAAAACTCATTAATGAAATGAATGACTCACTAAACCTAGTCATCCATTCATTAATGCAACCAATGAAAACACAACACCATCTAACCTAGTCATCACCTTCTAGAACCTTCTAGAAGCATGACTCACTCTCATCCAAGAAAAGATAAATCCGTCTTTAACCGAATGTTAAAAGACGGCTGATAGAAAACTGGAAACTGGCAACTTCCAAAAGTGATCCTGAAACGACTTTCAGGATAACCCCGTAATTGTATAAATATACCCGCATTTGTATTACGACCGAATACAAATGCAACTGAGACAAAGATATTATACCTACTCAATATAATACTCGGATCCGGCTTAAACCAAAGCCGACCAGTATCATCTGCCCGAAAAATAACACGTGCGTGAACGCACGTGCATTTTCCGAACCCTGCCATAAAACCATACGGCCTCTACAACGTTTCGCCCGAACTTGGGAACTGTCTGTGGGGGACTCTAATGACTCGTCAGTACCCTGGCAGTGGGTTTAACCACAAACCGTCAGCGGCACTAGCAATGCGTAACGGCTGCCCATGTACTGATCTCAAGGGAGGCTGATGAGCGAACTCATCCAGAAACCCTACTGAGCCTAACAGTGACAATGTATATACAGTCCGGTCCGTTCGTCTATGAGTATCGCATATCTGCCTAGGGGGCTAGAAACGTCAGACCCCCAATAGCAGTATAAGTCGTGTCGGAGTGTAGCCCAATAACATCCTGAGATACTGCTGGAGTACCTACCAGTAAATCTCCTGCCATGGCCATGGACTATGTGTAATGGCTCTCCTAGACACAGCACGACCTCGCCCCCCAATACCGGGAGAGACGAATCCCCTGCCGATCCGCTCACGTGCCTCCATATGGCTCGGGACTGTACCCAAAAACTACTTGTTTGCACGACTCCTTTGAGCCGTGGTAGGGTAGAAATCAAAGCACAGTGGGAACTCACATGAGACAAATGACGACCTCAGGTCGATGAACTAACCTGTACACATGTCACCAGGGAACTGCTATCTGACGATAGATATAGTACTAACTAGCAGATTCCCGGCGAGTCCTGTCCGGTGTACTCATAACCCAATGAGCACCTGTATACATCTTAGGTGATCCAACTGACACCAGTGGCTTGTGAGACCAGCCACCGCCCCTCGTAGGGGTCTCGACTGTACACACTAGTCTACTCCGGAGTATCGATGCCTTGTCTCGAAACTCCCACGACTAGGGACCACAATTAAGGATATTCATATAAACTACCCAACTCTCACGTATATGATCGCCATCATACTGTTGGTAGTAAAGCAAGATCCTAAGGGCTCTATCAAAGTGTAACATGTAATCAGTCACCTGAACATGTACACGACTGATAAAGGCAAACCAGATAGCATACTATCATCTTGAGTAAGACTGTCCTACCGGTATAGGTCCTCCGCAATCATTGCAATCACGTACCTGCGATCCAATAATTGACTATGAGGGCACTATCTCCAACATCTTCATCTTCATCTTCTGAAATGTCAGGATAACAACCCTTTACCTACCTCGGGACTGATTCCACCTCAACTGGGTGCGAATAACCCACAACCACCTCCTTTTGAAGCGCCACTGCGAATCGCGCTCCAGGATCGTTTCTATCCTACTCGCCCTGCACTTCCTACCTGTCTTTCACTTCTGCCGGCAAATGTGGATAATTTCAAAATTAAGCCCCACATCATCAACAAGTTGCCTAAATTTTATGGACTGGAATCCGAAGATGCCTATATCTTCATCAACAAATTCCGCAACGTCTGTGAAATGATGAAGACTACCCAACTGTCCGACGATGCTATACGGCTACGATTCATTCCTTTCACTCTGTGTGACCTTGCTGAGAAGTGGCTGTATAGTACCACATCGCATTCCATAAACAGTTGGGATGAGTTTGTAAAATCGTTTCTTAAAAAATTCTACCCAAATCACAAAACCGCATGAATACGAAACGAAATTAATCAATTTTCCCAACTTCCTGCGAAACCTTTTTGGAAGTGCTTTGACCGATACAAAGACCTTCTTGTTCAGTGCCCTCATCATGGTATTGAGAGATGGCAACTTTGCTAGACCTTATACGAAGGACTGAACACAGCAACTAAGCAGTTGCTGGAAATCATTTGTCAAGGCCACTTCCTATCCAAGTCTGACGAGGAAGCTCGACAATTTTTCGACGATCTCGCGGAGCGAACGCTTCAGTGGGAAAGCACCAGACCGAACACTTCATCCACTACTTTTTTCCGGTTCCTCTAGGGCAGGCGTTCATCAACTTGATCACTCGATTGCAATGAAGGCCGAAATGGCTGCGATCACATGAAAACTAGAAGCAATTAAGAGCAAATTCTCATCGTCTTCTCCTGCCCCTGCTTTTCCCCCTCGTACCATCTGCGCTTGTTGTGCTGATCCATCCCATATGACCGAAGAGAGTCCTTATAACCCACCTGCTAAAGGACAAGATCAGGTCAATGCTGCATTTCAGCAAAGACAAAGAAATAATCCATACTCTTCTACTTACAATCCTGGTTGGAGGAACCACCCTAATTTCTCCTGGAATCAAAATCAGCAAAATTTTTAAGGCGACAACAACTTCCAAAGGCCTCCTCCTCCTCAACAACAAGCTCAAAATCAATATTATCAACTTTTCCAACCCCAACCTTTTCAAAATCCGACGAACAATTTTGCACCCAACAATTCTTTTCCTCAAAACAATTTTGTTCCGTCAAACAATGATAAGGTTTCCTCGCTAGAACGAAGTCTGGAGGCATTTGTAAAGTAATCGACACAATCAAATGCCAACATCCAGTCTTCCATTTAGTCTTTGGTGCAACACACTGCTGTGCAGGGGAAAAGCATCAAAACCATTGAAGCCCAGATTACACAACTGAATGCAGCGTTAAGCGAGCGAGAGATGGGGAACCTTCCATCTCAACCACTCTCAAATCTTGGTCACCCACATAATGCAAAAGTTTCTCTTGAATAACAAAACCATAATGTGAGTGCCGTGACTATGTTGTGATATGGAAGGATACTGCACAACAACATTGGCACAAATGATGACACCCCGGCCGCTTCTTCTTCTTCATCTTCTTAGCCTGTTCTCCATTCTTCAAAACGCTCTTCTTCTTCTGCTGCTCCGAACGGACCCACATCTAACTCCATGAAAACACCAGCACCGGGATCCGTTCCTGCACCACAATCTCCTCCACAAGCCTTGGATTCAACCAATTTTCAAAATGTTCCATTTCCAAACCGGTTGAGATCCAATAAACAAAATCCATAAATGGAGAAGATTGTGGAGTTATTTAAATGGGTTAACATTAACATTCCCCTCTTGGATGCAATCCAACAAGTCCTTTCCTACGCAAAAATCTTGAAGGGCTTGTGCACTAAGAAAAGGAAATCTCAGGAACCCAATAAGGTTTTCTTAGCTAGTGCCGTAAGTGATGCTCTTACCCAAGCTTTACCGCAAAAACGAAAGGACCCTGGCTGTCCTACGATTTCAATAACTATTGGGGATAAGAACATCAACCGCGCACTTTTGGATCTTGGTGCCAGTGTTAACTTGCTGCCATATTCAGTATATGAACAATTAGGTGTAGGAGAGCTGAAACCCACACACTGTACTCTCCAAATGGCTGACCGATCTATCGCCCATCCTAGGGGTGAGGTAGAGGATGTGTTAATAAAAGTAGGGGACTTCATATTTCCCGTTGATTTCATTGTTTTAGACACATGATTAATCTCAAAAACTATCTATTAACCGCAATCAAGAACGGCGTCGCTTTGCAGCTAGCCGGTGAGTACGGGTCGATCCACAGGGATGTTGTGAATTTCCTAGTCGCTCAAACGAGTTAATTCCGATGGGCGTTCGGATTTCTTATTAAATCTAAAAACTAAATCTACCATTTATCTAGGGCAAAGAAATAAATTTAACTAGGGCAAGGAATTAAAGATCTAACTATCTAACTAGGGCAAGAAATTAAATTAAATTTAGGGCAGAGAATGAAAAATTACCTAGGGCAAGAATTTAAATTATCTACTTACTTTACAGATGGCTCTCTCCAAACATCAACACAGGGTTGTCAGATCTGAATTCATGAATTGAAAAGAGGCACCGATGCTCTCCAAAAGAATTCTAAAATTTATTAATGAAGGGAGGCGTGAAAAGAATACAATGATTTGGGCTTCTATTTATAGGAGATAGAAACCCTAGGTTACAATTGATTCGCATGTCTATATTTACCAAAATATCCTTAGGAAGACCTAGTCAAAGTAGACTTCCAAGCTTCGGTAAAATTTTATGTCTGGAAATTTTGGAACTGATTCTGGGCTTCTTGGGCT
Source organism: Agapanthus africanus (assembly GCA_030015575.1). NCBI lineage: Eukaryota > Viridiplantae > Streptophyta > Magnoliopsida > Asparagales > Amaryllidaceae > Agapanthus > Agapanthus africanus. The sequence continues at coordinate 329,894,466 of JASDDO010000022.1, forward strand.
TTTTATTTCTTTGGATCTTTAGTGAACAATTGTAGTGGACTTTTAACCGTTTGCTTTGTAATCTTGGACCTTGCGTTGCCTTGTACTGATCTTTTGTGTAGGCTTGATTAAGATCCTTCTATTTGTTGGTCAAAGCCCCTTTTTTGTGTCGTCTTTTGTCTTTTTCACTGTTTTCGCTCCAAGAACCTGTAACCTGTAATATGTAGCAGACATGCGTCAAAAGCACCTGTTTATTTATAAAAAGAATAAGAATGGGGAATATAATAATACAATATTATGGTGTGAACAAATACCGCCAAACTTATCTTTTGCTCGTCCTCGAGAAAACTGATTTTTTATTCTTGACAAAAACCTAACCGCACTTTCGCAGGGAAACGCGATTGCACTGAGCACGTGCAACAAGCCGTTAAACCTCTAGGTATCCCTAGTAGGAGGAGTGTTGTCTCCTGAGGGTTTTCAGCGGATACTACCCACAAAATCCTATCAATTTGGCTTTTTCGACTATTGTTTTCCAATTTGGTTTTCTAACAAGAAATTCTATTATCTTCGACCCGTAAATTATCCACCCATATTCTTCACACTTCCTTATCATCTAACTTAAGATTATATATGTTCTATAGACTTACTTAGCTTTCGGCATCTCTTAAGTTTTCCTTCTAGGGTTCCATCTGCACTTAGGAATTTTTATCAAATCTATTAAAGATACAAGTTCTATTCTTCACTCCTTTCTTTCATCTAAACTCCAATCACATATCCCCACGTGTGTGTATAAATCATCCCTACACTTGGAAATTCAAATCAAGCAATCATACCCTTGTCCGTTGTCCAAAGTACTTATTAGTAAGTGAATTTTTAATTGAATTTTGCTTACACATCCTTCATGCGACTGTTAATACTTCTTGAGGTACCAACGACCGATTACAAGATGTGTTTGCACATTAAAGCGTACTTCCTAGTCTTGCAACACCGAAGGCTTTAGCAGTGACTCTCAAACCAGTTGGTCTAAGGCACTAGGTGATGAAGCACCCTCGCTAAATATTTTTCTATTTTTTTAGCCTTAAGTAATCACAAAACCAGTGTTTATTTTTTTCTCTTTATTAACACTTGTATTTTTTTTCATTTTCTTCGTACTAAGGACTTTAGACAAGAGCATTTCAAGGTCTCTTCTACTATTCCAAGTTTCAAGGTGCGTGATTTTGCAAATTGTAGGGTATACATTTTCAGAATCTAGACTTAAGCTAGGAATTATTTTTCAAACTCATACTCTAATAAAAATATCAATACTTTTCCTTTGCCTTGACTTAGCCCAAGATGTGAACCCAAAATTTGCCTATTTCTAAATAAACTACAAAGACATATACTTTCTACCATTAAACTTTAAGGAAGGTTATTTTTAGGGTTTTTAATTTACTAAGTTTAAGATCTAGTTGTTCCTAACTAGTTAACCTTTTGTCAAACTCAAGTTAATTAGGCCAAAATTGAATACATTAATTTTTATAATTTTTGAAATTTTTCAATTTTTATGGGTTTTCAAATAAATATGCAAATGCAAAAATATACAAATGAATGCGAAGGAAGAAGACGTACCGAGCATACCCCCAAACTTAAACTTGACAGTGTCCTCACTGTCATGCTGCACCAAGAGGGTTAAAATTTTCGGCACTCCCCTGTTTATTTATTTATAAAAAATTTTATATATTTTTTTAATGTTTTGAAATTTTTTTTTATTTTTTTAGAAAAAGGAAACAAAAAATATATATACATATATAAAACAAGGTTCCCCCCAAACTTAAGCTTGGCCTTACACAAGCCAAAGGTTAGCACCAACCATTCAAAAATCTTATCGTGGTAATCGTCGAGTTGGTGAAAGAATGGGGTGTAATGGAAAGAAATGAGAAGCACACGAGACCGAATGGGAAGAAGGGTGGAATATGGTCTCGGTGGAGGAGAAGAATGGCGGAAAAGAGAAAGTAGGGTGGCACGATCTTGATGGTGTAAATCGAGTGAATAAATTAGCGCAATTTATGATGACCGATGTGTTAAAAGCGATTGGACTAACCTATCAACCCGTCGAGAAATGGGGTCAAATCCTTCAAGATTCGCAAGAAAGCATGGGTACGCCGATCTTGGTATTGGAGATGAAAGCGTAACGGTCTCTTGTACGGTCGGAACGATAGGAAGGACGAAAGGAAGTGAGTGAGGAAGGGTATCAGTTAAGGATTCAGGATGGTGTATTGGAAAATTCGACACATCAAACGAAAATGGTTCAACCTCAATATTATCCTCAATACTATCCTCATAATTCTCCTCAATATTTTCCTCAAAAATTTGCTTATCCATGCCAATATCATCAAAATCAAGACGCATATGAGATTCGGGATAAACATTTAATAACTCGGGATGATGATTTGGACATAAAATATCAATCAAATCTACGGGTTCATCATCCGGAATATTCCCGGCGTCTATATCCTCAATCAAGTGAAAATTAATTTCTTTAGACACCCCATCAAAATCATGGATATTTATCGATTTAGGTTCTAGATGGGAGGTGTAAAGATCGAAAGGATTAAGTGTGGTTTCACTCGAAAGGGATTCTTCACAATTTGGCAAATCAAGCACTACAAAATCACACAACTCATTTTTATTTTCAACAGGTGAACTATTTATGGCAATCGATGGAAAACAGGAGTTGTGGGTTTCAATTGGGTAAGGGTAGGTTTGATTTGAAAATCCTCTCTCATTCTCACTCTGTCCAACTGCCTCCTTATACATTGAAAAATTTGAAGCTAGTGGGAAACTAGCTACCGGTTCACTAGGTTGCATAAGGGTGGCCACGGATGCTTCCACATTCCTAGTCATTTTGTTTGTTGCAGCAATATAAGCTTCCAACGACTCTTCCAAACTAGACTTAGGTGGTGAGGGGGTTTCGGTAAAAGATTCGAAATCGTTTGGATATGCAAAACTCCCAACAGGCTGTGTAAAAGCAGTGTCTAGTGAAGGTGGGAAAGTCGGGTAGGACTGGTAGGAAGTGGGTGGTTGGGCAGGGGTAGGGTCAACATGTGGATAAAAAGGTGAATAATCATGTGGATCCCTAGAACTAGATGAGTGGAGAGGGTTGAAAGATCGGCTGCGAGATTTAGCAATATGCTCAGCAATGGACATCGACTTAGGAGTGACGGAAGGACTTGAAAAAGTAGTATCAACATATGGAGGTGGTAAAGATTGACTTGGTTGACACAAAGTGGGTTGAAAAGTCGAATTGTTTCTCCTAGACGCCTCTATTTGATCTTTCAAAGATATTTTAGGCATGGAAGGATCGTCTTTAAATTGATCGAACAAATTGCCGAACGAAGCAAAATTAGGTTCGGGATACCAAAGTTCGGCAAGTGATTTATTATGTGGGGTACCCATGATGTCAGAAGGCGAAGAGAAAGAAGGTAGTGGTGCAAGGATTTATTTGTTGCCAAAAATTTGCAAGTTTTCTAAAAAAATTTCTTTTTTTTTCTTTTTCTCTTTATTTGGAAATTGTTGCAAAAAGATTTTGATAAAAGATATGCATCAGAAAAATATTACTTGCAATCAATTATTATTTTAAGCATATCACAAAGAATCTTTATTTGGAAAAAAAATTGTTGCAAAAAGATATTCGATAAAAGATATGCAACAAAAAAGATTACTTGCAATCAATTTCTATTTTAAACGAGGCATAAAAATCCTGCACAAGATTGTTATTTGGAAAGAGAAAGATTTTTAAAGCGCACAAAATCTTGCAGGAATTTTTTCCGAAAATATATGGAAATTTTTGCAGAGGAGGAACAGAGAAACTTACAGAGCTTTTTTTTTTCACACCCTGAACCGACCAGGCCGCGGCGGTTCCACGGCCATAAGTGGTGTCCCTCGGCGGTTCCGCGGCCGCAATGGGGCCGCTGGCGCTCTTTTTTTTTCTATTCTCCAAATCTCCCTCTGTTCTGATCTGTTATTTTCTGTTTCGCTTTCTGTAGATTTCCAGATCCGTCTTTCGATTGTAGATCCTGCAAAATTCAAACAATAAAGTACCCTTTCCAAAAATAACAGATGATATATTTATATATTTTTTGTGATTTTTCAGACTTTTATGATTTTTTTAATTTTGATTAACCCGAAATTGCAAAAAGGAAATTTTACACCATCCACGGCAACGGCGCCATTTGATTGATCTCAAAAACTATCTATTAACCGCAATCAAGAACGGCGTCGCTTTGCAGCTAGCCGGTGACTACGGGTCGATCCATAGGGATGTTGTGAATTTCCTAGTCGCTCAAACGAGTTAATTCCGATGGGTGTTCGGATTTCTTATTAAATCTAAAAACTAAATCTACCATTTATCTAGGGCAAAGAATTAAATTTAACTAGGGCAAGAAATTAATGATCTAACTATCTAACTAGGGAAAGAAATTAAATTTAATCTAGGGCAGAGAATGAAAAGTTACCTAGGGCAAGAATTTAAATTACCTACTTACTTTACAGATGGCTCTTTTTCAAACATCAACACAGGGTTGTCAGATCTGAATTCATGAATTGAAAAGAGGCACCGATGCTCTCCAAAAGAATTCTAAAATTTATTAATGAAGGGAGGCATGAAAAGAATACAATGATTTGGGCTTCTATTTAGAGGAGATAGAAACCCTAGGTTACAATTGATTCGCATGTCTACATTTACCAAAATATCCTTAGGAAGACCTAGTCAAAGTAGACTTCCAAGCTTTGGTTAAATTTTATATCTGGAAATTTTGGAACTGATTCTGGGCTTCTTGGGCTTTTTATTTCTTTGGATCTTTAGTGAACAATTGCAGTGAACTTTTAACCGTTTTCTTTGTAATCTTGGACCTTGCGTTGCCTTGTACTGATCTTTTGTGTAGGCTTGATTAAGATCCTTCTACTTGTTGGTCAACGTCCCTTTTTTGTGTCGTCTTTTGTCTTTTTCACTGTTTTCGCTCCAAGAACCTGTAACCGGTAATATGTAGCAGACATGCGTCAAAAGCACCTGTTTATTTATAAAAAGAATAAGAATGGGGAATATAATAATACAATATTATGGTGTGAACAACACACAACCTGTAGCTAACCCTCGGAATCAAATTCCGGTGATACTCGGTCGTCCATTTCTTGAAACCTCAAATGCTGTGATCATTTGTCGAAATGGTTTGATGAACCTATCTTCTGTAAACAAGACAATTGAACTCAACATTTTTAAGTTGAGGAATCAACCCTCTAAACCAAATGCTCAAATACTACACGTTTTTTCGATCTAAGAGATCGTCCCTGAGGACTGTGAGTTCGAGAAATTTCTATTAGATCACAGCAATCTTGGCGCCACTAGTGCGTTCCTCCTTGAATCTGATATGCTTCCGACAGTGATTATGAATGTTTCACTTTCTTGAACGACCTTGACTTGTCACCACCCAAGCTTGAATCCTTTGAATTTTCGGATGAGTTAGCTGAACCATCTGACTCGGTCGCGTACACTCGTTTTGAGCCTTTGTTAGAATCCTTCGAGTTCGAGACATTTTTGCCGATTTTTCCTTCAATCATTTCACCTACGGCACTCGAACTCAAGCCGTTGCCTTCTCACCTCAAGTATGCTTACTTAGGTGAGAACGAGAGCCTCCCTATTATCATCTCGGCTTCTCTAGCTTCAGAGCAAAAGAAAGCCTTTCTGACGGTCTTGCAGAGCAATCAGCAAGCTTTTGGCTGGACTATGGCGGACATCAAGGGGATTAGTCCCTTCATCGTTGAACATCACATTCATATGATGGATGATGCCAAACCAGCCAGTGATCCACAAAGGCGACTCAATCCAGTCATGAAGGAGGCTGTTAAAAAGGAGATCGTAAAGTGTCTAGCTAGTGGTATTATTTACCCTATCTCTGATAGCCAGTGGGTTAGCCCTATTCATGTTGTCCCCAAAGAGTCACGTATAACAGTCATCACCAATCAAGAAAATGAGTTAATCCCTACTCGCACCCAAACTGGGCGGCGAGTGTGCATTGATTATAGAAAACTCAACGCCGCAACGTGGAAAGACCACTTTCCATTATCTTTTATTGACCAAATGCTTGAACGATTGGCTGGACACTAGTACTACTACTTTTTGGATGGCTACTCCGGCTATAACCAGATTCCCATCGCCGAAAATGACCAAGACAAAACAACGTTCACTTGTACTTTCGATACATTTGCTTTTCGCCGCATGCCCTTTGGGTTGTGTAATGCACCCGCTACCTTCCTGCGGTGTATGATGGGAATTTTTTCAGACATGGTGGAAAAATTCTTGGAGATATTCATGGATGATTTCTCCATTTTCGGTGATTCCTTTGATGAGTGTTTACAACATCTCGATGCTGTCCTTACTCGGTGTAAGGATAAAAACCTAAATTTGAATTGGGAGAAATGCCACTTCATGGTGCGCGAAGGTATTCTCTTAGGACATATCATCTCGCAAAATGGCATTGAGGTGGATAAAGCTAAGATTGAGGTCATTTCCAATCCTCCTCCTCCCAAGTGCGTTAGAGACATCCGAGCATTCCTTGGCCACGCCGGTTTTTATAGACGGTTTATCGAGGATTTTAGCAAAATTGCTAGACCCTTGACTCTTCTGTTGGCCAAGGACACGACATTCGATTTCAACTCGAGCTGTGTGACTGCATTTGAATCTCTTAAAAGCTCACTCACTTATGCTCCCGTACTTTCTTATCCTGACTGGACGTATCCATTTGAGATTATGTGCGATGCGTCTGACTTTGCTATTGGTGCGGTCCTATGACATCACATTGATAAAAGGCCGCACGTAATCTATTATGCTAGCCGAACCCTGAACGATGCCCGGTTAAATTACACAACAACCGTAAAGGAATTCTTGGCTGTTGTATTTGCATTAGAAAAATTCAGGCCTTACTTAATCGGCTCTCTAGTCATTGTTTACACGGACCATTCTGCTTTACGCCCTCTTTTTGCTAAGATGGACGCAAAATCTCGGCTGATACGTTGGATCCTCTTACTCCAAGAGTTTGACCTTGTCATCAAAGACAAAAAAGGATGTGAAAACGTAGTGGTCGACCATCTTTCACGACTTCCTTCTTCGCCGACGCTTTCACTTCCAATATACGACGTTTTTCCGGATGAACAGCTCTTGACAGTATCATGGGAACCCTGGTTCGCAGATATTGTGAATTATTTAGCAACAGGATTACTACCAAACGAGTGGTCAAGTCAGGACAGACTTCGATTCTTATCCAAGTGAAGCACTTTTACTAGGACGAACCCTATCTTTTTAAATACTGTCCCGACCAGATTATTCGTCGGTGTGTGCCTAATAATGAATTCAAGAGTGTGCTGTCATTTTGCCACGATCAAGCGTGTGGCGGGAATTTTGGCCCAAGAAAGACAGCCGAGAAGATCTTGCAGTGTGGATTCTACTGGCCACAACTTTTTAAAGACACACATGATTACTGCAAGACGTGCTCCCGGTGCTAACACTTGGGTCGGATATCCAGGAGAAACGAGATTCCGCTCCAACCAATCGTGGTTGTGGAGATTTTTGATGTTTGGGGGATTGATTCTATGGGGCCGTTTCCCAACTCTTTTAGTATCTTGTATATTTTTTTCGCTGTTGATTATGTCTCTAAGTCGGTCGAGTCTGTGCCCAGCCGGACTAACGACAACAAAGTTGTCGTTAAATTCCATAAGGAAAACATTTTCTCCCGGTTTGGACACCCCCGCGCAATCATTAGCGACAATGAAACTCATTTCTATAATAGGACTTTTGAGTCCTTGATGAGGAAATATTCCATTAATCATAAGCTGTCAACGCCCTACCACCCCCAAACATGTGGGAAAGCCGAGATTTCAAATCGGAAAATCAAACAGATTTTGGAGAAAACGGTTTCCAAAACCGTAAGGATTGGTCTTTAAAGCTTATTGATGCCCTTTGGGCATTTCGAACTGCTTATAAGACCGATCTTGGCATGTCTCCTTATAGACTTGTTTACGGAAAGGCTTGCCACCTTCCAGTGGAAATCGAGCATAGAGCATTTTGGGCGATCAAGGAATTGAATTTATCTCTTGATAATGCGGGTAGCCATCAGAAGCTGCAAATCAATGAATTAAATGAGCTTCGGGATGAAGCTTACGAAAACGCGGTTGTCGTTAAGAACCGAACGAATGTGTTTCACGATAAACACCATACACGCAAAACATTCACACCTGGTCAACAGGTATTACTTTACGACACCCGGCTACATTTCAATCCCGGCAAGCTCAGATCTCGCTGGAAAGGGCCATTTTGTGTACGTACTGTATATCCGCATGGTGCGGTGGATGTAGAAAATCCAGAGGACGGTTTACTATTTAAAGTGAACGGACATGGGCTAAAACCGTTTCTCACCGCGGACCCATCTGAGGAGCTCCTGATGTTCCAGGAGCCGGTTTACATCGACCAATTTTCCTCCTCTTAGTACCAAACTTCAGTTATCCAGCCATAAACAGTGGAAACACTGTTTCAAATAAGTTTGGGGGTATGTACCACTTGTAATTATATAAAAAAATTATAAAATAAAATCAAATTTCGAGGGGTATTTTTTTAATTATTCAGTTTCATTAAATAACTAACAAAATTTTTTTTAAAAAACATCCACTTTTTAAGGGTTTCTTTTGTACAAATAACCAAATAACCCCTAAAAAAACAACCCGACCCCTCTTCTGAATTTACAGAACTCTAAATTGTCCTTCAAACAAAACGCTAGCCGCCGCACCAATTTCTGCAGAGAGATCGCGCCTAACCGCCGCCGAATCCCCCTCTGCGCCGCGCAACTGCCGCCGTCTAAAGTCTTCGCCCTCTGAAATTTTCAGAGGAGGCTTGCGTATCTGAACTACACTGTGAAATTTTTATCTTTTTGCGATTTAATTCCATTGCCCCTACACTTCAGTTTGAAAGAGTTTTTTCCCAGTTGTTTGCATATAATTTGTACGGTAGCTATTTCGGCGATGAGATCCGAAAGCGTCGATGGAACTTTTTACTATTTAACCATCTGAATGCCTTCGCGCTTCCGGATCTTGTTGCCCATTTTTATGAATGCTTGTGAAGGGTTACCCTAGTGCCCCGGCAAACTTCCGTGGCCAAATGCGGAACAAATTTTTTTCTATGAAACGAAACATGGCACTAGAATAACCTTTAGTCCAGATCTAAACCATAAACCTAGTTAGCAAAACTAAAAACAAGCTATCTACTATGATGAAGAAGTTATACCAAGAGGCTCAAGTCCTTCGGTCTTCTCTCCTCATCATGTGCTCCACGTGTCCACCTTGAACTTGGTTGATCTCCTTTTCCGGCTCCATCAGTCCTCCGGGATCGAGCTTGTTCTCTGGTTTTCCATGGTCTTTAATGATCCACCCGAGGGGTATGATCCATTGCTCTAGCTATTTGCTAAGTGTCAAGATGAGCAACTAGAGAACTTGGGATGCTAGTCCAAGTAATCTAGGATGTACTTTGAAGTTCTAAGTGTTCTATCTCTTTCTAACCTCTTCACTTGTATCTCAACACATGAGAAATGTAGTGAAGAGGAAGAAGATGATGGTGGAGGAAAAACCTAGAAGAGGAATGAAGGAGAAGATCAAATATGAGCTTAAGAAAAAAATGAACCATCCATGAAAGAGAAAATACACACAAAGGTTTTGTATATCTTTTTCATGAATAAAAAATCTACAACCATACTTCAATAGTAACTATAAATGAATTATAAATTCTTTTGTTAACTATTGAAGCATGGTCAAACCCTTTCCTCCCATACCTCACACTTTACACCTCATTTACATTAATAAAATAAATGGAAAATACATAATGAGGTGGCCACCTTCTAAAAGGAAATCAGTAATAAATACGGATTTCAGTCTACTATACATACATACCTGCATTCGGATAAAAACACGAATGCCCAAAGTGATAGAATAACACGAAGAACGTAATACTAGAATATACATATCGAAATACATATATGTAATTTATTAAATCAATACCTGATTTAATAATCCGGCTCAATCACGAGCCGGCTAGTATTACCAACTATTCGATTGAAAGTCCGAGTACAAATTACATCAATCGATCGAACCCTGCATGTATCCAATACGGCTACTACATCATTTCTCCTGAATCAGGGAAACCCTCTGTGTGGGACTCTAAAGACTCGACAATACGCTGGTAGTGAATTTAACCATAATCACGTCAGTGGCACTAGCTGTACGTAACGGCTACCCAAGTACCTGTCGAAAAGGAAGGCCGACGAGCAAACTCGTCTGAACTCCTACTGAGCCTATCCATGACAATATCCGTACAGTCCGGTCCCTTCGTCAAAGAGTATCGCATACCGGGTCTAGGGGGTGGTGAATGTCAGACCCTAATAACCTAATAAGTCATGCTGATGTGGCTCAGGACCAATCCGGGAAACTACTGATCAAGCTATCAGTAAATCCCAACTGCCTTGGCCAAGGTCATATGGTCCTGACGAATCGAATCACAGTGCGATATCGACTCCCTATACCGGGAGAGACGAATCCCCGACAATCGCTCACTGCCTCCATGTGGCTCGGGACTGAACCCAACCAAAACTTGTTTGCACGACTCAGAAGAGCCTTGGCAGGGTAGTGATCAAAGCTCAGTGGGAACTCACACGAGACAAATGCCAACCTCGGGTCCAAGGACTAACCTGTACACATGTCACATAAGAACTTCCATATGACGATATGTATAGTACCATCTGGAAGTTCTCGGCGAGTCCATCCAGTGTACTCACCCCCAGTGAGCACCTGTATATGCTCTTAGGTGCATCAGACCAATGGCTGCGGGACCAACCATCCCCCGACGGGGCTAGAAATGTATACACTAGTCTACTGTGGAGTATCAATGCACAGTCTCGATACTCACGCTACTAAGGACCATTTAAGGATGTGCTTATGGACTATCCTGCTCCCACAAGTATGGTCGCGACCACAACGCTGGTAGTCAAGCAAGATCCTACGGGTTTTTTCAACATGTAACCGCAATATGTAATAACAAGTATGACATATGCCTTCTTAAGATAAAGATATACAATAATAGTATACTACCGTATCAAGTCTTTATCAATATGTGCAAACTAGATATAACAACAAAAGAAATAAATACACATATCCTGATAAAGAAAAGTCAAATAATATACTATAAAACTGAGCAAGATTGTCTTGTACATACATATCCCTAGCATCCATATGTATACATATACAATACTGGCCTCTAGGGCATATATAACCAACAATCTCCCACTTGCACTAAAGGACAGTAATTGGCGTACCGAATACCCAACGTCTGCACTAAATCCAGCTGCTGGCATACCGCATACCCAACATCTCAAAAAGTCGCTCGAACTGTGCTTGTGGGAGGGTCTTTGTAAATGGTGTTGGGATTCCTTAGCACTTAGCCTAGGGTTTGCAAGCATCACACATGCCACATCAAAAATTCAAGGGGGTGTTAAGCAATCAAACTAAGAATTATGCTAGAAAAATAGGGTAACAAAACATGTAATCTATCATCACGAAGAGAAATGAACAAAAATACAACCTTTGTAGATCCGGTCCTTCACTTCTAAAGCTCCATGTTGACGTCCCTTCGCTGCGATCATCGAACTCCCAGACTCTAGTGATGGTTTCCTCGGAGAAATGAACAAACTTGCTAGTAGTCTTCGAGGCCGAAGATGATCTGCGTCGAGGTGACTCAAACTCAAGCTACCTCTTCACTAGGTGATGAACTTTTGTGAAGAGAACACCATAATATAAATGGCAGAGGATGATGAAATAGGAGGTGGGTTCACTTTAGATTTTGGTTTCTCACTTGTATTCACCACTTAGAAAAAACCTAGAAAGCTTTTCCTTTTGGATGAAGATGAAGAAGAAGAAGAAGTAAGAATGAATAATGAGAAAAGAATCATAATTATGCAACTATGGGTGAGTTAGTATCATCCACTAACCTTTGTAGAGACTAAACCATGGTTTAAGCTAATGGTTTGGTTAATAAATATCTTTAGTAAGACAAAGTAAGTCGACTTGGTCAATGGATGCTTCAAGCTTCATGAAGCTTCAAGCATGAAAAAGTGCTCACTAAATTTGAATTACAAAATAAATATAAATCCTAACCATTATCGTAAATATGGTGTAAGTCATACACACACCCAAGTTTGCATGTATCATCAAGCATGATACAATCATGTACACAAACATATATCACATATATATTATGTGCACATCAAGTGAGAAAAGCAATCTTAAGTGAACCAATACTAGTTAATGTAAAGTAATATATCAAATATATAATTATACATTAAATCATTAAATCAACACTTGATTTAATGATCCGGTCATATCGCATATAACTGACTAATATCTAGTGTATCAATATATCGAATCAACACTTGATTCGGTAACCCGGCTATATCGCATATAACCGACCGATGATACAAATCACGATAATAGAATACAGTATAACATACTAGTATTATTCTCCGTCCCGCACATATCATATACGTGCTCCTATTTCGTTTCGCCTGAGCCAGGAAACCTCTGTGTAGGACTCTAAAGACTCGTTAATACACCGGCAGTAAGTGGTGATCATATCAAACAACCACAAGCCGCGAGCGGTCTGCTAAACGTAATTGCCACTCAGCTATTGACCGATCATAAGATCAATGATCAAGCCTTCTCAAACTCCTATGAATCCAATCAGTAACACTTACCACACAGTCCGGTCAGTTCGTCTGAAATGTCGCATATCTCGCCTAGGGGTGGTAAACGTCAGACCCCAGTAGCTTGATAAGTCATGCCGATATAAGGTCCATAACGAGCGTGAAACTACTGATAACTCTTAGCAGTAAATCACATCAACCCTGGCCAGGGATTTCATGTTATGGCCAATCGAGCATAGCGCAACATCAACCCCCAATACCGAGAGAGACGAATCCCTTCCTATCGCTCATTGCCTCCATGTGACTCGGGACTGTACCCAAAAACCACCTGTTTGCCTGACTCAGTAGAGCCATGGTAGGGTGGAAATCAAACCACAGTGGGAGACAAACAAGACTCTATGTCGATCTTAGGTCGACAGACTAAGCTGTACCAGTGTCACCAGAGAACTGCCATCTGACGTGAGGTAAAATACCATCTGGGAGTTCTTGCCAAGTCCGTTCAGTGTACCCAGTCTCCACTGAGCACCCGTATTCTATCTCTGATGTCAAACACCAATGGATATGGGATCATCCATCGCCCATCACTTTGGTCGAGAAGATATACGCTAGTCTATTCTAGAATATCGATGCCCCGTCTCTATATTCCCACGATTAGGAACATTGAAGGATGAACTTATGAACTATCCAGGACCTACTACTATGATCTACATCATAATCCTGGAAGTCAATTACACATCCTAAGGGCTTTATCAACATGTAATAGAGAGACAGTAAGTGTACATGTTAAGATAAAGAGCAACCAGATAGCGTACTATCATGTCGAGCAAGAAAGTTCTCCTTATATATATCCCAGCATCCACTATAATATACATCTCATGTACAATAATAGCCTCTATGGCATACATATAACTAACAATCTCCCACTTGCACTAGGGCCATCATGTAGCAGTGGTTGTAGTATCTCATACTCAACCATCCCATAAAAGTCTCTCTCTGGGAAAAGGTCTTCGTGAGTGGATCCGCCGTGTTGTCCTCTGAGTCTACTCTCCTAACCTCGATCTCTTTGGAGATCAACCATCTCCATGATCAGGTGATACTGCCTTAGAATACGTCTGGGTCACTGACGGGACGGAGGGGTTCCTGGGCCAAAGCCACAGCTCCATTGTCACACAATGGTAGGAACCTTGTTCATCTCATGAACAAATATACACCCAGACTACCTCTTTGGTAGCATCTTTGATTGCGATGTATCCAGCCTTTTATCATTTAGTTTGTCACGGTAAATAGCTTGGAACTCTTCCAACATACCGTCCCTCCACTGAGGGTAAAGACAATGCCTGTGACTGACATTCAGTCGACCTTACCACCTTGGAAGTTATCCAGTGATTCTCCCCAGGATCGATTGATACTATCTTACTACACCTAGTGAGAATCCTAACATCTACATAGATCTATCTCATAGATCCAAAAACCTGGATTTAGGAGGTATCGCCTAGATCCTATATAGAGAATCAATGTGATAAGAGGAGATTGACCGAGTGTAGCATAAGAAACACCTTCCCTATCAAGAGTATGTCATCTACGTACAATACTAGGAAGACCACCATACTCTCTACAACCTTTTGTGTATACAAGGTTCATCTACCATTCTGATAAAGTCAAACACTTTGACTACTACATCAAAATAGATGTTCCAACTCTACAATGCCTACTTTAACACATAAAGCAACTTGCACATGTTTCCGCTGCTCCCACTGTCAACGAACCCATCTGGCTGTGTACTTATAGACGTTCTCTTCTAAATCATTATTTAGAAAAGCGGTCATGACACCCAACCGCCAGATATCATAGTTATGGTATGTAGCAAATGGCAAGTAGGATCTGGATGGACTTAAGCATAAGTATTGGAGAAAAGGTTTCATAAAAAAAAAACCACGCCTGGCCAATGACGAGAACTTTTTGCAATAAGTCTAGCTTTGAAAGTCTCAACTTTTCCATCTAAACCAAGTAATCTTCTCAAGATATACTTGCTCCTGATTGGGATTTAACTCTTCAGATAAAGCAATCAAAGTCCATACTTTGTTGGTGTATATAGATTCCATCTCAGATCGCACAGCATCTAGCCATTCTTACAGAGTCCCTACTCGAAACTAGTTGAGTCATCATCTCATGATGCAATCCTCTCTCCTACTATCATCGAGAAACGAAAGTATCTCTCAGGCGGATGAGGAACCCTACCAGTTCGTCGGAGAGGCTGAGGTTCATCCGGAACTATTGAATCCTTATTCAATAGGTACGTAATTTCACAAGTGCATAACCCCAAAGCAAACAAGTAACTCGGTAGTACTCATCATAGAGCACACTATATCTAATAGGGTGCGATTGCTCCGCCCCGATACACCGTTGTGTTGTGGAGTACACGTAGGAGTAATGCTAAGAGAGAATCTCATTCTTCATTAGAATGGTCCAAGATCTCAATGCCTCAGTATTCTCCTCCTTAATCTCATCAATGGACATAATACTTATTCCTGTATTAGTTCTCTACTTTTATCTTATATTCGTTGAATTTCACAAAAGCTTCAGACATGTGTTTCAACAGGAACATATGTCCGAATCTTTAGAGATCATCAGTGAATGTAAGGAAGTATAAAGAACCAGTCCTGGAAATTATAGACAGGGGACTTACTACATCATTATGTATCAGTCCCAAAAGTTCACTAACCCTTTCTCTGATTCAAGTAAACGGAGCTATGGTCATCTTATCTTTATGACATGACTGGCAAGTTTCACAAGATGTAAATTCAAACTGATTTAAATATGCTTCTAAATGTAACTTAGCTAGTCGGGTAGCATTGATTTGACCTAGTCTACAATGCCTTAAGAAGGATTCGTTCATTTCTGAACTCTTCATCTTGTGTGTGTTCTGTACGTTAAGAACTGTGGTTTGATTTAGAATGTATATGCTTTTAGATAACATGCCTGAACCGATCAACTCTTGATATAGAAAATGTTCAAAACATTATCCAACAATACAAAATTATATCCTTCTTTAGTAAATAAAGAGACTGATATGATGTTGTATATCAGGTTCGGTATCTAATAACATTCATTCAGAATCAATGTATTTGGTAATACAGGGTGATAACTGCCAACACCTTGGCTGCAAAAATTGCACCGTTTTCAGCTCTTGAAACTTATCACCCGTTCTCAGTTCTCTACCTATATGTAGCCCATGTAACGGATTACATTATCCAGGATCCTGATCCGGTATTAAATACCCAGGACATAGAGTATACTGAAAAACAGTTCTATGTAATGAACATACCCGAAGAAGATGCATCAGCATGCACTTTCTTCGTTTGGGCGGCATGGGAATCCTGGTAATCTCTTATTTCCAGCTCGGTCTTATAACAATTATAAGTTGGAGTGGGACCAACGTTCCCCAGCTCAGTATAACAAGCGGGTTCGGTCAATACATCCATATTATTATCTTGATTAAGGCGTGACATGGTCGCTACCTGGGGAGAGAGAGAAGAAAACACTCTGCGTGCGCTCTTGCAAGATTATATTGGTTATATATTTTATCTAATCAAGATGGCTCCCACTGTTTTTATCAAATCTTCCTTCAAACCGTAAAAGGAAAGACTGGCCGGGATTAATTACACTCTACAAGTTTGATAATCTTTCAGCCAGGCCAGTGCCAGTACTTTGAGGGAGGTTCCCCGTGCTTTCGCACGGACCTAATTAAAATAAACCTCGTTTTCCTAGGGACGTAACCCCGTTGACACCTTTCTAGACACCTACTTGATTGGCTAATTGTAAACTGGAAAACTCTCCCAGGAGTAACAATTACTCGTATTGGGTATCAGGATCCAACTATCTCATAGAAGGTATGAAATCTCATTGCAAATTTCAACACTTGAAATTCCCGATAATGGTTTTTACCCCTAGTGACTTATGACCTTTACTATGGTCAACAAATCATAAGCACTAGTTAAGTTCTACCCGTCATTTCGTGATTAATTAGACCCACCCACATGAACCTTAACTATGGTCAACAAAGTCACGTGACTGTCCTAACTAATCACATCATATGCTATGTAGGAAGACATCACTTAGCTACCGTACACCGTGGTTTAACTATAGTCAACAAACACAGCACGAATACTAAGTACTCTACTTCCAAAAATGACGGAGGGTTGCGGATGGTTTTTAAGAAAACCTTTAACGCTTTGAACTTGATATCGTTGCAGAATCAAATGAAATTAAATGGAGTGTTTTTGAGGCTTTTGCTAGTTTCTCTAAAGAGGTCACTCCTGGTGAAGGGATCTCGGCTCTTTCCTCGTCGAATGAGGTGCAAGATATTCACAATACCAATATGCAAAGCAAGAACTAGAAAAGAAATCAAAAGACAAAACCGAGGGTTGTAGCATCTGCTAGTTATTGCTAAAGAGGTCACTCCCGGTGAAGGGATGTCACGTCCCGAAAGTACGGAACATGACTGACACATAAACTACGAAACGTCTCGAGGCGTACGTAATCAAAGTAAGCCGAAACACAGAAATCCAAACCAAGAAAAGTAGTAGAGTGAAGGAAAAACCAATTTAAATCAAGTAGTTTTAATAGCATAAGCCGAATTATGCGTTTTTAAAAACATCAAATATTTCTTGAAAATTTCGGCAGAGTCTCCTTTGTAAATACTGGCCCCCAAACGGGATACAACATGAATAGTATACGAAATCAATAAAAGGCATCCCCAAGAGGGAAATAGCGGTTCGTCAATCGACGGTCACAACCACACAAGTAATATAATATATAACGGCAAGGGAGAGGATCAAAACTCAAAAGGAAACTCAAAACCAAAAAAATCCACAGAAATATAAAGTGCGACTCTAAGGTCGAAAGAATAACATTACTGGTCTCTATCTCAAAATAAATACAGGTTTTGTTGATGGAATTTACTAGATACAACTGAATAATATTATACAAAGTAATATGATGGGTATGATACCAATAAACCCACCTACCAGCAAGTCACCCGAAAGAAGCAGTGCCAACAAAGCCGTAATGGAACCTGTACGGCAAAACCTGCAAGAACTGTGGCACAACGGGGGTGAGTTGCCAACTCGTGAATAGAATACATCTA
Source organism: Agapanthus africanus (assembly GCA_030015575.1). Lineage (NCBI taxonomy): Eukaryota > Viridiplantae > Streptophyta > Magnoliopsida > Asparagales > Amaryllidaceae > Agapanthus > Agapanthus africanus. The sequence continues at coordinate 329,912,358 of JASDDO010000022.1, forward strand.
CGAACAGAAATTGCCTGTATGACGCAATCCTAGGTCATACGATCATAATATATCCTCAAAATATAACCAGCAACCTATAACCATGGCTAGGGTATACCACTAAACAACAGTAATACCAGGTGCTCGTGTCAGTGCCTCAGATAGCAATATATCATATGGATGATGTAGTAATGCATGAAAACATAATACATGTACAGAAGAAACTGCTTTCATAACTTTGTGAGATTACTTTTTTTTAAAGCGAGGTATCAAAAATGAAATCAGCATAAACAGTGTTTAGCATCGACACAAAACATAAATCCCAATGTCTCAAAAATCCGAGGCTCCGGCTATCCGGACTGGCCTGAATCATCAAATCTCAGTACCTCAATATCTCAGAATCTCAGTATCAATCTCACTATCTAGGGTGCCGTCAGTCCTGAACGGCCCCTACCATCAATCTCAAGACCATGACGGTATCCTCCGGATATCCGACGCGTCGGGTAAAATCACCGGTCAGTAGTGCTCCCCTGCCAGGCTCAACGTCAATAACACGGCCTTATCTCCCCGGGGTACCGCACCGGGTCCACCATGTACCCGAAACGGTTCATCCAACTCCTCGAATCGGGTCTCGAAATCCATCAGCAAACTCATGGTGAACGACTCATACATCATGGGAAAACCGCACTTTTCATTTAAAAGAGAGAGAAAAGAAGTTTATAAATGTTTTTGCGGTTTTCCCCCAAATCCAGGAAATCTCATGGAAATTCGAATCCAAATCCTCAATAGCATGTAAACAGTGAATATAGGTATGAGAATCCATGAATGCGGCATAACAGTGAATAATAACATGCATGAAGTAACATGTAATAACTACAATGTCTGAACTAGCATATAAGGAAAGCACACTAATATCATGTCTAAACTATTAGCTAACAAGCTATGTCAATGTAATAGTATTTTCTAAGTGTACGTGACACGGCAATTACCGATGAAGATGTGTGTGAGCCGGCATGTAAGTGTACGTGGTACATACGCATCATCGGTAATGGTGCTGGTGTCCTAACAGCATAATATCAATAATGGCATATGAAATCACAATATGAATTTACGATGCGGAGCGAACAACAATAATGTGCGGGAGCAGAATACTAGACACAACGATAACTATAAGTCAAACAATGGTGCCTTTTAAAAATAACACGAATCGCGGTGTTTTGAAAATAAGGGCTACGGTGTTTTTAAGAAAAGATACGTCTTTTGAAATATTCGTAGAATCCCTTGACCTGTCTTTTAAAATACCCGCGATTCGTTAGCTTTTTAAATAGGTAGGAGTCGAATCTAGTCTACCAACTATACTAACTATATGGCTAAGCTAACAGGCTAACTGAAGGTAAGGAAACCGCCTAATATCTGAGTCGATACATATATATATATATATATATATATATATATATGTATATATTAGTCGGTGATCCTGTAAGTCGATGTGCAACACCCCACGACTTGCGGGGAGGCGGAAATATGAAAAACGATCTTGTTCTTTGCTTAAACATCGACTTACCGCATGAATCGAAGCTAAACGATAACTAACATCAAACAAAGAAGTTCTAAACTACTATGTGAAGGGATTATACCTTACGAACTCCACCTCCTCCTCGGCCTTCTCCAAGTAGTAGACGATCCACCACGAGAGCAAAACTCCAAGCCTTGCCTCTAAACTTGAGGCAACTAGGTATCTTTAAGTGCTAATCAAAATACCTAGATGAAATAGAGTATGGTTATGGATTAAGTAGTCTAACTAATCCTTGTACTCAACACATGAGAGGGGAGGATTAGGGTTTGAAGAGAGAGAGCTTGAGGAGAGATAAGATGAACATAATAATGAAATGAGAAAATGAGTTATCATAATATATATCAAGCATTATTGTTTTTCAAGAAAAGAAAAGAAAATGATTTACAACCATGCTTGATAAATATCTTATGGTTATTCATCTCCATGAGTCATTAAGCAATTATGAAGCATTAATGACATGGATGAATCATCCATATGACACACTAATCTCATTTAATGTATATGCCACCTAAACCTCCTTAGTCACCATCTTCTAGGAGCTTCTCGTGCAATTACGAGAACGCCCCTCCTATCCGTGAAAACACGGAAAAACTTTAGACTGTATAAATCCAATAACCGGATACTGGTAACTGGCTTAAACCAAAGCCGACTAGTAAAAACTGTCCGAAAGTCATACGTGCGTAAACACACGTATGCGTCCGAACCCTTGTCATAAAACCATACGACCTCTATATCGTTTCGCCTGGAGTAGGGAAACTCTCTGCGTGGGACTCTAGAGACTCGACTACTACGCTGGCAGTGGGTTTAACCACAGACCACAAGCGGCACTAGCTGTACGTAACGGTCCCCAGGTAGATGTCGATAAGAAGGCCGATGAGGAAACCCATCCGAACTCCTACTGAGTCTGATGTGACAATCTGCAAACAGTCCAGTCCGTTCGTCTAAGACTATCGCATATCGGGCCTAGGGGGGCGGCAAGCGTCAGTCCCCTAATAGCGGTATAAGTCGTGTCGGAGCGAACCCCATTACACCCTGAGAAACTACTGGAACCTACTAGCAAATCTCACTTGCCCTGGCCAGGGACTTTACGTAATGGCTCTCTGACACAGCGCGATATCAACCCCCAATACCGGGAGAGACGAATCCTGTCTAACCGCCACTGCCTCCAAGTGCTCGGGACTGCACCCAACTGCTACCTGTTTGCACGACTCCTTTGAGCCGTGGTAGGGTAGCAATCTAAGAACAGTGGGACACACTCGAGATGAAGTAGAAGTGTCAAGTCTGCGGACTATGCTGTAGTCATGTCACCTGGGAACTGTTCACTAACGAATGGTATAAAACCAACCAACAGTTCCCTGTGAGTCCTGTCCGGTGTACCCGTAACCTAACGAGCACCTACAAACTATCTCCAGTACGACATACTGACGGCTGTGGGACAGACCATCTCCCCAACTGGGATGAGAAGCGTACACACTAGTCTACTCCTGAGTATCGATGCCCTGTCTCGAGAATCCAAAGACTAGGGACCTGAATAAGGATGTGCTTGTAGACTACCCAGCCCCCACTAGTGTGACTGCCATCACAACGCTGGTAGTCAATCAAGATCCTAACAGCTCTATCAATACGTATACTCACATATTAAGATAGCAAAACCAAGTAGCATACTACCATGTTTAGCAAGACTGTTATATACATGTGAATATCCCAAGCTTCTATTAAGTAATATACAAACTAGTATGATACAATAATGGCCCCTACGGCATATACACTAACAATCTCCCACTTGCACTAGGGCCATGTACTGGCATATCGAAGACAGATGATCTCGAGTAGCCTCTCGAACTGAATCTGAGGAAGGGCATTCGTGAATGGATCAGCAATGTTCTCTTCAGAAGCAACTCTCCGAACCTCGATCTCCCGACGATCAATGATTTCCCTGATCAGGTGATACCGCCTTAAGATGTGTCTGGACTTCTGATGGGACCTTGGTTCCTTCGCTAAAGCTATAGCTCCGTTGTTGTCGCAATACAGAGGTATTGGATCTACTATGGTAGGAACCACCTGAAGTTCTGTTAGGAACTTCTTCATCCAGACTGGTTCTTTTGCGGCATCGCAAGCAGCTATATACTCCGCTTCCATCGTCGAGTCAGCAACGGTGTCCTGCTTGGAGCTCTTCCAGCACACCGCCCCTCCATTGAGGGTAAAGACATAACCCGACATGGACTTGGAATCGTCCTTATCACTCTGGAAGCCGGAATCAGCAAAGGCCTCCAACCTGAGGTCTTTTCCGCCGTAAACCAAGAACATCTCCTTAGTCCTTCTCAGGTACTTGAGAATGTTCTTTACTACCATCCAGTGCTTCTTCCCAGGGTCTGACTGATACCGGCTTACCACGCTCAGTGCGTAAGCTACATCTGGTCTGGTGCACAACATCACATACATTATAGAGCCTACCGCAGAAGCGTAGGGTATAATAGACATGCGTTCCCTTTCCAAATCAGTCTTGGGAGACATCTCTTTGGAGAGGGTGATTCCGTGACAAGCCGGTAGATTACCGCGCTTAGAATCTTCCATACTGAATCTTTTCAGTACAGTGTCGATATACCTGGACTGCGAAAGTCCCAACATCCTCTTGGATCTATCACGATAGATCCGGATCCCCCAGAATGTAAGAGGCATCACCCAGCTCTTTCATGGAGAACCTGTGTGACAAGAATCCTTTGACAGATTGTAGCATAGGAATGTCATTTCCTATTAATAGAATGTCATCCACGTACAAGACGAGGAATACGACACTTCTGGCTACAACTTTACTATATATGCACGGTTCATCTGGATTTTTGATAAAGTCATATTCTTTGACTGTCTCATCAAAACAGATGTTCCAACTCCGCGATGCCTGCTTTAGTCCATAAATGGACTTAAGCAGCTTGCATACTTTCCCGCTGCTCCCACTCTGATTGAAACCCTCTAGCTGATCCATATAGACACACTCTTCTAAATTTTCATTCAGAAAAGCCGTCTTTACGTCCATCTGTCAGATTTCATAATCATGGAAGGCAGTAATAGCAAGAAGGACCATTATGGATTTGAGCATAGCCACTGGAGAAAAAGTTTCGTCATAGTCCAAATCAGGTCTTTGACGAAAACCCTTTGCAACAAGTCTAGCCTTATAGGTTTCCACCTGTCCATCCACACCAATCCTTTTCTTGAAGATCCATTTGCATCCTATGGGTTTTACCCCATCTGGAGCAAAGTCCAAAGTCCATACTTTGTTGGTGTACATGGACTCCATTTCGGTCCGCATTGCATCTAGCAATCGTACCGAGTCGCCGCTCTGGATGGCCTGCTGGAAGCCAGTAGGTTCATCATCATCTATGATGTAATCCTCTCTATCCCCATCTATGAGAAAACCGTAGTATCTCTCAGGAGGATGAGATGGCCGACTACTCCTGCGGAGGGGTGCGGGAATGTCCTGTTCTTCTTGAACTACCGGTTCTACCAAACTTTCAGTATTAGTTGTGGTTCTGGAATTTCTTCCAGTTCTATTTCGCTCCCACTTGATTCCTTTTCTAAAAACTGATGTTCTAGAAAATGGGCATTACGAGAAACAAATACCTTTTGTTCCTCTGCGTAATAGAATAGATATCCCCTGGAGTTCTTTGGATATCCCACAAACTTACACTTTACTGATCGTGCCTCGAGCTTGTCCACATGCTGCTTTTTAACAAAAGCTGGACATCCCCAAATCTTTATATACTGTAGATGGGGTTTCTTCCCGCTCCACATCTGATATGGAGTGGTAGGCACAGTCTTGGTAGGTACCATGTTCAGAAGATATGCCTCTGATTCTAGCGCATAACCCCAAAAAGATCGCGGTAACTCAGTATTACTCATCATGGATCATACCATATCCAATAGGGTTCGATTCCGTCTCTCCGATACACCGTTATGCTGTGGAGTGTATGGTGGAGTAAGCTGAGAGAGAATTCCTTTCTCTTTTAGGTAACCTAGGAACTCGGCACTCAAGTATTCACCAGCTCGATCAGATCTTAGTGTCTTGATACTTTTGCCGGTTTGGTTTTCTACTTCATTCTTATACTCTTGGAATTTCTCAAAAGCCTCGGATTTATGTTTTATCAGATAAATGAATCCGTACCTTGAGTAATCATCCGTGAAAGTAATGAAATAGGAAAAACCACCTCTTTCATGTGTAGACATTGGACCACATACATCGCTGTGTATGAATCCTAAGAGCTCGCTCGCTCTTACTCCATATCCAGTAAATGGAGTCTTTGTCATCTTTCCTTTGAGACAAGATTGACAAGTGTCATAAGTTTAATATTCGAACAAGTCCAAATATCCTTCTCTTTGCAACTTAGTCAACCTTCTCTCATTGATGTGACCCAGTCAACAATGCCATAAGAAAGCTTTATTTAAATCTGGAGACTTTCTTTTTAGTGTGTTCTGGACATTGAAAATTTGGAGTTGGTTTAACACATATATACCGTTTTCCAGTGTACCGGACCCAATCAAACTGTGATTAAGGTGGATGTTAACAACACCACTTCCAAACGTGAAATCATAACCTTTATTTGATAACAAGGAAAACAGATATGATATTACATGTTAAGCTGGGTACACAAAAACAGTTATGTAAAACCAAAATGTGTCCACTCGTCAATCCCAGGTGATAATCCCCTACGGAAACAGCTCCCACGCTAGCTCCGTTAGCAACCATCAGGGTCATATCACCTTCCTTCAGCACTCTACGGTTTCTCAGTGCCTGCAATGAATTGCAAATATGAGATCCTGATCCGGTATCCAATACCCAGGAAGTAGAGTTGATTGACAGACAATTCTCAATTACAAACACACCTGAAGTCGAAGCCACAGCTTTCTTCGGTTCCCGGTTCTTGGCGTTCCACGCCTTGCAATCCTTTTTCCAGTGCCCTTTCCTGTAACAATGGAAGCACTCATCCTGGCCCACTACCGGTACCGCAAACTTTTTCTTTCCCTTCCCTCCCACCTTACTAACACCTCCTCTAGGTTTGGTGGCGGCCTTCTTCTTCCTTCCTTTGGCCCTAGCCTTGGACCCGGAAGAAGATGCACCGCTAACAAACATAGCGGGTGTTTCCCTTGCTTTCTGCAAGGTGCCCTCTGCACTCCATAACATGTTCAGGAGTTCCGGAAGTTCAACTTCTTTACTTTGAATGTTGAAGTTCAGGATAAACTGGGCGTAGGTGGAAGGAAGGGACTGGAGAATAAGGTCTGTATAGAGCTCATTATCCAAAGTCGTCCCAAGGTCTGCGAGCTCTTCTAAATAGCCGATCATCTTTAGGACATGTTCTCCTACCGATGACCCGACAGCCAACCCTGCTCGAAACAAGTTCTTAGAGGTCTCGTATCTTGCTATACGAGATTGCTCTCCATAAAGTTCCTTTGTATGGAGAAATATGGCATCTAGTTCCATATCCTCGTGCCTCCTCTGATATTCATTGTTCATCGAGGCAAGCACGATGCACTTGGCTTTAGCGCAATCGAAATCCCAGGTTTTGCTGATTTCCTTATCCGCATTACTGTATTTGGGACCATGGACAGCAGGTGCCGTAGCGGTGAGGACGTACCCCAATTTGTCATAGGTCAAAGCCATTTTGACATTCCGCAGGCAATCTTTATAGTTTGGCCCTGTCAGTATATTTTTCTCTAAAAGTAACTTAAGTCCAGTCATTTTCAGGGTCGCTGCAATTAGGAGAGAGAGAAGAAAACTATTTAGCATGATGCTCTTGCAAGTTTAGAGTGGTTTTTAGTTTATCTAAACTGGATGGCTCCCACTGTTTCTCGAATCCTTCCTTAAACCATAAAAGAAGAATTAGCCAGGACTATTCTCACTGTACATTACTTGCTTAACCGTTCAGCCAGGCTGGTGTCGGTACTTCGAGGGAGGTTTTCCAACGCTTTCGCGAAGTTCCGTAATTTAATAACCTCTTTTCTCTGGGGGCGTAACCCCGCTGACACCTTTCTTGACACCTACTTGGTTTATAACATTGATCGTTAAGTGACGAATATCCTGATGAGTAGCATATACTCACAGTAGGATCGGGATCCAAATATCATCGTATGATAATGTTGAAGGAATCCTACCAACATTCATCAAACTCCAAATGGTATGCAACTCTTTGCAAATTTCAGTTTCTTTAGAAATTCCCGATATATATATTTTTTTGCCCCATGCTCTTATGACCTTGGCGTTAGGTCAAAATGTCATAAGTCATATGTCAAGTTCTACCCATCATTATCTTGTCAATTTGAACCCATCCGTATATATCCTTGACGTTCTGCCAAAATGATAATACGACTGTCCCAAACTAACTCATCTATCTATGCAACAAATGAATATCCAAAAGCTACCAAACACTATGCCTTGGCGTTAGGTCAAAATACATAGCTTGAATACTACTGAACACCCAGATGAAATGACGGAGGGCTACGAATGGTTTTGGCGAAACCGTGAACGTAGTGAACTTGATATAACCGAAGGAACCTGATAGCTTTTAAAAGGAGTGGTTAAATCTCCGCATTTAAAAATATCTGTTTTTAAAATTAACCGAGTGGTTTCTTTTAAATTGTTTCAACGATTAAACTTTTGGTTTGTTTTCTTTGCATTATAAATAATGCGTCCCATCATTAACCTATCATTGCAGAAAACAACGAAAATACAATGTCCTCTTATGCCATCCGCATTCGCCACGGGGTCCCGTCATTACCCGTTAGGTTACTTAACTAACGACAGAGCGGGGGCTTGGCTAGCGCGGGTGTAAAACATAAGTGACATCTAAATAGCTATCATATATAGATATTGTACATTCGTCAGACGCAATAATAGGCATTCCAGATCACAAATGAACTTTATTGGATTTACAGGCAATCCGTGTTTTTTTTGAGCCTGCAACAAAAGACGGAATACATAGTTGTGATGAATAGCCATTACCCCACCCAAGACCCCTACGGGTACGGCAAACTACCCGCCCGGCAGTTTGTACACCCCACCTTGGGTCTGTCCTAGGAGCAAAAACAGTAAAATGAAATAATACAACGGTGGCTACAACCGCAACCTGGATGTGCCCCGCAAAATAATATTACAACAAATTACATTTACATCAAATGAATTAAATAATAACCCATCATATAACCCCGGCTATACATCACAACAGTCCAACACAGTTCATATCCACAAACAGTAAAACCCATTACAGAAATGTGCAACCCCCTGCCAACCGACATACTAGCAGTTAGGGGAGGTTTACGAACACATTATACAAACACAGATATAATCCAACAAGCAAAAACCGTATAATTTCGATCGATTAAACACATTTAATTTTTCTCCAATACTTCTCTGTAAATCTGAAACCAGAGCAAAAATTAAAAACTTCCAGAAAATACCAAATATCACAGAGAACCAACATAGGAAAATTGGGATGATGAATCGGCAACTCGGCGGCGGAACCGATGCGAATCGGTGGGATCCGCGGCGTGTTAGACGATTCATGATCCCAATTTTTTTGGGTGTTCTTATACTATCATTTAAGGCTTTCTGAAGGTCCCTGAAAAATTTTTGGACCTCATTTAAAAATCGACAGAAACTAATGATATCGGGGTTTTCCGGTTTTGTTTTTTCCGTTCGAAATTCGTACAATTTTGCAAGTGAGTTACTTATTGTTTAGCGAGGCTCTGATACCACTGTAAGTCGATGTGCAACACCCCACGACTTGCGGGGAGGCAAAAATATGAAAAACGATCTTGTTCTTTGCTTAAAAATCGACTAACCGCATGAATCGAAGCTAAACGATAACTAACATCAAACATAGAAGTTCTAAACTACTATGTGAAGGGATTATACCTAAAGAACCGTGTCCTTCGTCTTTACAAACTCCACTTCCTCCTCGGCCTTTTCCAAGTAGTAGACGATCCACCACGAGAGCTAAACTCCAAGCTTTGCCTCTAAACTTGAGGCAACTAGGTATCTTTAATTGCTAATCAAAGTACCTAGATGAAATAGAGTATGGTTATGGATTAAGTAGTCTAACTAATCCTTGTACTCAACACATGAGAGGGGAGGATTAGGGTTTGAAGAGAGAGAGCTTGAGGAGAGAAAAGATGAACATAATAATGAAATGAGAAAATGAGTTATCATAATATATATCAAGCATTATTGTTTTTCAAGAAAAGAAAAGAAAATGATTTACAACCATGCTTGATAAATATCTTATGGTGATTCATCTCCATGAGTCATTAAGCAATTATGAAGCATTAATGACATGGATGAATCATCCATATGACTCACTAATCTCATTTAATCTATATGTCACCTAAACCTCCTTAGTCACCATCTTCTAGAAGCTTCTCGTGCAATTACGAGAACGCCCCTCCTATCCATGAAAACACGGAAAAACTTTAGACTGTATAAATCCAATAACCGGATATTAGTAACTGGCTTAAACCAAAGCCGACTAGTAAAAACTGTCCGAAAGTCGTACGTGCGTAAACACACGTATGCGTCCGAACCCTTGTCGTAAAACCATACGACCTCTATATCGTTTCGCCTGGAGTAGGGAAACTCTCTGCGTTGGACTCTAGAGACTCGACTACTACGCTGGCAGTGGGTTTAACCACAGACCGCAAGCGGCACTAGCTGTACGTAACGGTCCCCAGGTAGATGTCGATAAGAAGGCCGATGAGGAAACCCATCCGAACTCCTACTGAGTCTGATGTGACAATCTCCATACAGTCCGGTCTGTTCGTCTAAGACTATCGCATATCGGGCCTAGGGGGGCGGCAAGCGTCAGTCCCCTAATAGCTGTATAAGTCGTGTCGGAGCGAAGCCCATTACACCCTGAGAAACTACTGGAACCTACCAGCAAATCTCGCTTGCCCTGGCCAGGGACTTTGCGTAATGGCTCTCTGACACAGCGCGATATCAACCCCCAATACCGGGAGAGACGAATCCTGTCTAACCGCCACTGCCTCCAAGTGCTCGGGACTGCACCCAACTGCTACCTGTTTGCACGACTCCTTTGAGCCGTGGTAGGGTAGCAATCTAAGAACAGTGGGACACACTCGAGGCGAAGTAGCAGTGTCAAGTCTGCGGACTATGCTGTACTCATGTCACTTGGGAACTGTTCACTAACGACTGGTATAAAACCAACTAACAGTTCCCAGTGAGTCCTGTCCGGTGTACCCGTAACCTAACGAGCACCTGCATACTATCTCCAGTACGACGTACTGACGGCTGTGGGGCAGACCATCTCCCCAATTGGGATGAGAAGCGTAGACACTAGTCTACTCCGGAGTATCGATGCCCAGTCTCGATAATCCAACGACTAGGGACCTGAATAAGGATGTGCTTGTAGACTACCCAGCACCCACTAGTGTGACTGCCATCACAACGCTGGTAGTCAAGCAAGATCCTAAGAGCTCTATCAATACGTATACTCACATATTAAGATAGAAAAACCAAGTAGCATACTACCGTGTTTAGCAAGACTGTTATATACATGTGAATATCCCAAGCTTCCATTAAGTAATATACAAACTAGTATGATACAATAATGGCCCCTAGTGCATATACACTAACAGATCCCGCCTCAATAATATCACATCCGATACCATATCTATAATCAGACATTCCCATGTCAAGAGTGCGGCTCAATCATCAATATATAGCTCGTACGTAAATCCGTCGTACGACATCCCAAATCTGGGTACGGGTCAATATCACAATCATCATACTATTAATCTGGTATCCTCTTTATCAAATATCATGATCGGGGTACTGATCTACGTCTAGTACACTACTGATACCGCCTAAGTATGCATGCACGTGTGCGAAACACTACGTCAAGGAACCGCCACAACGTCATGTCGTATCTCAAATGCGTCTGGATTTTGAAGAGAAGTGCATGGATGTGCTAAATTTTGAGGAGAATATAGAGTATAGTTTTGAGGATGAACCAGTTTTAATTGATGAGTCGGAGTTTCCCATTCATCCTGTGTAACCCTTCGAAAATCGTTTAGGCAGTTTTTCGGTAATCGGCAAAATTTTCGGCTTTTTCCGTAAAAAGTCAAAATAGGTATTTTTCTTTGTAGACCTAATTATACAAAATTTAGATAAGATATTACTATAATTTTGTCACTAAAATGTCATTTATAATTTTCTAGTTAAATAAAATTTTTTTTCGTAATTAATTATTTTTTTATTATTTTAAGCCTTTTTAAATACATTTAATTAGGGATAAATACAAATTTAATTAGGTAAATTTCTTAATTAGGAGTCTTTATAAGCTAAAATATGGTGTTAATAAAATTATAACATGTCTTGCAAACTTTTAGATTTTTAGTGGGAAAATTATGAAAAAAATGGCTTAAAAAGGGGTTTTTTTTGTAAAAAGTTGATTTGATATGCATTAAATGAGAACATGGGGGTGTTTTAGACCTAGAATCTTCTCCAAAATTTCCCCACTACCTCCTCAAAGCTGCAGCCGAACCCTATACCTGCAGTTTTCCCCACTTCCTCACTTGATTTGGCTTTATTTTCTTGCAAAAATTCATAAAAAATCAACAAATTTCCATCTCTATTCAAATCTAAATCCTAATCCACTCTCTCCTCAAGCCAAATTAGTTCAAAACTTGGAGAAAGGAGGCTTCTTGGAGACTTGAGCAAACTAGGGTTCACACTTGGGAGGTATAAATCCAAATCTAGTTGTTAATTGTTGTTTAAGTTGCTAGATTTAGTAGTTTTAGTGTGTGATTTGCTTATAAATTCTTGGTTAGGAAATTCAAGAAAGGGATTTGATTTTGGATTAGGGTTTGAAGCATGGTTGATGTATTAAAGTTAGGGTTCAAGATTGAGAGGTGAAAAAAATCCTAAACTAGTTGCTTACTTGAGGTTTAATTGTGCTAGAATTTCTATTCTAAATAGTAGTTTAGTAGTAAATGTTTGATTTGGAAAAATCAAGTGAAGGTTTTGATTTTAGAAATTAGGGCTTGTAGCATGATGCTTGGATTATGCTAGGGATGGTTATCTAGGTGATTGGAGTGGTTAATTGTGTATTGGTATGCTTACTAAATCGATAAATTTCGATGTTTGTAACAAATCGGTAAAGAAATCGCTTGCTAGATTTTTTGTAGAAATAGTATGCGTTCAAATTGCGCTAGGTTAGCAATATTATTAACTTCGTATAGGATTATTAGAGTGCGCGAACGTGGGGTTTCATCTAGTCGGGTTGTAGTTTTGTCGATTTCCCCGAAATGACGATTTTAGCTAAAAATTAGCGATTTTCGTGCGTTTTCCCGCGCACCGAGGGCGTGCTATAATTAATTTGGGGGCGTTGATATTTGTATAATGTGACTTGCATCGTTTAGGGTTTTGTAATCTTATACTTGGTGTTGTGCAAATTTAGGATCGGTCGGGGAAACTTCGGATACGGCGCGAAAAGGCAAAGCGGTGGTCGGATCAGATTAGCGGGGATTTCTGGTGAGTAGATATATTCATCTATGGGGGAATCGTCTGGATGGCGCGAGGCGCCCCCCTCCTCCCTAGTTAGGATTACCCTACTTTATGCAATAATTATATTGTTAGCTAGCTTATCCATTTATGTATATTGCCTACCCTTACTGCTAACCCTATACTAGATTGCATGGACATTAATATGGCATTCATATATACATATGCGATATCATTTCGTAGGACACGAACACCTTACCATTGGCATCTATTGCACGCGCACTATTCATGTGACACACACGCCTTTGGTAATTGCCATGCCACGTGCACTATAAAACTTGTTTAGCTTAGTAACGCCATTGCATTCATGCATGATATTTGAGAATGTATCGCACGCATATACCTCGCATTACTATCATATTTACCTAGATTTCCAGCCAAACACGCACATCATATACATTGATATCATAGACATTTATTATATATATAACATGTGGACACTATGATTTTCTTGATGATTTCAGTTTTTCTGTGATTTCTGGATTTTTGGGGAAAACCGCAAGAATTTAACAAAACCTTAGATTTATCATTTTCAAAAACAAAGTTGCGGTTTTCTCGTGACGTATGTGTCGTCCACCATGAGTTTTCATGTTTTCTGTTGGATTTCGAGACCCGATTCGAGGAGTGGATGAACCGTCTCGGGTACATGGTGGGCCCGGTATGGTACCCCGGGGCAAGAAGATCGAGTTGTAGACGATGAGCCTGGCAGGGGAAGACTACCTACCGGTGATGTCTGGCGCGGCGGATATCCGGAGGATACCGACCGTTGTCGTGAGATTTATGATATGGGCCGATCCGGACTGACGGAGCCCGACATTGAGACAGATGTGATTCCTATTTGGTGTCGATGCTTGACACGGGTTTTTCTGAGGATTTCTTGATGATATTTAGCTATTATGCAGCCATTCGTTTTCTAAAAGTTAAGAATGCAGTAACATTAACACTTAAAACACTTAAAGAGTTAGAAAAGATATTGCATACATGTGCATGCATACTAGAGTTATTATATCACATATGGACATACATGTTGTTCCGCATTGTGTGCATTCTTACGATTGCCTTATTAGATGTTATATTTACTCACGAGCTGGCAACTCACCCCCGTTGTGCCACAGTGTCTTGCAGGTCGGACCCGTCATCTTTGTAGCGGCGGGCTATCTTATCATCAGCTCATTTTGCTCAGACTCGCGACATCGCCCGTAGGTGGGTTGCGAGTATACTTTATTCCTTTTTGCTTTATCATTGTATCTAGTATTCTCCATCTACCACTTGTATTGTATATGCGACCTAGTGATGAGACTGAGAGATTTGTATATTTGTGGTTTCTTTTGGGTCGAGCTCACTTGAGCCGACGTGTGTTTTCTGGTATTTGCATCTCTTTTGTGCTCTTTTTCTTGATTATTACTATTATATTGCATGTGGTTGTGATCCGCCTTGGGCGAAGAGCTAGCTCCCGCTTGGGGATGCCATTTTTATGATTTCATATGTATTATCTTGTTGTACCCATTTTTGGGGATAGAAAATACAGGGGAAACTCTGCCGAAATTTTCAGAAATTGTTGATGTTTTAAAAAAAAAAGGGATTCGTTGCAACTCAATTGATTTAAAAACCGTTTTCATTTAAGATTTTCCTTCACACTCTTTGATTTTGGGTTAGATTTCTGGGCTTTGGCTGACTTAGGTTACGATACGCCTTTAGACGTCTCGTAATCTAAGTGCCAGTCACGTTCCGTACTTTCGGGTCGTGACAAAGTTGGTATCAGAGCGTAGGTTTTACCTTTCTGAGTGTAGGACGACCTTGGTAGATGGAGTAGGTGACTTGAGCAGAGTGGCGTAGCGTGGGTATGATCCGCGGCATACTTACGATACGGTACTCCGCCTAAGTAACCTTAGGACATAATTGCTTGTATTTCCTTTCTTGATTCCTTGCATTCCTTGATTCAATTGCAATGTCCTTATCGGTCCTGTTTCTTATTCCAGCTTCGATGCCGCCAAAGACTACGAGAGCTCAGCGGGCTGCCGCTAGGGATGAGATTCGGGCGGGCCCGTCTGAGGCGAGGATCGAGCGGGAGGATACTCCTACCCCTCAGGGTCCCACTGATCCGCCTCATCCAGACCGTATTGCCAGATTAGAGGCCGGCATGCAAGAGTTGCGGCAGATGATGGGATCTTTAGTTGAGTCCAGCCGGGCACAGAGATCCGAGGACGTTCCTTCCACCGCACAGACCACGATCGTACCTGCTGCACAGATGGTCACTCCTGCTGCTACCACGGAGACTATTCCTGTTTCACTACAGGAGTTTATGAGATTGAGACCTCCAGCTTTTACCGGTACAGATGCGACAGAGGATCCACAGACATTTCTCGATAGGATGGCACGGATTGGCCGTTCGTTGAGGTGTTCTGAGGATAGGTTGGTGGAGTTTGCGAGTTTTCGTCTGGAGGGTCTTGCCCAGACATGGTACGACTCAGTAGAGAGAGGCCGAGCTGCAGGTCTGCCTTCTATGACCTGGGATGAGTTTACATCTGCATTTCTTGCCCGTTTTCTTCCGGAGAGTGTCCGAGATGCTCGAGCCCGTAGTTTTGAGTCTCTGCGCAAGACTCCTGGGATGACAGTGTCGGAGTATGATATACAGTTTACCCAGTTGTCTCGATATTCACCGTACCTAGTCGACACAGAAGAGAAGAGGATAAAGAGGTTTGTGCGAGGGCTTGATACACAGCTATTCCTTGCCATCGGCACCCAGCACTTTGATACATACGCAGCCGCGATGGATGCAGCCTTACTTTTGGAGGAGCGTATTTCTGAGACTCCGGTCGCTTCTGGGCCGAAGAGGATCCGTACTGATACGCCAGCTCAGCGGCAGATGGGCAGACATCGTGATAGATTATTTCCGGGGGATGGCGGAGGCAGAGGATTGAGACGAGGTCAGTTATTTGGTTCATATCCACAGACCCAGCAGTCGTCTCCAGGATGTTTTCGGTGCGGGAGTCAGTACCACCGTATCAGAGACTGTACCATGGGGCGTCCGGGTGCGGCGACAGGCCCGCATGTGACTTTACCACCTTCACCACCTTCTCAGAGAGCTTTACTTCCTACGCCTGATGATGCTTCACGCCAGACAGATGCTTCTAGAGGCCGTGGGCGAGGCGGTCCGGTTCAGAGAGGACGAGGCGACAGAGGCAGAGGCAGAGGCCGAGGTAGAGGCAGAGGACAGCCAGCTATCAGTGGTGGACAGGCCCGAGTGTTCGCATTGACTCCTCAGGATGCACAGGCATCCAATGCCGTCGTGACAGGTACTCTGCCAGTATGTTCTTTTGATGCACGGGTATTATTTGATCCAGGCTCCACACACTCCTATGTTTCCACGTATTTTGCACCGAGGTTGGGCCGAGAGTCTTCTCCGTTAGATCAGCCGCTTGTCGTTATTACCCCGGTAGGCGAGTCTTTTGTTGCCCGTTTTGTGTACCGATCTTGTTCCGTTCGTATCGGGGAGAGAGATTCTTCAGTAGATTTGATTCTCCTCGATATGCTCGACTTTGACGTTCTTCTTGGTATGGACTGGCTAGCCACCTGTTATGCATCCGTGGACTGCCGTGAAAAAGCAGTCAGATTCAGTTTTCCTGGTGAGCCGGTTCTTATTATTCAGGGAGATCGTAGTGCTACCTTTCCCAGCTTAATTTCTTCTCTTCGCGCTGGTCAGCTCTTAAGGAAAGGGTGTCAAGGATTCTTAGCTTATGTTTGTGATACTAGCTCCACAGAGGTTCCGTTGGACCAGGTCCCTGTTGTTAGAGAGTTTCCTGATGTATTCCCTGACGAGCTGCCTGGTCTGCCACCAGAGCGCGAGATTGAGTTCTGTATTGACTTGATCCCTGGCACGGGGCCTATTTCTATACCTCCTTATCGGATGGCCCCGGCAGAGCTGAGAGAGCTAAAGGATCAGTTACAGGACTTGCTGGACAAAGGGCTCATCCGACCGAGTGTGTCACCTTGGGGTGCTCCCGTCCTGTTTGTTAAGAAGAAGGACGGAAGTATGCGTTTATGCATTGATTATCGTCAGCTGAACCGAGTTACTGTGCGGAACAGGTATCCCCTACCCCGCATTGATGACTTATTTGATCAGCTCTAGGGTGCAGGGTTTTTCTCGAAGGTTGATTTACGGTCAGGTTATCACCAGTTGCGGGTTCGGAAGGAGGATATTCCGAAGACAGCTTTCCGTACTCGATATGGTCATTATGAGTTCTTGGTGATGTCGTTCGGGCTCACCAATGCCCCGGCAGCGTTTATGGATTTGATGAACCGCGTATTCAGGTCGTATCTCGATCAGTTCATCATTGTGTTCATTGACGACATCTTGGTTTATTCTCGGAGCCGGGAGAAGCATGAGCAGCACTTACGTATCACATTACAGACTTTGAGGGAGCATCAGCTGTTCGCCAAATTCTCCAAGTGCGCATTCTGGTTAGACAGTGTCGACTTCTTGGGTCATGTGGTGACGAGAGATGGTATTTGCGTGGACCCGAAGAAGATCGAGGCAGTTCAGCGTTGGCCTAGACCGGTATCAGTCACAGAGGTCCGCAGTTTTCTAGGTCTGGCCGGCTATTATCGACGTTTTGTCCAGGATTTCTCCCGCATTGCTGCACCGTTGACCGGGTTGACCCGGAAGGGGGTTCCTTTTGATTGGACCCAGGCATGTGAGGATAGCTTCCAGCAGTTGAAGACTCGTCTGACTACTGCTCCAGTGTTAGCATTGCCTTCAGGATCAGGCGGGTTCGTAGTATATTGTGATGCTTCTAGAGTGGGGCTGGGATGCGTGTTGATGCAGCACGACAGAGTTATCGCGTATGCTTCTCGGCAGTTGAGGAAACACGAGCAGAACTACCCCACCCATGATTTAGAGATGGCTGCAGTGGTATTTGCACTCAAGATCTGGAGACATTACCTATACGGTGAGTCGTGCCAGATATTCACTGACCACAAGAGTTTGAAGTATATCTTCCAGCAGCGAGACCTGAACCTGAGACAGCGCCGTTGGATGGAGTTGGTGAAAGATTATGACTGCGAGATTCTATACCATCCGGGCAAGGCGAATGTGGTGGCAGATGCTTTGAGTAGGAGGCCCGGAGGTAGCTTATCTTGTTTGAGCGCAGTACAAATGCAGTCGACGGCGGATTGGCAGGTTTTATGTGATAGCAGAGTGCAGTTCGAGTTTACTCCTACAGGGGGACAGCTGGCCCATTTCAGAGCACGCCCACAGTTACTTGACCGTATCCACGAGGCACAGTCCGGCGATGCCCGTACATTAGAGATTATTGAGCAGATTCGGCAGGGCAGAGTTTCTGAGTTCGTGATTGATGATCAGGGGATACTCCGATTTGGGACTCGACTGTGTGTGCCAGATTCAGAGGGACTGAGGCGTGATATTCTCGAGGAGGCACATAGATCCGTATACAGTGTGCATCCGGGTTCCACCAAGATGTACCGTGATTTGAGAGAGGTTTACTGGTGGGACGGGATGAAGAAGGATATTACAGACTTTGTGTCGAGATGCCTGACTTGTCAGCAAGTCAAGGCCGAGCACCAGAGGCCAGCCGGCGAGTTACAGCCTTTGCCGATCCCTGAGTGGAAGTGGGAGCAGGTCTCTATGGACTTCGTTGTGGGTCTACCCAGGACCAGTCGAGGGTATGACTCTATTTGGGTGATTGTGGATCGACTGACGAAAGCGGCTCACTTTCTGCCAGTGAAGACCACTTTTGGATTTTCTCAGTACGCCCAGGTTTATATTGATGAGATAGTGCGACTGCATGGTGTTCCGACTTGCATCGTGTCTGACCGTGGCACCCAGTTTACCAGCCGATTGTGGCAGAAACTACAGGAAGCTTTGGGCACCCGATTGAGTTTTAGCACAGCCTTTCATCCTCAGACTGACGGTCAGTCGGAGCGTACGATTCAGACTCTTGAGGACATGCTCAGAGCTTGTGTTTTAGATTTCGGTGGTAGCTGGGATCGTCATTTGCCTTTGATCGAGTTTTCCTACAATAATAGCTTCCAGGAGACGATTCAGATGGCACCTTTCGAGGCTTTATATGGGAGGAGATGTCGATCGCCTGTTTGTTGGACAGAGCTCAGGGAGAGCAGTATTTTGGGGCCGCAGATTGTGCAGGAGACGACCGAGAAGATACAGCTGATTCAGGACAGGATGAGAGCGGCACAGAGCAGGCAGAAATCTTATGCTGACAGGCGTCGTCGCCGACTCGAGTTCGCTGCTGGCGATCATGTTTTCCTGAAGGTATCTCCGATGAAGGGTGTGATGAGATTTGGGCGGAAAGGAAAACTGAGTCCTAGATATGTTGGTCCTTTCGAGATCCTAGAGCGCGTTGGTCCAGTCGCTTATCGGTTAGCCCTTCCGCCCAGCTTCCCCGATGTTCACCCCGTATTCCATGTCTCGATGCTCCGCAAGTACCTTCATGATCCTTCCCAGGCGATTCAGCACCAGACGATCCAGTTAGAGCGTGATCTTTCTTTCACCGAGCAGCCGGTGGTCATCTTGGATCGGCAGGTGAAGAAATTGAGGTCGAAGGTCATACCGTCTGTCAAAGTCCTTTGGCGTGGCCCGAACAGCGAGGAGGTCACCTGGGAGACCGAGGTCGAGATGAGGAAGAGATATCCCCATCTTTTTGAAGGTACGCGTAGTTAAATTCTAAATTCGGGGACCGAATTTCTTTAAGGGGGGAAAATTGTAACCCTTCGAAAATCGTTTAGGCAGTTTTTCGGTAATCGGCAAAATTTTCGGCTTTTTCCGTAAAAAGTCAAAATAGGTATTTTTCTTTGTAGACCTAATTATACAAAATTTAGATAAGATATTACTATAATTTTGTCACTAAAATGTCATTTATAATTTTCTAGTTAAATAAAATTTTTTTTCGTAATTAATTATTTTTTTATTATTTTAAGCCTTTTTAAATACATTTAATTAGGGATAAATACAAATTTAATTAGGTAAATTTCTTAATTAGGAGTCTTTATAAGCTAAAATATGGTGTTAATAAAATTATAACATGTCTTGCAAACTTTTAGATTTTTAGTGGGAAAATTATGAAAAAAATGGCTTAAAAAGGGGTTTTTTTTGTAAAAAGTTGATTTGATATGCATTAAATGAGAACATGGGGGTGTTTTAGACCTAGAATCTTCTCCAAAATTTCCCCACTACCTCCTCAAAGCTGCAGCCGAACCCTATACCTGCAGTTTTCCCCACTTCCTCACTTGATTTGGCTTTATTTTCTTGCAAAAATTCATAAAAAATCAACAAATTTCCATCTCTATTCAAATCTAAATCCTAATCCACTCTCTCCTCAAGCCAAATTAGTTCAAAACTTGGAGAAAGGAGGCTTCTTGGAGACTTGAGCAAACTAGGGTTCACACTTGGGAGGTATAAATCCAAATCTAGTTGTTAATTGTTGTTTAAGTTGCTAGATTTAGTAGTTTTAGTGTGTGATTTGCTTATAAATTCTTGGTTAGGAAATTCAAGAAAGGGATTTGATTTTGGATTAGGGTTTGAAGCATGGTTGATGTATTAAAGTTAGGGTTCAAGATTGAGAGGTGAAAAAAATCCTAAACTAGTTGCTTACTTGAGGTTTAATTGTGCTAGAATTTCTATTCTAAATAGTAGTTTAGTAGTAAATGTTTGATTTGGAAAAATCAAGTGAAGGTTTTGATTTTAGAAATTAGGGCTTGTAGCATGATGCTTGGATTATGCTAGGGATGGTTATCTAGGTGATTGGAGTGGTTAATTGTGTATTGGTATGCTTACTAAATCGATAAATTTCGATGTTTGTAACAAATCGGTAAAGAAATCGCTTGCTAGATTTTTTGTAGAAATAGTATGCGTTCAAATTGCGCTAGGTTAGCAATATTATTAACTTCGTATAGGATTATTAGAGTGCGCGAACGTGGGGTTTCATCTAGTCGGGTTGTAGTTTTGTCGATTTCCCCGAAATGACGATTTTAGCTAAAAATTAGCGATTTTCGTGCGTTTTCCCGCGCACCGAGGGCGTGCTATAATTAATTTGGGGGCGTTGATATTTGTATAATGTGACTTGCATCGTTTAGGGTTTTGTAATCTTATACTTGGTGTTGTGCAAATTTAGGATCGGTCGGGGAAACTTCGGATACGGCGCGAAAAGGCAAAGCGGTGGTCGGATCAGATTAGCGGGGATTTCTGGTGAGTAGATATATTCATCTATGGGGGAATCGTCTGGATGGCGCGAGGCGCCCCCCTCCTCCCTAGTTAGGATTACCCTACTTTATGCAATAATTATATTGTTAGCTAGCTTATCCATTTATGTATATTGCCTACCCTTACTGCTAACCCTATACTAGATTGCATGGACATTAATATGGCATTCATATATACATATGCGATATCATTTCGTAGGACACGAACACCTTACCATTGGCATCTATTGCACGCGCACTATTCATGTGACACACACGCCTTTGGTAATTGCCATGCCACGTGCACTATAAAACTTGTTTAGCTTAGTAACGCCATTGCATTCATGCATGATATTTGAGAATGTATCGCACGCATATACCTCGCATTACTATCATATTTACCTAGATTTCCAGCCAAACACGCACATCATATACATTGATATCATAGACATTTATTATATATATAACATGTGGACACTATGATTTTCTTGATGATTTCAGTTTTTCTGTGATTTCTGGATTTTTGGGGAAAACCGCAAGAATTTAACAAAACCTTAGATTTATCATTTTCAAAAACAAAGTTGCGGTTTTCTCGTGACGTATGTGTCGTCCACCATGAGTTTTCATGTTTTCTGTTGGATTTCGAGACCCGATTCGAGGAGTGGATGAACCGTCTCGGGTACATGGTGGGCCCGGTATGGTACCCCGGGGCAAGAAGATCGAGTTGTAGACGATGAGCCTGGCAGGGGAAGACTACCTACCGGTGATGTCTGGCGCGGCGGATATCCGGAGGATACCGACCGTTGTCGTGAGATTTATGATATGGGCCGATCCGGACTGACGGAGCCCGACATTGAGACAGATGTGATTCCTATTTGGTGTCGATGCTTGACACGGGTTTTTCTGAGGATTTCTTGATGATATTTAGCTATTATGCAGCCATTCGTTTTCTAAAAGTTAAGAATGCAGTAACATTAACACTTAAAACACTTAAAGAGTTAGAAAAGATATTGCATACATGTGCATGCATACTAGAGTTATTATATCACATATGGACATACATGTTGTTCCGCATTGTGTGCATTCTTACGATTGCCTTATTAGATGTTATATTTACTCACGAGCTGGCAACTCACCCCCGTTGTGCCACAGTGTCTTGCAGGTCGGACCCGTCATCTTTGTAGCGGCGGGCTATCTTATCATCAGCTCATTTTGCTCAGACTCGCGACATCGCCCGTAGGTGGGTTGCGAGTATACTTTATTCCTTTTTGCTTTATCATTGTATCTAGTATTCTCCATCTACCACTTGTATTGTATATGCGACCTAGTGATGAGACTGAGAGATTTGTATATTTGTGGTTTCTTTTGGGTCGAGCTCACTTGAGCCGACGTGTGTTTTCTGGTATTTGCATCTCTTTTGTGCTCTTTTTCTTGATTATTACTATTATATTGCATGTGGTTGTGATCCGCCTTGGGCGAAGAGCTAGCTCCCGCTTGGGGATGCCATTTTTATGATTTCATATGTATTATCTTGTTGTACCCATTTTTGGGGATAGAAAATACAGGGGAAACTCTGCCGAAATTTTCAGAAATTGTTGATGTTTTAAAAAAAAAAGGGATTCGTTGCAACTCAATTGATTTAAAAACCGTTTTCATTTAAGATTTTCCTTCACACTCTTTGATTTTGGGTTAGATTTCTGGGCTTTGGCTGACTTAGGTTACGATACGCCTTTAGACGTCTCGTAATCTAAGTGCCAGTCACGTTCCGTACTTTCGGGTCGTGACATCCTGTCCCTGTCATTGACTGTGTACACCCTCCTGAACCTTTAACCGATACCCCTCCTCGATCACTTCCCTCCATTCTTTCCATCATTCCGACCATGCAAGAAACCGTCTCACTTTCATTTACTATGTCTGGTTTACCAAGTTCGGCATACCCATGGTTTCTCACGAATCTTGAGGGATTTGACCCCATTTCTCGACGGGTAAATATATTAGCACAATCGCTTTTCACACATCGGTCATCATAAATTGTGCTAATCTATTTACTCCATTTGCACCCTCAAGTTCGTATTCCATTTCTTTTTCCCTTCCGCCATTCTTCTTCCTCTCATATACCGAGAGTGTATCCCGCTTCTATCTCCATACGGTCTCGCGTATTCTCCATTTCTTTCCTCTTCACCTTCTTTCACCAGCCCGCATATTACAGAGATAGAATTTTTGAATGGTTGGTGTTAACTTTTGGCCTGTGTAAGGCCTTGTATAGCTTGATACTGTTCTCTTTCCCCCCTAATCCTGAATTTCAACGCTTAATAGTGGAAACACTGTTTTACTTAAGTTTGGGGGGGGGACACCTTTTTTGTATATATTTTTTTGTTTTCCTTTTTGTTTTGTATATAATTTGTTTTTAGGGAGAGCGCCGACAATTTTGACCCTCTTGGTATAGCCTGACAGTGAGGGCACTGTCAAGTTTATGTTTAGGGGTGTGCTCGGTAAGCTTTCTTCCTTCGCATTCAGTTGTATATTTTCCATTTGCATACCTTATTAAAAAACCCACAAAAATCGACAATTTTCCAAAAAATATAAAAAACTTTGTCGTCAAGTTAGCTAATAGGGTAACTTAGATCTTTATTCCGAAACTTTAGTTGATATGATAGAAATAACTAAATTCTAGGCTTAGGATTTGAAAACCCTAAAAATAACCCTCATTCTGTTTAAACTTAGTGATTATACGTCCTTACAGTTTTTTTGAGAAATAGGTAGTCTTGAGTTCAGTTCTTGAGTTAAGTCAAGATGAAGGGAAAGTATTGAAGCTTTACTGGAGGATAAGTCTGAAAAATAGTTTCTTTTCTTGTGTTCAAATTTAGAAAGTATATACCCTACAACTGCACATACACGTACCTTGAAACTTGGGATAGTAGAGGATACCTAGAAATACTCTTGCCTGAAAGCCTAGTATGAAAGAAAAAACGGTATTTAAAGCTAAATACCAAAAGAGCATAGTGAAAAATATATCCGGTCTTGAAAAAAGAAAAAGAAAAAGAAAAATAGAATAAAGTCAAGACCTGGAAACTGCTATTTACACTTTAAGCTCACACATTCAGTAATCGGCTGTTAGTGCCTCAAGAAGCATTAATAGTCGCATGAAAGATGTGTGAGCAAAACCGTCCATCCTTAATGAAAGAAGTAGTATTAGGTATTAGGGCAAGGGTATTATAGCTTGAATTGAATTCTTGAGTGTAGGGGTGCAAATACACACACACGTAGGGGTATACAATCGATGTTTGGATAAAAGATAGAAATAAAGTATAAGACTTGTGTTTTCTGTAAAGTTGATAAAAATCCCTGATTTGAGGCCGCACTTTAGATGGAAAACTCAGGAGAACCAACATCTTTCTAAACTTTTTTTGGAACGTATAGGACCTAAGGTTAAATAGATAGGAGGTGTGAAAAATAAGGGTTGGATATTTCTAACTTAGGATGATAGAATTTCTAATGTAAATACTAAACTGTAGGAATAGAATCATTGTTAACTTATGACACTAATTTGACGGGATTTTATGGGTGTAATCCGCTGAAAACCCTCAGGAGACCACACTCCTCCTACTAGGGACACCTAGAGGTTTAACGGCTTGTTGCACGCGCTCAGTGCAATCGCGTTCCCTGCGAAAGTGCGGTTAGGATTTTATTTTTGTGAATAATTGGTTTTTCTCGGGACGAGCAAAAGTTAAGTTTGGGGGTATTTGTTCATAACAGAATACTGCATTTTATACCGCCCATTCTTATGCTCGTATGTTTATAGGTAGGTGCTTTTAATCCGTGTTTGTTACATATTTTAATCCGTGTTTCTTACATATTTACAGAGTACAGGTTTCCAGTACAAATATTGCAAATCAAGACAAAATCTCCACAGTTACGCCAAATACAGAACATCTGTTGACAGCAGATAAAAGCCGGGTTCCGGTCATCCATATCCGTCCAGTGCCGAGTACCAGTCCAGAGACAAGACATATGACAATGGTCATTCGTGTCTGGGACAAGCACAGAGCAAGAGTGGGGCTGCACAAGAATCAATGGGTGCGCGGAGCTCGAGAGAGATAGAAGTTAAAAGTAAAGAAAAGATAGCAATCTTGGACTAAGAATTCTGAAGATATTCTGGAAGATTTTGTGCAGTTTGAAGCTTTCAAACATGAGGAAATATAAAACCAGGAAACCACCCAAAATCCCACGACACAACTCCACCATAGGGCCGTGGAACCGCGGCCAATAGGGGGTCTAGGCCGCGGTTCCGCGGCCGTATAGTCTCCCCACCTTGTCGTTTTTTGGGGGTAGTTTGGACTTTATATATAGAGGCATATTCTTGCCCTAGGTTTCCAGTTCCCTTCCTATAAATACCCCAGATCTGAGCCAAGCCAATGTGTTAAATTCTTTAGCCTCTTTTTGTTAGGTTTTAGTTTTCTTCTTCTTCTTCTTCATTCTTTCCTCCATGAAAATTGTAGTGAGAGCTTTTTGAGTGGAAGATCAATGAAGATGCGGGTTTTTTGTATTATTCTTTTTGCTTAGCTTCCCCCTTGAGCTCTCTACCTTAACTTGATCTTGCAACCTCTTAAGTGAGCTTGCAAGTTTAAGCTTTGGTCATTGGTCTCAAGGGGTTGTATCATTTTGTTCTCTCTTTAGTGCTTCATTTCATATGAGTTCTTTACCCTTCTCTTGATCTTGCAACCTCTTGATTGAGCTTGCAAGTTTAACAGTTGGCTATTGATCCCATGCTTGTTTTAAGTTCTATGGTTCTTGTTATTACTTTCTTGTATTTTTCATTCTTGTCTTTAATTACTTGCAATTTATTACAATGCACTTTAATTACTTGCTTGTAATCTTTTCTTTTCTTTGTTCTTTTCTTTTGCTCTTTTTGGTTTGTTTTGTGAATGGTTGTAATTATTATTGTTAGGAAGAAATACGATATTATAAGTTAACGTTTCTTTGCTCATTTCCTTTTCCCATATTTTCCATTGAACTCCGCCCAAACGATACGCAAGCGCTCCGTTAGGCACCCTACCCTAACAAGGTAACGGTGATTTCTAACCGCGACCGGTTGCGTTCGGTTTGGCCGGAAGCGAAAGCAAGAGACAAGAACGGAAGGACAAGGGTAAATAAGCCGGATTCCACGAATACCGCGCTTAAATCCCCTAATCCACGTTGTTGCCGATTGCTCTAGCTTCAATTGGTCAAGACTCGGCTCAAAGGTTTTGAGTACGGATTTCTTTAGCTTACAATTTCGTATCTTTTTCTTAACAACTTTATACTTGCAAATAATACACATAGGTTAGATTGAACAAACTCATACAAATTCTTTATTGACTCGTCTAAGACAAGAACGGAAATACAACCATCTCCCTGTGGATCGACCCATGCTCAACCGGCTAGCTGTATAGCGACACCGTCCTGATCGCGGTTATACTTTAGAACTTTGAACATCCGACACGCCAAAAGCGTGCGATCATCATCCATTCTAAATACTTTTAGAATGCTGTCTAAGTACCCAGATTAGGAAACCACCCAAATCTAGATCTAAAACCATAGATCTAGTGACCAGAATGTCTGATATAATATCCTAGTCCTATGTGGAGAAACCACTGTGTGACAACCAAAGTACAACCGACCGTAGTATAGGAATTTCACTTCCTACTCTGTGTATGTCATCCAAATACCAGGACATCACACCCTACTACCTTCTTAACAGATCCATCCCCTATTCTGATAAAGTCAAACCTATGACTGTCATATCAGAAATAGATGATCTATCTCCGCTATATCTGCTTTAGTCTATAAATAGACATAAGCCACATGTCCACCAATGTTTCCGCTGCTCCCACTGACTACGACAACCCTCTGGCAGAGTCATATACACGTGCACTTCTAAAGCTAGTTTAGAACGACGCTATACTCATCCTCCTGCCGGGTCTCATAGCCTGGATCAACAGTAGTGTCAAGTCTGGGTAAAAAAGAACCTCACTGTCACCGTCCTTGAGGCTACCGGAGTACCTCTCGGGTGCCTGAGGTTACCCACCATATCTGCGGAGTGGCCAATAGAATGTCAAGCCAGATTGAATCTTTAGGTTCTTATCAAATTTTCAGTAATCGTTTGCGGTTCTGGAATCACTTCCAGTTCTACCATACTCCCACTACTATTTTCTGAAAAAATCCATTTTTATTAAAACTGTGGCAAGTCAATAACAATGTCACTATTGATCTTCCAGATGGTAGAAAGTTAACCCTCGTCATAACCTGGGTCAACTCACAAATAGCCATTACAGAAACATGCCTTGAGTTATCCATAGTCTGGTTTTAAGCATAAGCCGGATAACTCCCCGTACCTTAACAATGTCATGATATGAACTGTTCTATATCCAATACAGAAACAGAGGCATTGATTTAATTGAACCAGATTCAAATCATGCAGCTGTCTCCAGTGCAAGTCAAGTAAATGGAGAGAGGCCGATCTGCGTTACTCAACTTAGGAGTGCTTCCAATTATGAGTAACCTGAAAGAGAAGCAAGTTCTCTTAATCATTACTATCAACTGAATACCATACACAAGTGTCTACATCTTCGATCACCTTGAAGAATCCTGATACTTGCAACACCTGGTTCTCTACTTTATTCTTATACCTATAACTCCTCAAAACTTAGACCTTGTATTTCTATGAAACATATGTCTAAGAACTAGAGAAGTCATAAGTAAACCGAATATAGTACGAGGACTAACCCCTCTGTCCTAATGGACACTGGACAATATACAATACTCTGTATAAGTCCCTTGGAGTCTAATAACTCATTCCCTGTGTGTCGTAGGTTGAAAACTGTACTTATGGTTAAGAAGAATTACACCACTGTTTAATGCTCCTTACCTAACCATCCACTGATATAGGTAAATGTATAGACATAATTTCAAAAAGGTGTATCTCACTCTATAAAAATAGACGTACAGATATATCAATTTGAAATTGGTGCATAACAGAGGATATTCAAAACCAAATATTTGCTGTCCAGCAAACAGCGCAGGCGATTTCCTCAAATATCACCAATTACAACGAATTCCGATATAATGAGGATGATCACCCAATTCCAAATAACTTACTCCCACTCATCATCTGTAAAACCATACAGATGTGAGAATCAAACCAGGTAAATACATACCCTGGAGCAAGTGTCTAATTGGGAAATCAGTTTTCTTTTAACAATACACAGTGAAACTGAAACATTGAAATGTTTCGTAGGGGTATCCGGGTATTCCTAGTAATGCCACTTCCATTATCCAGATTCATAACTGTAACCGTATATTTCTTTTCCATCTTTCCAAATCCCTTTATATGTCTTTAGTCCATTGCCTTGTGTACACCCTCTTAGGCTAAATGGTTTTCTTCCTTCCCTACTGTTCGGCACCAGCCTATGGTTTGGAAGAAGACTATCCAATAAGCATAATGGGTGTACTATCCTAATCCTAGGAGCACTCGCAATGCGAGAGATGGTGAAAATAAAAGACAACTGAATAAACCTTATTCCTATTTCTCCAGAACCAGAATCCATCCCCGAACTGGAACAAATTCGTTCGAGTTCGTATATAACCATACGATGGAGTATCCAAATAACTGTGGATCTTCGTAGTGATACGGGGTGTCCTGGAGAAATACAAAGGTGATTTAGGATTGGCGAAGAAATGCTTGGTTTGGTCGTGAATAGCAGTCGCAATTTACTTTGCCCTCTTACTAATCCCTTGATATGTCTTTACTTAATACCTTCTGTACACCTTTTCGGCTAAATGGTTTTCTTCATTCCCTACCGGTCGGCACCTGCCTATGGTTTGGAAGAAGAATATCCAATTTGCGTAATAGGTCTACTATCTCCTAAACCAAGGAGTACTCGCAACCTGAGAGAAGGTAAAGGAAAAGACAACTGAATAGTCCTATTCGTTTTCTCCAGAACCGGAAACCATCCTCGAATAAATTTCTTTCGAGTCCGTATATAACCATACGATGGTTTTATCCAATGGAAGTGGACGTTCGTAGTAATACGGGGTGTCCTGGAGAAAAGGGTAAAAGTAGGAGTGGCAATGAGGTATGCAACTCTGACAATCCAAAAGCCAGTGTTCAAGAAGGTTCGGTTAATTTTGGTCACTGAGTCATAGTCTAGGGTCGGGTCATGGTCGCTGCCAAAGAGAGAGAGAAAAGAAACACTCAGCGTGAACTCTAACCTAGATCAGAATGGTTATCACTTTATCTAATCAGGAAACCTCCCACTGTAACGTCAAATTCTTCCCCAAGCCTGAAACAAGAATTAGTCGGGATCACCCGAGGAGTAAACCAACTCATCAGTGGGAATCGGGATCCAACTATCATCGCATGATAACGTGACGGAGTCTGCTCACGTTATCACACTCCAGAAGGTTTGTGCAAATCTGGCAAATTTCAGTTTCTTTAGAAACTCCCTATGTGATTTTTGCCCCATGCTCTTATGACCTTGACTAAGGCCAACAAATCATAAGTCACATGTCAAGTTCTACCCGTCATTGTCCAGGTTAATTTGAACCCACCCGTACAAGCCCTTGACTAGGGCCAACAAGGCTATACGACTGTCCTAAACCAACACATCTATCTATGCAGCAGAAAGGTAACAAGCAGCTACCATACAACATGCCTTGACTAAGGCCAACAAACATAGCACGAATACTACATGCTACCCGTCTGAAATGATGGAGGACTACGAATGGTTTTTGGCGAAAAACCTTTAACGTAATGAACTTGATATCGTTGAAGGAACTGGATAGCTTTTATAAAAATATAGTGGCAAAAACCTTTTCTAAAGAGGTCACTCCCGGGGAAGGGATTTCGGCTCTTTCCCCATAAAATAAGGTGCAGGATATTCCAACTGAATACCACGATGCAAAGCAAAAGTAATCGACTATAGTGAAGTTATTGCCCTGACGCAAACTTCTGTCTAAGGGATCACTCCCGGTGAAGGGATCTCGGCCCTTGCCTCGTCGACTGAGGTGCTGGATATTCATAACCGAATACCACTGTGCAAAACAAAAGAGAACGCCCTTGAAATAACAGCTTTTTGAAAAATGTTCCAACAACATCAGAATAGGTTTGTTTAGCTTGAATTGATCTGAATCAACGCAGTCCCATCAATTGATCACACCAATAAAGAACGAAAATAATGATGTACGTATATGCCATCCGCATTCGCCACTGGGTCCCGTCATCACCTGTTAGGTTACTTAACTAACGATAGAGCGGGGACTGGACTAGTGCGGATGCAAAACATATACAACATCTATTAGTATATATATCAATATATAATATTCGCTCAAGGCGTGATAAAATGCAATATCACAGAAATGTAATAAGTATCATAGCACAATACAGATATCTGGGATCCCCGGGTTTCATAGAGCCGCTACTGAAACGTGACGTTCCCCTGGTCGTGTGGATAGCCTGTGCAATGAAATCCAAGACCCCTACGGGCGTGGCAAGTCACCCGCCAAAACCTGAAGCGAGGCAGCCCCATTCAGCAACGTGAATGGACCACCCAGCACTTCACGGAATCTGGTAACTTTGGCACCCCTCCTTGGGTCAACCTGTACCCCTACGAGTGCGGAGAATAGCCCGCCAATTCTAGAGTAAAGCACCCTCCGTCTCAACGCCATGAGATGCGGGCCCGTTGTCCTCTAGAACCCGGCTATCCGTGCACCCCACCGCGGGGTAATCCTAGTACAGAAAGTAAAATATATACAACAGGTACATCGACCTCAGCCCGGTCGTGCCCTAAAAGAATAATATACAAATAGGCAGAGACGGCAGTCCACATGTCGGACGCTCGCCCCGCAATATCCAATGTACATAAAATACCAAAACTGTACTACCATTGCATCCAGGCTATCCGCACGACAAATCCGCAACATCACAGCACAACACAGAACATCAACATGAATGTCACGTTCGCAAATCCGTCTAAAAGGGCTATAGCAGCTAGACAGGATTTACCGATCAAATGACATTCCCGGTCGCAGATATAATGTAAATACTGTGAACTAACATGTTTAAAATTTTTGATCGACTAAATTTCCCGAAGTGGGCCCCAAGCACAACTGTAGCACTCAAAGAAAATCTGGGCCCAAACAGAACATACCAAAAACCCTATTTCCTTGTCAGAAGCCCACTGTAAAAATTTGGTGCTGTGAGGCTACAGTACGGCCGTGGATCCGCCGCCAAAATGTGGTATTGGCCGCGGATCCGCCGCGCTACAGTAAAATCAGCCGACCAAAGTTTCACAGAATTCTCAAAAAACCCTACACGTATTTTTCCAATATACCAAATAATTTTTATAGCAAGGAAAAATTCGACAGAAAGTGCGACATGGAAATGTGGTTTTTGGAAAATCCGATCGATCGAACTTGTAAACATGTTAGAGCAAGCTAGACTAGGTTAATGGCGTGGCTTTGATACCAATGTAAGTGCACGGCAGCGGCCCAGCCGTCAATCCGATGCAGGAATGCGGAAACGAAACTTTTACAAAACTTGTAAACCGGCACTACCGCGCACTATAAAACCCAGATCGGGCCATTAACCTAATGCTAGCTAACTAGAGAATGGGGTAGAGAGCTATACTGAGCGATCCGTGTCCTTCGGTATTCGGCCTCCACTCCGATCTCCTCGCGGAATCTCCGGTCTTCAGCTCCTCATCGGAACGGGCACCACATCACCGGGTTCTTTTACGGGCTCTCACCTCTGGACCGAGGCAACTCGGAAACGAAGTTGGCGAGCCGACGTGCCTAAGAATACTGTAGGCTAAGTGTAGAATCCATTGTCTCAATGGGGTATGATGTTGCCATAATAATTGAGGTGGAATGAACTTTGGAGAATGATAGTGTTCTCATTTTTCTAGCAAAGAGAATGAAATGAGATGAAGAAATTCCTCCACCAAAAAAAAATGAATCCGCTCTAGAAGTGGCCGACCTTTCTCTCATGGTGGAAGGGAAAAAAGAATGATAATCCAAGAGAGAAATGAGAGTGATATCAAAGAAAAAGATCACAGCAATTTCAAATCCCATCCTTTCATAAAGCCCATCACAATAAATGCAAACCATGATGAAAGAAAAATCAAAGATGCTATATCTATCATAATCATCCATTTACAAGAAACCCCCACCTCAATGCTAATTTGCAAATATGCAAATTAGCCCCTCCCATCACAAAATTCCGGCCGTGAAGGAACAAAGGAAAACTGGCCGAAACGGAATGCAAACTTGCAATTTTAAAAAACTGATCCCGTAATAAATTACAGGAAAACCCCGCGACTGTATATACATACCCGCATTTGTATTCCCACTGAATACAAATGCAATGAGACAAAATCTACACTGTAAAATACTAGGATCCGGCTTAAACCAAAGCCCGCTAGTATTATCCGTCCCATCATGAGATCGAACCCTGCCATATCTCCATACCTCCTCTACAGCGTTTCGCCCGAAACTTGAGAAAACGGTATGTGGGGGACCCTAAAGACTCGTCAATACCTTGGTTGTGGATTTAACCACTAGCACGTCAGAGGTATTAGCCATACGTAACGGGCTACCAGGTATTGACCAAAAGGGACTTCGATAAGCGAACTCATCCTGACACCCTACTGAGCCTGTCAGTAACAATATCCGTACAGTCCGGTCCGTTCGTCTATGAGTATCGCATGGCGGGCCTAGGGGGTTGGTAAAAGTCAGACACCCAATAGCGGTACAAGTCGTGTCGGAGTGTAGCCCAGAACATCCTGAGATATTACTGGAATACCAACCAGTAAATCTCCATCCTTAGCCAAGGATTTCGTGTAATGGCTCTCCTAGACACAGAGCGACCTCTCCCCCAATACCGGGAGAGACGAACACCTGCAGATCCGCTCACTGTCTCCATGTGGCTCGGGACTGTACCCAACTAAAACCTGTTTGCACAACTCCTTTGAGTGTGGTAGGGTAGTAATCAAAGTACAGCGGGAACTCACACGAGACAAATGACGATCTCAGGTCGATGAACTAACCTGTACACATGTCACCAGGGAAGTGCTATCTTACGTCAGGTATAAGACCAACTAGCATGTTCCCAGCGAGTCCTGTCCGGTGTACTCATAACCCAATGAGCACCTATATACATCTTAGGTGAACCAACTGACACCAGTTGCTTGTGAGACCGGCCACCGCCCCTCGTCGGGGTCTCGACTGTATACACCAGTCTACTCTGGAGTATCGATGCCCTGTCTTGAAACTCCCACGACTAGGGACCTTTTAAGGATGTGCTTATAGACCCCAGCTCCCACGTATATGATCGCCCTCATACTGCTGGCAGTCAAGCAAGAATCCTAGGGGTTCTATCAACGTGCAATAGTGACCTGTAAGGTCACCTAAAGCAGTACACGATGATAAAGATAAACCAGATAGCATACTATCATCTTGAGTAAGACTGTCCTACCGGTATAGGTCCTCCCTCAATCATTGCAATCACGTTCCTGTGATCCAATAATTGACTCTGAATGCACTATCTCCAACAAAAGGGTCAAACCAATGCCTCACCTATGACACCACGGAACTATGGCAAACCCTAGGGTTCAAGCCGCGGTTCCGAGGGCATAGAATCGAGTTAAGGTTTATGTGTTCTTCTAGAGGGTCCATAGAGTTACTTGGATGAATATTGAATATAATTAACTTAGAAAAATTCCAACACTTGGAAATTTCAGAAGGGGGCATGGGGTGATGTTTGAAGATCGTTCGAACTGTCAAACATGGCCTAGGTTACCATCACATTGTTAAGTTATACGACTACGAAACACTCCATTTTAGTATTGTAGTAAAATTTACATCACATGGAAATTTGGACCAAGCAAACAATAGCTAAAACCCCAAAATACGCACACCAGAGCAAAAAACAAAACAGATGCACAGAGGAGCATCAGGGGCCGGCCTCCTCGTTTTTCTAGGGAGAGTGCTCAGTTGAAAATCGAGAAAAAGGTGTCGTTTTTGTTCTGTGCACTAGGGGTATCACATACATCACTCTGCACTTGTTTGCAAAATTTTAATAGACCTTTTGAAAATCAACAGAGAGCATGAACTGCAGGATTTCAGAAACTGTATTACGGATTTGATTCGGTTTCGTATTACATCTAACATCGTCTAATTTTCTAGTTATGCTATGATACCATGTTGGGATTCCTTAGCACCTAGCCTAGGGTTTGCAAGCATCACACATGCCACAACAAAAATTCAAGGGGGTGCTAAGCAATCAAACTAAGAATCATGCTAGAAAAATTGGGTAACAAAACATGTAATCTATCATCACAAAGAGAAGTGAACAAAAATAGAACCTTTGTAGATCCGGTCCCTCTTTCTAAGGCACCGTGTTGACGTCCCTTCGCTGCGATCATCGAACTCCCGGACTCTAGTGATGGTTTTCTCGGAGAAATGAACAAACTTGCTAGTAGTCTTCGAGGCCGAAGATGATATACGTTGAGGTGACTCAAACTCAAGCTACCTCTTCACTAGGTGATGAACTTTTGTGAAGAGAACACCCAAAACTAAATGGAAAGTAGTAGAGGATGATGAAATAGGAAGTGGGTTCACTTTAGATTTTGGTTTCTCACTTGTATTCACCACTTAGAAAAAACCTAGAAAGCTTTTCCTTTTGGATGAAGAAGAAGAAGAAGTAAGAATGAATAATGAGAAAAGAATAATCATAATTATGCAACCACGGGTGAGTTAGTATCATATACTAACCTTTGTAGAGACTAAACCATGGTTTAAGCTATTGGTTTGGTTAATAAATATCTTTAGTAAGACAAAGTAAGTGGACATGGTCAATGGATGCTTCAAGCTTCATGAAGTTTCAAGCATGACAAAGTGCTCACTAATTTTGAATTACAAAATAAATATAAACCCTAAACATTATCTTAAATATGGTGTAAGTCATACACACACCCAAATTTGCATGTATCATCAAGCATGATACAATCATGTACACAAACATATATCACATATACATTATGTGCACATCAAGTGTGAAAAGAAATCTTAAGTGAACCAATACTAGTAAATGTAAAGTAATATATCAAATATATAATTATACATTAAATCATTAAATCAACACTTGATTTAATGATCCGGTCATATCGCATATAACTGAGTAATATCCAGTGTATCAATATATCGAATAAACACTTGATTCGGTAACCCGGCTATATCGCATATAACCGACCAATGATACAAATCGTGAGAATTGAATACAGTATCTCATACTGGTATTATTCTCGGTCCCGTACATATCATATACGTGCTATTTCGTTTCGCCTGAGCCAGGAAACCTCTGTGTAGGACTCTAAAGACTTGTCAATACGCCGACAGTAGGTGGTGATCATATCAAACACCAACAAGCCGCAAGCGGTATGCTAAACGTAACGGCCACCCGGGTATTGAGCGATCAGAAGATCAATGAGCAAGCCTGCTCACACTCCTGCGAATCCAATTAGTAACACTTACCACACAGTCCGGTCAGTTCGTCTGATATGTCGCATATCTCGCCTAGAGGTGGTAAACGTCAGACCCCAGTAACTTCATACGTCATGCCGATATAAGGTCCATAACGAGCGTGAAACTACTGATAACACTTACCAGTAAATCACATCAACCCTGGCCAGGGATTTCATGTTATGGCCAATCGAGCCTAGCGCAACATCAACCCCCAATACCGGGAGAGACGAATCCCCGCCTATCACTCATTGCCTCCATGTAACTCAGGAATGTACCCAAAAACCACATGTTTGCATGACTCAGTAGAGCCGTGGTAGGGTGGAAATCAAAGCACAGTGGGAGACACACAAGACTCTATGACGATCTCGGGTCGACAGACTATGTTGTACCAGTGTCACCAGAGAACTGCCATCTGACGTGAGGTATAGTACCATCTGGGAGTTCTCGGCGTGTCCGTTTAGTGTGCCCAGTCTCCACTGAGCACCCGTATACCATTTCTGATGTCAAACTCCAATGGATATGGGATCATCCATCGCCCATCACATGGGTCGAGAAGATATACGCTAGTCTACTCTGGAATATCGATGTCCCGTCTCGATATTCCCACGAATAGGAGTACTGAAGGATGAACTTATGGACTATCCAGGCCCCACTAGTATGATATGCATCGTAATCCTGTGTAACATTTTAGAAATCGTTTCGGTGATTTTTTGTTTTTAGGGTAAAATAGTCGGTGCTTTCCGTTTTAACCCGACTGTGATCAAACTTCTGTATAGACTTGACGACACCTAGATTAGCTAGAATGAAGCTAGTACGCGGGCTTTGGGGGTCAATTGGATGTTTTGGTTCACATAGAATTTTTTCCTAAAATAATATTATTTTATGTTGTTAATTATGCACTTAATTAGTGGTAATTAATTTTTGGTTTTGGTTAATTACTTCAAATGTGAATCTAGGCTAATCTAATCAATAGATATTTTTGTTAATCCATCGATCCAAATATCTAGATATTTAAGAAAAATAGAATGAATTTTAAAGAAAAGAAAATGATGACATACAGCTTTTTTGTTTTATTATGCAATTATTGAATTTTTCTTCTAGAATTTTCTACAAAATTCCACAAACTTCCACCTCTTTCAAGCATGGCCGGACACTTATTGTTTGCTGCCCCATTTTTGATTTCACCTCATTTCTTATTATCAAGTGCAAATAAATCCATCAAAAATCCTAAATAAATCATACAAATTCCAATGTAATCATTACCCTTCATTCTTCTTCATTTAATCTAGCTTCGATCTTCATTCAAGTGAGAATTTTTGGTGGCTAATCTTTGGATTTTCTTGTTGCAAGTTGTGTTTCTTTGAAGGTATAAATCCAAACCCTAAACTCTAATTGTTGCTTAATTCTTCAAACTAGCTTAATTTGATGTTAATTTAAAGCTTTTAATTTCATATTTAAAATTTCTAGCAAGGGTTTTTTATAATCAAGTTAGGATTTTGTTTAGTGAAAAGGTTAATTGATAAGTTAAGCTTGAAGAAAACTTAACCTAGTTGCTAATTTGTTAAATGATATTTTCCTAATTGGATAATTAAGCTAATTAGCAAACTAAAACTTTTAATAATCCTAATTAGGCGAGATTAAAATTTTAGTTAGGGTATGTATGGTTTAATCTTGCTATATTGTGATGTTTGTAAATTCTAGTTTAGGTAAAACTTGTAGTTTTGTGCTAAAATGATATAAGTTGCTTACTAGATTTTAGGATAATTTAGGCGTGGGTTTCTTTTGACCTTGCGACGTTAATAATATTGATTCCACGCAATATCTTGTGTTGTGAATGCGCGATCGGTACGATCAGGGTCTGGGCTTGGTAGTTGTGTCGCTTTGCGTTCCTAGCTAGGGTCATACCGATGTCATTCGTGTCTTTGTGTAGCTTTTGCTCTTGTGTTAGCCACTGGACGAACACTTGAGAGTATGATTGGAGTTGGTGCGTCTGTCAAACGTAGTTGGTACGTGTTATTGGTCGATTTCTAATATACACTTGTTATATTGTTATTTGCTTTCAGGATCGCAGGCGAGGACTTCGGGCGTTGCGAAGAAGGGAAAGCGAGTTGTTGGCTTTACTTAGCCAGGATTTTTGTGAGTAGATTTAACATCTATAGGGGAATCGCCCGCATGGCGTTATGCGTCTGGGCTAGATTAAAGGATATGACTATTAGTTAGATGTATACGGATATTGATTGTGCATGTGTACCTTTGTTGCATATCTCATTTCCTATTGTGCATGGACTTAGTATTAATAAGACACAACACTATCATTGACGGTTCATGATGCACGAGCACTAATTATATGCTACACCCACACCGTCGATAATTGCCATGACACGCACAACACCTATACATATGTGATATTGTATTGTTTAGGGACATTGAGACATGATCCTTATTTTCCTTCGTGCAAACGACATATAGCATACCTGTATACCTACATGCTTACACATATGCCTTGCTATGCACAGATACTTACATTGTTAGTGTTTATGCCCTAGAAGGCCATTACTGTATCATACTAGCTTGTATATTACTTAATGGAAGCTTGGGATATTCACATGTATATAACAGTCTTGCTAAACATGGTAGTATGCTACTTGGTTTTTCTATCTTAATATGTGAGTGTACGTATTGATAGAGCTCTTAGGATCTTGCTTGTCTACCAGCGTTGTGATGGCAGTCACACTAGTGGGGGCTGGGTAGTCTACAAGCACATCCTTATTCAGGTCCCTGGTCGTTGGATTATCGAGACAGAGCATCGATACTCCGGAGTAGACTAGTGTGTACGCTTCTCATCCCAGTTGGGGAGATGGTCTGTCCCACAGCCGTCAGTACGTCGTACTGGAGATAGTATGCAGGTGCTCGTTAGGTTACGGGTACACCGGACAGGACTCACAGGGAACTGTTGGTTGGTTTGATACCAGTCGTCAGTGAACAGTTCCTAGGTGACATGAGTACAGCGTAGTCCGCAGACTTGACATTGCTACTTCGCCTCGAGTGTGTCCCACTGTTCTTAGATTGCTACCCTACCACGGCTCAAAGGAGTCGTGCAAACAGGTAGCAGTTGGGTGCAGTCCCGAGCACTTGGAGGTAGTGGCGGTTAGACAGGATTCGTCCCTCCCGGTATTGGGAGTAGATATCGTGCTGTGTCAGAGAGCCATTACGCAAAGTCCCTGGCCAGGGCAAGCGAGATTTGCTGGTAGGTTCCAGTAGTTTCTCAGGGTGTAATGGGCTTCCCTCCAACACGACTTATACCGCTATTAGGGGACTGACGCTTGCCGCCCCCCTAGGCCCGATATGCGATAGTCTTGGACGAACGGACCGGACTGTATGGAGATTGTCATATCAGACTCAGTAGGAGTTCGGATGGGTTTCCTCATCGGCCTTCTTATCGACAACTACCTGGGGACCGTTACGTACAGCTAGTGCCGCTTGCGGTCTGTGGTTAAACCCACTGCCAGCGTAGTAGTCGAGTCTCTAGAGTCCCACACAGAGAGTTTCCTACTCCAGGCGAAACGATATAGAGGTTGCATGGTTTTGCGACAAAGGGTTCGGACGCATACGTGCGTTTACGCGCGTACGACTTTCGGACAGTTTTTACCAGTCGGCTTTGGTTTAAGCCAGTTACTGGTATCCGGTTATTGGATTTTTACAGTCTAAAGTTTTTCCGTATTTTTTGCGGATTGGAGGGGCGTTCTCGTAATTGTACGAGAAGCTTCTAGAAGATGTGACTAAGGAGGTTACTTTGGATAAGATTGTGAGTCATGAGAGTGATTCATCATTATCATTATTGCACCATTAATGATAATGACACATGCTTAATGAATCACCTCTTTTCATTTATGAAGCATGCTTATTCATTTCTATTATTCATTATTCTAAAATAAGAATGCTTCATAATATGTTATGATACTCTCACTATCTCATCTCATGATCATTATCATCTTCTCTCTCCTCAAGCTCTCATCTTCAAGAGACTAATCCTTACTCCTCATGTGTTGAGATCAAAGGATTAGTTAGACTTAAACATCCATTACCTTCACTCTATATCATCCTTTCTTCTTTGATTAGCAATCAAAGTAGATTAGTTGCCTCAAGTTTAGAGTTTTAGCTTGGAGTTTTGCTCTCGGGTGGATCGTCTACTACCTAGAGAAGGCCGAGGAGAACAAGGAGATCGTAAAGACGAAGGACTAGTTTCGATAGGTATAATCCCTAAGCATAGTAGTTTAGAACAACTATATGTTTGGTTAGTTATCGTTTAGCTTCGATTTAAGCGGTTAGTCGATGTTCGTTCTTTAAACATGATCGTTTTGGAAAATTCCGCCTCCCCACACGTACTGGGGTGAAGTACTACATCGACTTACAGTGGTATCAGAGCCTCGCTAAACAATAAATAACTTAATTGCAAATTTGTACGAATTTCGAACGGAAAAACGAAGCCGGAAAACCCTAAATCTGTTCAGTTTCTGTCGAACTTAAAATGAAGTCCAAAAATGTTTCAGGTGTGTTCAGAGAGCTTGAAAAGACACCAGTAGAACACCCAAGAAAAATAGGCCCCTGAATCGCCTAACTCGCCGTGGAACCGCGGCCTCAGCCTACTGAGTCGCCGCTCTTCCGCCGCCGAGTTGGCGAGTCAGGAACCCAGTTTTCTTCTGTTGCTTCTCTGTGTAATTAGGGGTTTTCTGGAATATTTTAATTTTGCTCAGGTTTCCAGTATACAGAGCAGATTTTGGAGCAATATTAAAGATGTTTAATTGATCGAAATTGTACAGTATTTGCATATTGGATTATATCTGTGATTGTTTAATGTGTTCGTAAACCTCCCCTAACTGCTAGTATGTCAGTTGGCAGGGGGTTGCACATTTCTGAAATGGTTATATCTGTTTGTGCATATAAACTGTATTGGACTGTTGTGGTGTATAGCCGGGGTTTAGCAATGGGTTATTGTTTAATTCATTTGTTGTAAATGTAATTTGTTGTAATATTATTTTTGCGGGGCACATCCAGGTTGCGGTTGTAGCCACCGTTGTATTATTTCATTTTACTGTTTTTGCTCCTAGGACTGACCCAAGGTGGGGTACACAGACTGCCGGGTGGGTAGTTTGCCGTACCCGTAGGGGTCGAGGGTGGGGTAACGGATATTCATCACAACTGTGTAATCTGTCTTTTCTTGCAGGCTCAAAAGAAATACAGATTGCTTGCAAATCCAATATTGTTTATCTGTGTTCTGGAATGAATATCATTGCGTCAGACGAATGTAAAATATCTATATATAATGTAGCTATTTAGACGTCTCTTATGTTTTACACCCGCGCTAGCCCAGCCCCCGCTCTGTCGTTAGTTAAGTAACCTAACGGGTGATGACAGGACCCCGTGGCGAATGCGGATGGCATAAGAGGACGTTGTATTTTCGTTGTTTTCTGCAATGATAGGTTAATGATGGGACGCATTATCTATAATGCAAAGAAAATAAACCAAAGTTTTAATCGTTGGAACAATTTAAAAGAAACCACTCGGTTATTTTTAAAACAGATATTTTTAAATGCGGAGCTTTAACCACTCCTTTTAAAAGCAATCAGGTTCCTTCGGTTATATCAAGTTCACTTCGTTCACGGTTTCGCTTAAACCAGTCGTAGCCCTCCGTCATTTCATTTGGGTATTCAGTAGTATCAAGCTATGCATTTTGGCCAAAGTCAAGGCATAGTGTTTGGTAGCTGCTGGGTTTTCATTTGTTGCATAAGATAGATGAGTTGGTTTGGGACAGTCGTATTACCATTTGACCAAAGTCAGGGGTATATACGGATGGGTTCAAATTGACAAGATAATGACGGGTAGAACTTGACATGTGACTTATGACACTTTGACCAAAGCCAAGGTTATAAGAGCATGGGGCAAAAACTTATATCGGGAATTTATAAAGAAACTGAAATTTGCAAAGAGATGCATACCATTTTGAGTTTGATGATTGTTGGTAGCATTCCTACAATATTATCAGACGATGATATTTGGATCCCGATCCTACTGTGAGTATATGCTACTTATCAGGATATTCGTCACTTAACGATCAATGCTATAAACCTAGTAGGTGTCCAGAAAAGTGTCAGCGGGGTTACGCCCCCAGAGAAAAGAGGTTATTTAATTAAGGAACTTCGCGAAAGCGTTGGAAAACCTCCCTCGAAGTACCGACACCAGCCTGGCTGCACGGTTAAGCAAGTATTGTACGGTGAGAATAGTCTTGACTAATTCTTCTTTTATGGTTTGAGGAAGGATTCGAGAAACAGTGGGAGCCATCCAGTTTAGATAAACTAAAAACCACTCTAAACTTGCAAGAGCATCATTCTAAAGAGTTTTTCTTCTCTCTCTCCTAATTGCAGCGACCCTAAAAATGACTGGACTTAAGTTACTTTTAGAGAAAAATATACTAACGGGGCCAAACTATAAAGATTGGCTGCGGAATGTCAAAATGGCTTTGACCTATGACAAACTGGGGTACGTCCTCACCGCTACGGCACCTGCTGTCCCTGGTCCCAAATCCAGCAATGCGGATAAGGAAATCCGCAAAACCTGGGATTCAGATTGCGCGAGAGCCAAGTGCATCGTGCTTGCCTCGATGAACAATGAACATCAGAGGAGGCACGAGGATATGTCCCTAGATGGCATATTTCTCCATACAAAGGAACTTTATGGGGAGCAATCTCGTATAGCAAGATACGAGACCTCTAAGAACTTGTTTCGAGCGAGGTTGGCTGTCGGGTCATCAGTAGGAGAACATGTCCTAATGATGATCGGCTATATAGAAGAGCTCGCAGACCTTGGGACGACTTTGGATAATGAGCTCTATACAGACCTTATTCTCCAGTCCCTTCCTCCCACCTACGCCCAGTTTATCCTCAACTTCAATCTTCAAGGAAAAGAAGTTGAACTTGCGGAACTCCTGAACATGTTAAGGAGTGCAGAGGGCACCTTGCAGAAGGCAAGGGAAACA
Organism: Agapanthus africanus; assembly: GCA_030015575.1. Taxonomy (NCBI): domain Eukaryota; kingdom Viridiplantae; phylum Streptophyta; class Magnoliopsida; order Asparagales; family Amaryllidaceae; genus Agapanthus; species Agapanthus africanus. Next base: position 329,955,285 of record JASDDO010000022.1, read on the forward strand.
CCCGCTATGTTTGTTGGCGGTACATCTTCTTCCGGGTCCAAGGCTAGGGCCAAAGGAAGGAAGAAGAAGGCCGCACCCAGACCTAGAGGAGGTGTTAGTAAGGTGGGAGGGAAGGGAAAGAAAAAGAAAGCAGTACCGATAGTTGGTCAGGATGAGTGCTTCCATTGTCACAGGAAAGGGCACTGGAAGAAAGGATTGCAAGGCGTGGAACGCCAAGAACCAGGAACCGAAGCAAGCTGTGGCTTCGACTTCAGGTGTGTTTGTAATTGATAATTGTCTGTCGATCTACTCTACTTCCTGGGTATTGGATACCGGATCAGGATCTCATATTTGCAATTCATTGCAGGCACTGAGAAACCGTAGAGTGCTGAAGGAAGGTGATATGATCCTCAGGGTTGCTAACGGAGCTAGCGTGGGAGCTGCGTCCGTCGGGGATTATCACCTAGGATTGACGAGTGGACACATTTTGGTTTTACATAACTGTTATTTTGTACCCAGCTTAACGTGTAATATCATATCAGTTTCCTTGTTATCAAATAAAGGTTATGATTTCACGTTTGTAAGAGATGTTGTCAACATCCACCTTAATCATGGTTTGATTGGGTCCGGTACTCTAAATAACGGCATATATGTTTTAAACCAACTCCAAATTTTCAACGTCCAGAACACACTAAAAAGAATGTCTCCAGATTTAAATAAATCTTTCTTATGGCATTGTAGACTGGGTCACATCAATGAAAGAAGGTTGACTAAGTTGCATAGAGAAGGATATTTGGACTCGTTCGAATATCAATCTTATGACACCTGTCAATCTTGTCTGAAAGGAAAGATGACAAAGACTCCATTCACCGGACAAGGAGTAAGAGCGAGCGAGCTCTTAGGACTCATACACAGCGATGTATGTGGTCCGATGTCTACACATGCGAGAGGTGGTTTTTCCTATTTCATTACTTTCACGGATGATTACTCAAGATACGGATTTATTTATCTGATGAAACATAAATCCGAGGCTTTTGAGAAATTCCAAGAGTATAAAAATGAAGTAGAAAACCAAACCGGCAAAAGTATAAAGACACTTAGATCTGATCGAGGTGGTGAATACTTGAGTGCCGAGTTCCTAGGTTACCTAAAAGAGAATGGAATTCTCTCTCAGCTTACTCCTCCGTACACTCCACAGCATAACGGTGTATCGGAGAGACGGAATCGAACCCTATTGGATATGGTACGATCCATGATGAGTAATGCTGAGTTACCACGATCTTTCTGGGGTTATGCGCTAGAATCAGCGGCATATCTTCTGAACAGGGCTCCTACCAAGACTGTGCCTACCACTCCATATCAGATGTGGACTGGGAAGAAACCCCATCTTCAGCATATGAAGATTTGGGGATGTCCAGCTTTTGTTAAAAAGCAGCATGTGGACAAGCTCGAGGCACGATCAGTAAAATGTTTGTTTGTGGGATATCCAAAGAACTCCAAGGGATATTATTTCTATTACGCAGAGGAACAAAAGGTCTTTGTTTCTCGTAATGCCCATTTTCTGGAACATCTGTTCTTAGAAAAGGAATCAAGTGGGAGCGAAATAGAACTGGAAGAAATTCCAGAACCACAAACCAATACTGAAAGTTTGGTAGAACCGGAGGTTCAAGAAGAACAGGACATTCCCGCACCCCTCCGCAGGAGTAGTAGGCCGTCTCATCCGCCTGAGAGATACTACGGTTTTCTCATAGATGGGGATATAGAGGATTGCATCATAGATGATGATGAACCTACTGACTTCCGGCAGGCCATCCAGAGCGGCGACTCGGTACGATGGCTAGATGCAATGCGGACCGAAATGGAGTCCATGTACACCAACAAGGTATGGACTTTGGACTTTGCTCCAGATGGGGTAAAACCCATAGGATGCAAATGGATCTTCAAGAAAAAGATTGGTGTAGATGGACAGGTGGAAACTTATAAGGCTAGACTTGTTGCAAAGGGTTTTCGTCAAAGACCTGGTTTGGACTATGGCGAAACTTTTTCTCCAGTGGCTATGCTCAAATCCATTCGGGTCCTTCTCGCTATTGCTGCCTTCCATGATTATGAAATCTGGCAGATGGACGTAAAGACGGCTTTTCTGAATGGAAATTTAGAAGAGAGCGTCTATATGGATCAGCCAGAGGGTTTCAATCAGAGTGGGAGCAGCGGGAAAGTATGCAAGCTGCTTAAGTCCATTTATGGACTAAAGCAGGCATCGCGGAGTTGGAACATCTGTTTTGATGAGACAGTCAAAGAATATGACTTTATCAAAAATCCAGATGAACCGTGCATATATAGTAAAGTTGTAGCCAGAAGTGTCGTATTCCTCGTCTTGTACATGGATGACATTCTATTGATAGGAAATGACATTCCTATGCTACAATCTGTCAAAGGATTCTTGTCACACAGGTTCTCCATGAAAGACCTAGGTGATGCCTCTTACATTCTGGGCATCCGGATCTATCGTGATAGATCCAAGAGGATGTTGGGACTTTCGCAGTCCAGGTATATCAACACTATACTGAAAACATTCAGTATGGAAGATTCTAAGCGCGGTAATCTACCGGCTTGTCACGGAATCACCCTCTCCAAAGAGATGTCTCCCAAGACTGATTTGGAAAGGGAACGCATGTCTATTATACCCTACACTTCTGTGGTAGGCTCTATAATGTATGCGATGTTGTGTACCAGACCAGATGTAGCTTACGCACTGAGTGTGGTAAGCCGGTATCAGTCAGACCCAGGGGAGATCCACTGGAAAGCAGTTAAGAACATTCTCAAGTACCTGAGGAGGACTAAGGAGATGTTCTTGGTTTACGGTGGAAAAGACCTCAGGTTGGAGGCCTTTGCTGATTCCGGCTTCCAGAGTGATAAGGACGATTCCAAGTCCATGTCGGGTTATGTCTTTACCCTCAATGGAGGGGCGGTGTGCTGGAAGAGCTCCAAGCAGGACATCGTTGCTGACTCGACGATGGAAGCGGAGTATATAGCTGCTTGCGATGCCGCAAAAGAAGCAATCTGGATGAAGAAGTTCCTAACAGAACTTCAGGTGGTTCCTACCATAGTTGATCCAATACCTCTGTATTGCGACAACAACGGAGCTATAGCTTTAGCGAAGGAACCAAGGTCCCATCAGAAGTCCAGACACATCTTGAGGCGGTATCACCTGATCAGGGAGATCATTGATCGTCAGGAGATCGAGGTTCGGAGAGTTGCTTCTGAAGAGAACATTGCTGATCCATTCACGAAGGCCCTTCCTCAGATTCTGTTCGAGAGGCTGCTCGAGATCATTGGTCTACGATATGCCAGTACATGGCCCTAGTGCAAGTGGGAGATTGTTAGTGTTTATGCCCTAGAAGGCCATTACTGTATCATACTAGCTTGTATATTACTTAATGGAAGCTTGGGATATTCACATGTATATAACAGTCTTGCTAAACATGGTAGTATGCTACTTGGTTTTTCTATCTTAATATGTGAGTGTACGTATTGATAGAGCTCTTAGGGTCTTGCTTGTCTACCAGCGTTGTGATGGCAGTCACACTAGTGGGGGCTGGGTAGTCTACAAGCACATCCTTATTCAGGTCCCTGGTCGTTGGATTATCGAGACAGAGCATCGATACTCCGGAGTAGACTAGTGTGTACGCTTCTCATCCCAGTTGGGGAGATGGTCTGTCCCACAGCCGTCAGTACGTCGTACTGGAGATAGTATGCAGGTGCTCGTTAGGTTACGGGTACACCGGACAGGACTCACAGGGAACTGTTGGTTGGTTTGATACCAGTCGTCAGTGAACAGTTCCCAGGTGACATGAGTACAGCGTAGTCCGCAGACTTGACACTGCTACTTCGCCTCGAGTGTGTCCCACTGTTCTTAGATTGCTACCCTACCATGGCTCAAAGGAGTCGTGCAAACAGGTAGCAGTTGGGTGCAATCCCGAGCACTTGGAGGCAGTGGCGGTTAGACAGGATTCGACCCTCCCGGTATTGGGAGTAGATATCGTGCTATGTTAGAGAGCCATTACGCAAAGTCCCTGGCCAGGGCAAGCGAGATTTGCTGGTAGGTTCCAGTAGTTTCTCAGGGTGTAATGGGCTTCCCTCCGACATGAATTATACCGCTATTAGGGGACTGTCGCTTGCCGCCCCCCTAGGCCCGATATGCGATAGTCTTGGACGAACGGACCGGACTGTATGGAGATTGTCACATCAGACTCAGTAGGAGTTCGGATGGGTTTCCTCATCGGCCTTCTTATCGACAACTACCTGGGGACCGTTACGTACAGCTAGTGCCGCTTGTGGTCTGTGGTTAAACCCACTGCCAGCGTAGTAGTCGAGTCTCTAGAGTCCCACACAGAGAGTTTCCTACTCCAGGCGAAACGATATAGAGGTTGCATGGTTTTGCGAAAAAGGGTTCGGACGCATACGTGCGTTTACGCGCGTACAACTTTCGGACAGTTTTTACCAGTCGGCTTTGGTTTAAGCCAGTTACTGGTATCCGGTTATTGGATGTTTACAGTCTAATGTTTTTCCGTATTTTTTGCGGATTGGAGGGGCGTTCTCGTAATTGTACGAGAAGCTTCTAGAAGATGTGACTAAGGAGGTTACTTTGGATAAGATTGTGAGTCATGAGAGTGATTCATCATTATCATTATTGCACCATAAATGATAATGACACATGCTTAATAAATCACCTCTTTTCATTTATGAAGCATGCTTATTCATTTCTATTATTCATTATTCTAAAATAAGAATGCTTCATAATATGTTATGATACTCTCACTATCTCATCTCATGATCATTATCATCTTCTCTCTCCTCAAGCTCTCATCTTCAAGAGACTAATCCTTAATCCTCATGTGTTGAGATCAAAGGATTAGTTAGACTTAAACATCCATTACCTTCACTCTATATCATCCTTTCTTCTTTGATTAGCAATCAAAGTAGATTAGTTGCCTCAAGTTTAGAGGTTTAGCTTGGAGTTTTGCTCTCGGGTGGATCGTCTACTACCTAGAGAAGGCCGAGGAGAACAAGGAGATCGTAAAGACGAAGGACTAGTTTCGATAGGTATAATCCCTAAGCATAGTAGTTTAGAACAACTATATGTTTGGTTAGTTATCGTTTAGCTTCGATTTAAGCGGTTAGTCGATGTTCGTTCTTTAAACATGATCGTTTTGGAAAATTCCGCCTCCCCACAAGTACTGGGGTGAAGTACATCGACTTACATACATGTACACTCATATACCTTGCTAGTTACTGTTAGGTCCACGTTACCCACCACGGTTCTTTCGGGGAGGCGGAATAGGTAAAACGAAATTTTTTTCCCTAGCTAAGTAACATGGACCGTTTCATGAAGGATCGTTGCTAAACAAAACTAACAGAAAATCTACAAGTTATACTACTATGTAGAATGGTTATTCCTAGTCTTGAACTCCTTCTCTTCTTGTTGTTCTCTTGAACTCCTTCTCTTCTTGTTGTTCTCCTCCTTGCTTGCTCCTTGTAGTAGTTTGAACGGCTCATCCTTCTCGTCTCCTCTTAGCCGAAGATAGATCCACCCGAGGGCCTCGAACTTGAGCTCCTACCTCAACCTAGAGGTAACTAAGGTATTTGGTTTGCTAAACCTAGTACCCTAGAATGAGTAGAGATGTGTTATGGTGGCTTTGTCTCAAAAACTTATGATTTCCAACACATGAAACACTTAAGCTTTGAGAGTGGAAGAAGAAGAGATTTTGCAAAGAGAGAGAAAAGATATGATAGAAATGAGAGCTCTCTCTTGCAACCATGCTAATATGAGAATAATAAATTAACAATAATAATCAAAAAAGGAAAATATGATGGTGAGTATGGAATGACCATTATCATTTCATAATAAATGCAATTTGCAAAGATCAAGAAGCATCTTTGATATGAAATGATTATGGTCAAAATGTCAACAATGGTCCAAATGTCCACCATGGTCAAATGGTCAACCTAACCATCATACAACAATCCTTGATTATCATTATTAATCATATTTATCATTCTCATTAGGGTTTGGAAAAAGTCAACGGTCAACAAGTCAACCAAAGTCAAACGGTCAACAACCCTAATGAGAATCCTCTGCCTCTGCCTCTATCAACTGTGCATACACACCCGCATCCGCGTTTCGAGGAACACGAATACAATGAGACAAAACCAATCCCAAAACCAATATCAGTATCTGGCTTAAACCAAATCCCACTAGTAATAACAGCCCGGTCACCAAACGTGCACAAGTGCACGAGTGTGAACGAACCCTGTCGCAAAACCATGCGACCTCTACTCAGTTTTGCCCAAAGGCGAGTAACCCTCTGTGTGGGACTCTAAAGACTCGACACTACGCAGGCAGTGGGGTTAACCACAGACAGCAAGCGGCACTAGCTGTACGTAACGGTCCCCAAGTAGATGCCGATAAGAAGACTGATGAGGTGAATCCATCCGAACTACTACTGAGCCTGTATGTGACAATCTCCGTACAGTCCGGTCTGTTCGTCTAAGAACATCGCATGGCGGGCCTAGGGGGGCGGTAAATGTCAGTCCCCAACTACCGGTACAAGTCGTGCCGGAGTGTAGCCCAGAACACCTGAGATAACACTGGAAACCTACCAGTCTATCTCGCTTGCCCTGGCCAGGGGCTTTGTGTAATGGCTCTCCTAGACACAGCGCGATATCAACCCACAATACTGGGAGAGACGAATCCTATCTAACCGTCGCTGCCTCCAAGTGCTTCGGGACTGCACCCAACTACTACCTGTTTGCAAGACTCAGTAGAGCCGTGGTAGGGTAGTAATCTAAGAACAGTGGGAATACACTCGAGGCGGAGTGACAGTGTCAAGTCAACGGACTAAGCTGTACTCATGTCACCTGGGAACTGTTAACTGACGATAGGTATAATACCAACCAACAGTTCCCGACGAGTCATGTCCAGTGTACTCGTAACCTAACGAGCACCTGCATACTATCTCCAGTACGACGTACTGATGGCTGTGGGACAGACCATCTCCCCAGCTGGGAAGAGAAGCGTATGCACTAGTCTACTCTGGAGTATCGATGCCCTGTCTCGATAATCCTATGACTAGGGACCAAAATAAGGATGTGCTTATAGACTACCCAGCCCCCACTAGTGTGATCCCCATCACAACGCCGGTAGTCAAGCAAAGATCCTAAGGGCTCTACCAATATGTTTTTAGCGATATGTTAAAAGAAACATATACACATATTAAGATAGAAACAAACCAAGTAGCATACTACTATATCGAGCAAGACTGTCGTAAAACCATATATATATCCCAAGCCTCCAAAATGTATTATACAAACCAGTACTATACAATAATGGCCTCTAGGGCATACATATCTAACAATCTCCTACTTGCACTAAAGGCCGGTAATTGGTGTACCGCATACCCAACGTCTGCACTAAGGCCAGCTGCCGGCGTACCGCATACCCAATAGCTCAAAAAGTCGCTCGAACTGTGTTTGAGGGAGGGCTTTCGTGAATGGATCCGCTGTGTTGTCTTTTGTGTCCACTCTCCGTACCTCGATCTCCTGGCGATCAATGATCTCCCTGATTAGGTGATACCGCCTTAAGATGTGTCTGGATTTCTGATTGGACCTTGGTTCCTTCGCTAAAGCTATAGCCCTATTGTTATCGCAATACAAAGGTATTGGGTCAACAATGGACGGAACCACCTGAAGTTCACTAATGAACTTCTTCATCCAGACCGCCTCTTTTGCGGCATCGCTTGCAGCAATGTATTCAGCCTCCATCGTCGAGTCTGCGATGGTATCCTGTTTGGAACTCCAACATACAGCCCCTCCGTTGAGGGTAAACACAAAACCCGAGACAGACTTGCTGTCATCTTTGTCACTCTAGAAGCTTGAATCGGTAAAGGACTTGACCCTGAGGTCTCCATTACCGTAAACTAGGAACATCTCCTTAGTCCTTCTCAGGTACTTGAGAATGTTCTTCACTGCCGTCCAGTGGTCCTCACCTTGTTCTGACTGATACCGGCTCACCACGCTCAGCGCGTAAGCTACATCTGGTCTTGTACATAGCATCGCATACATTATAGATCCTACCGCCGAAGCGCACGGTATAGTGTTCATGCGAACCCTCTCCTCGTCAGTCTTAGGAGACATCTTCTTGGAGAGGGTAATTCCATGCAATGCGGGTATGTTACCCCGCTTGGAATCCTCCATACTAAATCTCTTTAGTACGGTCTCTATGTACCTGGACTGCGAAAGTCCAAGTAGTCTCTTGGATCTATCTCTATAGACCTTGATCCTCAGAATGTACGAGGCATCACCCAGGTCCTTCATGGAGAACCGTTGTGATAAGAATAGCTTGACCGATTGTAGCATAGGAATGTCATTTCCTATCAAAAGAATGTCGTCTACGTACAAGACTAAGAATACGACAGTTCGTCCTACAATCTTCTTATAGACACAAGGTTCAACTTCGTTCTTGATGAAATAAAATTCCTTGATTGCCTCATCAAAACAGATGTTCCAGCTTCGCGATGCCTGCTTCAATCCATAAATGGATTTGAGTAACTTGCACACCTTCCCGCTGCTCCCACTGTTCACGAAACCTTCTGGCCGATCCATGTAAACGCACTCTTCTAAACAGCCGTTTAGAAAAGCCGTTTTAACGTCCATTTGCCAGATTTAATTGTCATGGAAGGCAACAATGGCAAGTAGGATCCGAATGGATTTGAGCATAGCCACTGGAGAAAAAGTTTCGTCATGGTCTAAACGAGGACTTTGACGAAAACCTTTTGCAACGAGTCTAGCCTTATAGGTTTCCACCTGCCCATCTACACCAAATTTCCTTTTATAGATCCATTTGCATCCAACGGGTTTTACCCCAGGTGGAGCAATATCCAAGGTCCACACTTTATTGGTGTAAATGGACTCCATTTCGGATTGCATTGCATCCAGCCACTTATCAGAGTCCCTACTGATAATGGCCTGCCTGAAACTGGTAGGGTCATCTTCTTCCAAGATGCAATCCTCTCGATCCCCGTCTATAAGAAAACCGTGGTATCTCTCGGACGGATGAGAAATCCTACCAGATCTGCGGAGTGGCTGAGGTTCGTTGGGTGTAACTGAATCTAGTGGTTCCTCCAAATCTTTAGTTAAAGTTTGTGTTTCTGGAATTTCATCTAGTTCTACCGTGCTGCCACTAATATTTTTAACAAGAAATTCTTTTTCCAAAAATGTGGCATTCCTGGAAACAATTATCTTCTGTTCCTCTGCATGGTAGAATAGATACCCACTTGAATCTTTTCGGTATCCCACAAACTTACATAAAACTGCCCGTGCCTCAAGTTTGTCTGGGTTCTGCTTTTTGACAAAAGCTGGGCAACCCCAAATCTTAATACGTTTAAGATACAAACCCTTACTACTCCATATTTCATACGGAGTCTTAGGCACGGATTTGGATGGAACTTGATTCAATAGATGTGCTGCTGTTAAAAGCGCATGTCTCCAGAATGAAAGAGGCAACTCAGCACTACTCATCATGGAGAGAACCATATCCAATAGGGTACGATTCCTCCGTTCCGATACACCGTTGTGCTGTGGTGTATAAGGAGGAGTAAGCTGAGTGAGAATACCATTCTCTTTTAAGTAATCTAGGAATTCCCTGCTTAAGTACTCCCCTCCTCTATCTGATCGGAGGATCTTGATACTTTTGCTAGTCTGGTTCTCTACTTCGTTTCTGAATTCCTTGAATTTCTCAAAAGCTTCAGATTTATGTTTCATAAGATACACATATCCGAATCTAGAGAGATCGTCAGTGAATGTGATGAAGTACGAGAACCCACCCCTTGCATGTATAGACATCGGACAACATACATCACTGTGTACAAGTCCCAAGAGCTCTGCTGCCCTTACTCCATGTCCGGTGAATGGAGATTTGGTCATCTTTCCTTTGAGACAAGACAGACAAGTTTCATAAGATGAAAACTCGAACGTATTCAAGACTGCATCTTTATGCAACTTACTTAGTCTTTTCTCTCCGATATGACCAAGTCTACAATGCCACAAATAGGATTCATTCGTATCTGAATTCTTCCTCTTGCGTATGTTTTGTATATTGAGAACTGTATTCTGATTTAGAACGTAGATACCATTACACAGTGTACCTTCTGCAACCAGTACCTTATGAAGGTAGATGTTCATGATATTTCTATCAAGAACAAAGTTATATCCATCTTTATCGAGTAAAGAAACTGATATGATGTTGCAAACCATGGAAGGTACATAGTAGCAATCGTTCAAAATCATAGTATTGCCATTTGGCAACACTAGGTGATACTCACCGACGGCTGCAGCATTAACTTATGCTCCGTTCGCTACTCTGAGCGACATATCACCAGGTACAACTCTCCTACTTTTTCTCAGTCCCTGCAATAAATTACAGATATGAGATCCTGATCCGGTATCAAGTACCCAGGAGGTAGGGCTGACCGTAAAGCAGTTCTCAATTACAAGAACACCTGAAATAGATGCAAAACCATGCTTCTTCTTCAACTGGGTATCCTTGGAATCCTTACAATCCTCTTTCCCTTGCTCACACTTATGACTGTTTTCGTAAGTTAGAGCCGAACCAACGTTCCCCAGCCCCGAATAAGAATTCGGATCGGTCAAGCGGTACATTTTATTATCTTGATTAGGGAGTGAAATGGCTGCTACCTGGAGAGAGAGAAAATAAACACTCAGCGTGCGCTCTTGCAAGATTAGATTGGTTTATTGATTTATCTAATCAGGATGGCTCCCACTGTTTCCTCAAATTCTTCTTCAAACCCTAAAAGAAGAACTAGTCAGGATTAATTGCACGTCACAATACTTGCTTAACCTTTCAGCCAGGCTGGTGTGGGTACTTCGAGTGAGGTTTTCCAACGCTTTCGCGAAGTTCCTTAATTAAATAACCTCTTTTCCCTGGAGGCGTAGCCCCGCTAACACCGTTCTAGACACCTACTTGGTTTATAGCATTGATTGTTAAGTGAAATAATCTCCCGAGAGTAATCCAACTCATCAGTGGGATCGGGATCCAACTATCATTGTGCGATGACCTAGATGGAATCCACTCTAGTCACCACACTCCAGAAGGTATGCTGAATCTGCAAGTTTCAGTTTCTTTAGAAACTCCAGATGTTGATTTTTGCCCCTAGGACCCAAGTGACCTTGACACAGTCAACAAATCAAAGAGTCCTACTCAAGTTCAACCCGTCATTATCTTGATTGCATTAAACCCACCCGCATAACCCTTGACACAGTCAATAAGGTTACACGACTGTCCTAACCAATCACATTGTATCCAGCAGATAAGCAATACTCAGCTACCGTTCACTGCGCCTTGACACAGTCAACAAACGCAGCACGAATACTAAGTATAACATATAAGAAATGACGGAGGGCTACGGCTGGATTTTAGGCGAAAAACCCGTTAACGCAATGAACTTGATATCGTTGAAGGAACCTGATAACCTTTTGAAAATATAGTGGCGAAAACTTTTGCTAAAGAGGTCACTCCCTGTGAAGGGATCTCAGCTCTTTTCTCGTCGAATGAGGTGCATGATATTCCAAACTGAATACCTCGATGCAAAGCAAGAATAATTGACTATAGTGAAGTTATTACCCTGACGCAAACTTTTTGTCCAAGGGGTCACTCCCGATGAAGGGATCTCGGCCCTTGCCTCGTCGACTGAGGTGCTGGGCATTCATAACCGAATACCTCTATGCAAAACAAAAGAGAACGTCCTTGCAATAACAGCTTTTTGAAAATTGTTCCAACAACGTCTTTTTGGTTTATTTTTCTTTGCATTAATTTAATGCGTCCCATCAGTTAATCTTACCATTGCAGAAAACAACGAAAATATGACGTACGCTAATGCCATCCGCATTCGCCACGGGGTCCCGTCATCACCCGTTAGGTTACTTAACTAACGACAGAGTGGGGCCTGGACTAGCGCGGATGCAAAACATAAGCAACGCCTGAATAGATATCATATATAGATATATATTCACATTTTTCCGATGCAATGATAGTCATTCCAGATTACAGATGAATACTTTGGATATACTAGGAATCTGCATTCCGTTCGAGCCCGCAACGAAAAACAGATTACACGGTCGCGATGAATAGCCAAATACCCCACCCTAGACCCCTACGGGTGCGGCAAACTACCCGCCAAATACCCGAAGTGAAGCAACCTCCCTCAACAAAGTGAGTAGGCCACTCGGCACTTCGAGGTACCCGGTAGATTGTGCACCCCACCTTGGGTCTATCCTAGGAGCAAAAATAGTAAAAGAAATTATACAATGACGGCTACAACCCCATCCCGGTTGTGCGGCCAAATAAATAATATTACATCAATTTACATGTTATATGAATTGAAAGATAAAGAAAACTCCCATCTCACAACCCCCCGGCTATTCATTCGCGACAATCCAACGAATTCATATACACAAACCATCAACATTACAGATCACAGGTATGCACAACCCCCACTAATCGACGTATAGCGATTAGCCGACGTTCAATGTATATATCACATCACAGATATAACCCATTAGCCAAAGTCTAGAGAAGTTCGATCAAAATACGGATTTGTAACCACCCCAAAAACAAATTTGTTCTCTGGAAAATCTGGGCAGAAACAACATATACTAAAAATCCCAAAACATCCAAATAAGAACACTGCACAAAACCCGGTCCGCGGCCGAGTCAACTCGGCAGCGGTTCCGCGGCAGGAAGCATGTTCTTGCCGCGGATCCGCGGCGCTATGACCGAGTCACTGGATCGTTTTTGTTCTGTGTTTTTACAAAACCCTGAGCCGATTTTTCATGTATGTTAAATCATTTATAGAGCAGTATAAAAAATCGTCAGAAACATGGTTTTTCCGCACGTGTTTTGCGATTTTTGTCCGATCGAAATTCTAGATACTTTGCTAACATGCTAGTTTGTGTTTAGCTAGGCTCTGATACCACTGTTATGTCCACGTTACCCACCCCGGTTCTTTCGGGGAGGCGGAATAGGTAAAACGATTTTTTTTCCCTAGATAGGTAACATGGACCATTTCATGAAGGATCGTTGCTAAACAAAACTAACATAAAATCTACAAGTTATAACTACTATGTAGAATGGTTATACCTAGTCTTGAACTCCTTCTCTTCTTGTTGTTCTCTTGAACTCCTTCTCTTCTTGTTGTTCTCCTCCTTGCTTGCTCCTTGTAGTAGTTTGAACGGCTCCTCCTTCTCGTCTCCTCTTAGCCGGAAGATAGATCCACCCGAGGGCCTCGAACTTGAGCTCCTACCTCAACCTAGAGGTAACTAAGGTATTTGGTTTGCTAAACCTAGTACACTAGAATGAGTAGAGATGTGTTATGTTGGCTTTGTCTCAAAAACTTATGATTTCCAATACATGGAATACTTAAGCTTTGAGAGAGGAAGAAGAAGAGCTTTTGCAAAGAGAGAGAAAAGATATGATAGAAATGAGAGCTCTCTCTTGCAACCATGCTCATATGAGAATAATAGATTAACAATAATAATCAAAAAAGGAAAATGTGATGTTGAGTATGGAATGACCATTATCATTTCATAATTAATGCAATTTGCAAAGATCAAGAAGCATCTTTGATATGAAATGATTATGGTCAAAATGTCAACAATGGTCAAAATGTCCACCATGGTCAAATGGTCAACCTAACCATCACACAACAATCCTTGATTATCATTATTAATCATATTTATCATTCTCATTAGGGTTTGGAAAAATTCAACGGTCAACAAGTCAACCAAAGTCAAACGGTCAACAACCTTAATGAGAATCCTCTGCCTCTAAGGGTAATTAAATATCACCAATTTATGGAAAAATCTTGGACTTGGAAAGATTTCCCCCCTAAATCTAATCAAAATAACAAAGAGATACATTTGGATTTAAAATCCAATGGTGAATAAAATTCACCTAATAATCTAAAGTCCCAGATTAATGATAAACATAAATCAAATCTCTCAATAAACAAATCAAATCTTTAAATGAAAGATTCACTAAAACTGATTGATCCTCTTCCTTCTCCTATAAATAGGAGCCAAAGGAGAGAGTTTATGGAGAGGAGGAGAGAGAGAGAAATATACAGAGACATATACAGAGAGAAAGAGAGATAGAGCTTTGAGATTTCGGAAGAAATTGATCTTCTGCAAAAAGAAAACCCTAGGTAAGAAAGGAGAGGCTTAAAAAGAGAATTTAATTCTCAAAAGAGTTGAACTCTTAGGAAAGAAAAGAACTTAATCCTTTCTCTGGTGGAGGATCTGCAAAGTGAACATCTCCCCATTAATTGAGAATTTAATTCTCATTGGGTTGAGATCCTGCCATGCAGATCTAAAACATAGAGGAGGAACTGAGTTTTGAGAATTTAATTCTCACTAAATGATAGGAATTCAATTCCTTTGAGATAAAATTAGGGTTTAACCCTCTGATATAGGAATTTAATTCCTTCAAAATGAACAGAACTAGGGTTTAACCCTATTCGAGAACATAATTCTCTCAAAACTCATAGGAATTTAATTCCGTTAAGAAAAGAAGTTAGGTTTTAACCCTATTAAGAATACAATTCTTCAGAAGAAAACAGGAATTTAATTCCCCTAAAGTTCGTTTCTAGGGTTTAACCCTATGAAGAAATCAATTCTTAAAAGATGAACAGATCTTTAAAACATGAAAAGAGTCAGAGTTATGTGCTACCACGTGACCCCCACAAAGACCCACAGAAAATAACTTTGAAGCAACACCTCACGTGTTACCACGTGACTCCTGCGAAGACCTATAAAAAAGAACTTTGAGGCAACGCCTCACGTGCCCCACGTGATCTCTAAAGCACCCAGAGAAAAAGCAAAAGAAAAGAAGCTCTGGAGCGCCCTCACGTGTCACCACGTGACCCCTAATGAACATTCTAACAGATCAAAGCGTGAGACCCCATCACGTGCCCACACGTGATGGCCTTCAGAATTAAAAGTGTTAAACACTTATCTGTAGAAAAAATGAAGGGGATCTGGCCCCACCTTTTGGATGCCATCACATGCCCCCACGTGATCTCTTCTCTTACAATATTTAGCATCAAACTGATGATCTGCTCCCAGTGTTTAACACTGATTTCCATAGTATTTAACACTAGTTTGAAAACCCCATTTCCAGTGTTTAACACTGATTTTCTTAGTGTTCAAACACTAATTTGGAAAATTCTGCTCCCAGTGTTTAACAATGATTTCCTTAGTGTTTAACACTAATTTGAAATTTTTGTTCGTAGTGTTCAACACTGATTCGCCTTAGTATTTAACACTAAACTCTGTTACCAGTGTTCAACACTGATTATTTTTTTAGTGTTTAACACTAAATTTTTGATCTTATTCCCAGTGTCCAACACTGTCGGTCTCTAGTGTTCAACACTAGCTTTAGCCCAATTGGCTAAGTTTCTAGAGGCAAAGCCTCTCCTGCAATGGACCAACAGAAAGCCAATATTCTAAACATGATTGGACTTAGCCCAAGCTGGCCATAAGTCCTCAATTCAAACTTAACTGGGCCAATGGGCTCATAACATAATTAATTGGTCATGGTCCCAAATTGGGCTGAAGATTATTTGATCTACCTCGGTTTAAGGGTACATCTCTTCACTCCTTTGATACTTGGCGTTGTAATTCCTCAACGTCTTCAAAGATGTGGCGGGTCCCGATGACCATACATTGATACAGACTGTGGGGTCCTTAAACTCATGGACTATGAGGTCCATAACCTTGACCGGGATGTCTTAAAACTAACGACGGACTGTGGAGTCCTTAAACCCACGGACTACGACGTCCTTAACCTTGACCTGGATGTCTTAAAACTAACGACGGACTGTGGGGTCCTTAAACCCACGCACTACGACGTCCTTAACCTTGACCGTGATGTCTTAAAACTAACATTGGACTGTGGAGTCCTTAAATCCACGGACTACGACGTCCTTAACCTTGACCACAACGTCTTAAAACTAACATTGGACTACGACGGACTGTGGGGTCCTTAAACTCACGGACTACGACGTCCTTAACCTTGACCGTGATGTCTTAAAACTAACATCGGACTGTGGAGTCCTTAAATCCACGGACTACGACGTCCTTAACCTTGACCGCAACGTCTTAAAACTAACATTGGACCGCAATGTCCTTAAACTATCTATCGACCGCAATGTCATTAAACTAAACAGCAGGGCTCCCTTAATTGCTCTCTTGTTGGATCTAAACGATCCCGTTAAGTCGATCATTGTCTAAAAACTAGACTGACGTATCCTTAACTGACGTTTAAGTCGATCTTAGTCTCAAACGAGGCTTAAGTATCCTTAAACCCAAACACCCAAACCCAAATCTAAGATAATACGGATTTGGACTAGTCCACGCCCTACGGGCGACGACATAACTCAGTCTCCGTATACAATCCACGGGCAACCAAACACAAAACAAACACACACGACACGAAGTAACCACATGGAAAAGGAGAAAGTTGTTACCGCAATGCGGTAGAGTAATTAACTGCAGGGGCTTGCGCCTGCAGGGAAAAGCGTCCCCACAATCAAAAACCCCTCAAGCGAGGGTGAATCTGACGAAGTCTGCAACATCAGACGCATCCGTTTAAACCTTCGATATATGGGGCCATAAATCAACTTGGCATCATCGGAGAGGTAGACAGATAGCACCAATTAGCATCTGCCCCGAATCTCAGGCAAGACGTCCGTCGCGCCGTCATTCGGAGGGGAACAGATTCTGGCACGCCCGGTGGGACCTTTTCCTCTTTCCACTCCACACTTCGTGTGTCGTGTTCGCGAACCAAACACGGTTCTCTAAGGGCTGCCCTTGGGTTTCAAGGTACTAAGATTTGGCATTTTGCTTATTGCAGAAAGCAAAGAATCAATGGCTTCCACTTGTGCGAAATGCTCCAACTGCAACTGCAACCGGCGCTCCGCCTCGCCAGGAGGTATAGCCTACGGTCCCCAAGCTGCTTTGCTGTTCACAATGCCCGTGGAACAGGTCACTCAAGCCACCACCGGGTTATTTTTCGGGACCATGCTCCCGCCAACAAGCTTCACCGCTCCTTTGCTGACACCGGAAGCTCCGAAGAAGTCGGTCTTTGATCGGCTTACACCTACCACGGCCCCTCTCAACGGGTCGCCCAACACCAGCGCCTCGGTCTTCTCCAGACTGGGCCAGAACTCCTGTGGACCCGCAATGGGGCCTACAATCCTAAGGAAGGCTGCTCCTAAGAAAATAACCAGTCCTGCTCCCGAGGTTGTTAAGGCGGCTTCTCCTACACAAAAGTCGGTCTTTACAAGATTGACTGTTCCAGCTCCCGCTCCTGCTACCCAAAGGACATCGGTCTTTAACAGGCTGACGCCAGCAGCGACCCACCACCTACACAGGGGGCAAGACGAGGCTATCGCCCTCACCGAGCCGATTCCATCAGCACGACACGCTCGACGTCGCTACTGGCACCGAGTGAGGAAGGCCGGAGGCAACTCCCCTTCTGGGCTAACTCCTCCAGCCCCTACGACAGAAGTTAATGATGATGTTCCAACTAAGAACAGCTTTGAGATGCTAAATAAGGTGCATAGGAATTCTCCTATCGCGGCGCTAAAGAGGTCTCCCCCTCCGCTGAAAAAGGCCACGGAAATAAAGCCAGAACAACCCCAATCTCCTCAACGGCTGTCTTCCAAAATCTATAAAGTCTGGCGGCAGACCCGAGACTCGGTGATCGATCCAAATTTCTCCCGCCAGCACAATAAGCTGAAAATTCAACAGGAAGTCAGTCATCATGCTGAGCCACGAAAAGCTGTCTGGGTGCCCACCCCAATGGTCCCCTCAACTTCCACTGCTCATAAAAAGAGGAGGCCGGAGAAGATCCCCGGGCCTGCGACGAGAGCTAAATGCGCTGAGCCCAGACACCCTAAGTCTGGGGGCATGATGGTCCATACTGTATACATGGCGTCGGGGAAGGAACATAGCCGTGCGTCTACAGGGCATAGACCGCTCACACGGTCGGTGACCAAAGCTCAGGAGAAACAGCAGAAGCTCCAAGAAATGATGACCGCGATGGCCGCACTTACTCGGCCGAAAGAAAGCCCCGAAGCGTCATCTGATCAACGCTAGGAGGAAGAAACTGACGCTGAGTTCCTTCGTAGGATACTGGAGAAGAAGGATAAAGAGGCTGCTGAACAAGCAGCCAATATACAACGATTGACCCTTCTCTTCCAGGACATGGTGGGTATGATGATCCAACAGGAACCCCCTACTGATGATCCTCCAATCGTTCTTGAAGACGACATGGGAGAAACGTCAAATCCTCCACCCGTTCTGTCAACGGCTAAGGAGGAGACAATCTCTAAGGCTGACCTGGACGAATACATAGCCCAACAGATATGCGTTCACCAGGTGACTGAGGCAGCTGGTCAAGTTGTCAAGACAGGAAGACCATATCCGAGCTGGTATGACCAGATCAAATACCCGCCGGGCAACACAATACCAAAATTCCATGTCTATAAGGGGACAGGCAATCCCCATCAGCATGTGGCCCAGTTCAGGGCGCTTTGTGGCAACACTGGTGGCGATGATAAACTGTTGCTTTGCCAGTTCGTGGGGAGCTTATCAGAAACGGCGTTCGAGTGGTATTCTGAGCTCCAGAATGATTCCATCAAGACGTTCGCCGAAATGGAGTTGCTATTCACTCAGCGATTCGCAAGCGCCAGCGAACGTACCCCAATAACGGCATTGATTAACGCCAGGGTGAAACCAGGCGAAATATGGGCCCAGTATGCTATACGCATGCGAAATTTGTGGTCAAAATGCGAGCAACGCATTGAGGAAGCGCCCGCGGTGGGCATGTTCGTGGGAACCCTAGACCCTCATGCAACTATCTCCCAGTTCATGATGTTCTTTATGCCAACCATGTTCCAGGCTTTGATCGACAAGTTGGCCCAGATGGACCAGATGGGTCACAGACCGTCTCCCCCGAAGCCAGAGCCTCGGAGCGACAAGGGTAAAGGGAAGGCAACCTTTGTCGCGAATGCTCAGCAACAGCCCAGTGCCCCAAAGCTGGCGGATCAACTAGAAGAAAGACGGCGGTATTATAATGAGAAGATAAAGCGTCCCTACTCGTTCCCGCGGGACAAAACAAAACGGTTATTCGAGCTGGCCATACGCTATAGGCTTATAAACTTGCCAAATCCAAGGCGACCGCCACAAACCACTGAGGTGAATAACCCTAAATATTGCCCTTACCATCAAACGGTAAGCCACCCGATTGAGGATTGCTTCGTCTTCGAAGGATAGATTGAGGATCAATACCTCCAGGGAAAGTTTGCGCAGTCCTAAAAGTTGAAGGTGAACCCGCCACAGCCGCATACTCCTAAGAAAGCGGATACACCGGGGCAACCTGTTCTTTCATTGAGGAAGATCCATGGGAAGTCGTGCTATCAGCTAAAACCAGAAGGATGCTGAGTGATCTTCATGCGTGCCCAGCAGTCGAATGGAAGAACCCGCTTGAACCTCAAATCATCGAAGGGATGCTGAAGCCGCGTCCAACTACAAAGAGCGGTGATGATGGCCTAAGTACTCATACCCAACCGCCAAAATCTCCGAAGAAAAAGAAGAAGAAATCCAAGAAGCCCGTGAAGCCTGGAGACAAGCACACGGATTTGCAAAAACAGATTGACGCGCTGGAGGAGTACAATCAAAAGGCGTGGACTCCCGTCACACTACAAGAGTTCCTCAAACACGTCTTTCAGGAGGAAGATGATGGAGAAAGCTAATCGGATGAATCCGAGGGTTATGTGGCGAGTTGTCATGTGATCTCCCACTCATTTACAGACGATGACAAAACTCCTGGCACTAAGAAACTGGGGGCAGAGCCTGAGTCGGAGCTTGTGCGGCCAACAGATGAAATGATCGACGCCTTTCTAGACGAGATTCGTTTGAAAAGTAAAGCCAATCAGGAGCGTGAGATGGCTGCATCGGAAGGAGCCAAACCCAAGCGACTAAATGAAAGAGTCAAAGCACTCCCGCCAGATCAAAAGACACCCGATGAGGATAAAAACATGTTGAAGACGAGGAAAAGGTTTGCCAAAGCCATGTCGATGGGAATGAAGCTGCCACCCTCGGAAGAAAACAAGTTCGATGGGGCGGAGAGGCACACTAATTAATGCTCATATCATCGGAGGATTTCACACCCCACTGAGGAGTGCGACGCTTTTAAGATGTGGTGGCAAGGACATGTTGCTCACCGGCAACATTTTAAGCGCATGAAATGCAAGACTCGTCGGGAACAAAAAAGTACGACCAAAGGGTGCAAAAGGACTGCCGGCAACTGTTACATGGTTAACACCGTAGGATCACAAGTTCTCACCTTTGGGAGCAACTCTGATGAAGAAATGGCTCTGGGCCCTCTCTTTAAAGAATTTGTTTTAGGAAAAGAGGAAGACCCAGAGGCCTGCGAAAACATTCAGCTGCGCAATCGCACGCTCCCGGAAAAGAATCTCGAACCCGCAAATAGAAAAGATAAGGGAAAGGAAAAGGTCACTGAGGATATCACCTTAGATGACCAAGTCATGACAGAGTTGACTGCCAAAGACGCTCCTAGGAAGGGTAAGGTGGACTATAACATCCTAGCACACCTAAGGAAACTACCTTCACAGCTCAGCATTCTCGACGCCCTCCTGTTATCAAAGGAAGCGAGAGATTCATTAATCAAGGCGTTACAAGAGCCCGAACAATTCCAAGCCTTCCTCGCCGAAGAAAGGATGATGGATGAACTGGAAGAAGTGCGCACGGCCGACATCACTTTCGGTGACGAAGACCTTCTCCTCGGGACGTGCGACCACAACCGTCCCCTATACGTCTCCGGATATTTCCATGATATCAAGATAGGAAAAATTCTGGTTGATAATGGATCCTTCGTCAATCTCCTTAATGTTCGGGTGTTGAAGGAAATCTGCATGAGCGTACAGCATCTCGCTCGTGACAAAATTACCATCTCCGGTTTCAACTCCCAGTCATCACGGACTGTCGGAT
This sequence comes from Agapanthus africanus, assembly GCA_030015575.1. Classification (NCBI taxonomy): domain Eukaryota; kingdom Viridiplantae; phylum Streptophyta; class Magnoliopsida; order Asparagales; family Amaryllidaceae; genus Agapanthus; species Agapanthus africanus. The sequence goes on from JASDDO010000022.1 coordinate 329,976,411, forward strand.
CTGTGATATTAACATTACGCTTCGGACTGCTCGTCACGGACATCAAGTTTCACGTCATTGACGCCAAGACCTGCTACAACGCCTTGCTCGGCCGTCCTTGGTTACACGAGTACAACATCATCCCTTCTACACAGCATCAGTGTATGAAGTACTTTAAGGATGGTTTCGAGTATACCGTAACAGGTGAGATGAACCCATTCTCCGTGAACGAGGTCCGCAAGTCCGAAGATGCAAAGTACTTTTTGCCAGATTTCGAGGATACAGAAAGGTGTCGCATGCCGGAGAACAAAGCCGCCGCCACCATCCTTGTTTTTGGAAGCGATACCGAAGAAAAAGAAGGGATAGTTTACGCCGGTCCGTCTTGACGCAACAACCCGGGGCCGTCCATCCCCATGTTGATCTTCGGAAGTGACTCGGAAGATGAAGTTAATGCCATGTTCTCCAGTCGGCCATCAATACAAGCATCCCCTGGCGATGATCAGAGTTTGCAAGTCACCATGGTGCCGTGGGAGCACTACAAGGATCTCGACGTACTTGAAGCTTACAATGTACAGGACCTGCAGACGTTTTACGTCCCCTCCAGGCGAAAGGGTGAAAAGGCGATCCTGTTCTATCGATCCTCGGAAACAAGAGTGGAGAAAGAGATCTGGCATAGCGCGGATTCTACACTTGACAAGCTTCAACCCATCCGTTTGCCCGGATACTACACAAACGAAAAAGGCTATTGAAGCGCTAGGGGATACCCTTAAAACAGACTATTCGACAAACTCGATTCTACGACAGGATCTGGGATGTCCCTGGGACCCAGCGGAAATTGCCCAACGGGAGAATGGAAACGCTCGGGCTTGGATATGTGAGATCCGGGAAACGGGAGCGAGTCCACGGTAGCTACGCCATATATAACTTCGATGAGGAAGAGGACGCCCTGTCGGGAAATACCAACCCCTCATCAAAACTAGATCCCGCAATCAAAATGCCGAATCCGTCATTTGAAGAACAAATGGACAAGCTTATCGGGAAGGCGAGTCAAAAAGCTCGAGACGACCATAGTCGCGAAATGGCCATCTACGAGAAAGCCAGGACGCAACGTCTGTTTCAACAGGCTGCAAAAGACGGAGATGCTCCTCCCTGTCGATCCATTGCGCAAAAAGCTCGACGCAGAGGTAGAAATAATTCAAGGAGCCGACAGCAACGATGCAGGATTAAAGAATCATGTGATCGGTTATTGCGCGGTCCGGACTTGTCCCTCATGAAGAAGATGGGTCGGGCGAATTCCTTCCCTCAAGAAAAGACACGGAAGATACTTGACCTCGCTTTAAAACATCGAATGATTACACTTCCGAAGTATAAACACCCTGAGCAAGCTAATGAGGTCTTTCATCCGGGCTATTGCTCTTATCACCGAGCCATAGGACACCCTATCGAAGACTGCTTCACCTTCAAGAACTGGGTCGAAGATCAGTATCAGCTCGGCAAGTTCGCTCTATCTGACAGCTGGAGGGTAACCCCACCGCAGAAGCATGAACCCAAAGCCATAAGACCAGAATCAGATCCACATCGTTCTTGGAAACGAGCTCGTACCTGTCCCATGATAACGATATTAAAAGAAGAGCCCGAGAATATGAATGAATTTCCCTGGTGCTTCGAAAACAATGATGACGAGGTGATCTTAGAGTTTCCACCGGCGCCAAAAGAGCTGGAAGATGGGATACACACTCCTGCAGATAACCTCAAGAAGATTGAGTTGGGAATGACGAACGACCCACGACCGACGTTCGTCAGCGAGTTGCTATCTGAAGAAAGGGTGGCCGAGTTAAAAGACGTGCATGTGCAGCATAGAGATTGCTTCGCATGGAATTATTTTGAAATGCCAGGACTAGATCCAGAAGTTGCTGTGCATAAACTGGCGATATCCCCGGACGTTGAGCCAGTCAAACAGGCGCCGAGAAGAATGCGGCTCGAGCTTGAGATGAGCATCAACGCCGAAGTCAAGAAGCTGATCGACTCTGGGTTTATCCAAGAGGTACAGTATCCTGACTGGGTCGCCAACATTTTCCCGGTAATGAAGAAAAATGGGACAGTACGCATATGTGTGGACTTCCGAGATCTCAATAAAGCCTGCCCGAAGGACGATTTCCCAGTGCCGGTCACTGAGCTGATGATAGATAACACGACCACCCACGAGGTTTTCTCTTTCATGGACGGCTCATCACGGTACATTCAGATAAAGATGCATCCCGAGGACCAGAAGCATACTGCTTTTCGGACCCCTTTGGGAATATTCTGCTACAAGGTGATGCCCTTCGGTCTAAAGAACGCCGGTGCCACCTATCAAAAGGCCATGACGAAGATCTTCGATGATCTCATACACGAAATCGTCGAATGTTATATCGACGACCTCGTAGTGAAAAGCAAGTCATATGAGGAACACCTCGAACATCTGAAGACTGTAATTTAACGCCTTCGGCAATACAATTTGAAGATGAATCCCCTCAAATGCGCATTCGGAGTTTCCTCGGGTAAATTCCTGGGATTCATCATCCGACACCGAGGTATCGAAATAGATCCATCCAAGATCAAGGCGATCATGGAAATGCCTCCGCCAAGAACTCTCAAACAGTTGCGGTCTCTCCAAGGGAAGCTCGCGTACATCCGGCGGTTTATCGCCAACCTGTCAGGAATGTGCCGTCCTTACAGCCACCTGATGAAGAAGGGAACTCCATTCGTATGGGATCAAAAATACCAGAGCGCGCTAGACGTGATCAAGCAATACCTGCAGAACCCGCCGGTGTTAGCTGCTCCAGTCAAAGGAAAGCCCCTTATTCTTTATACAACAGCCCTCGAAGGTTCCTTGGGCGCATTATGGGCACAAGAGAACGATCAAGGGAAAGAGAGAGCGCTCTACTATCTGAGTCGAGTTCTACTGGGGGCAGAAAGCAACTACTCCCTGTAAGTGCACGGCGGCGCCCTGGCCTCCATCCCGAGGCCAAATGCGGAAGCGATGGTTATCTTTAAATTTTCTTGACCGGCACCACCGCGCACTATAACCCGGATCGAACCATTAACTAGTCCTATCTAACAACAAGATGGGGAAGAGAGATATACCGAGCGATCCGTGTCCTCCGGTCTTCTCGTCGTCGTCCCAATCTCCTGTGGAGTCTCCAGTCTCCACCTCCTCGTCGGAAGGGCACCACGTCGCCTGCTTCTTTTCCGGGCTCCCACCTCTATACCGAGGCAACTCGGGCACAAAGTTGGCGAGCCGACATGCCCAAGGTTTGCTGTAGAAAGTGTAGAACTTGTGTCTCATTTTGGGATTCATGGAGGTGCCATTTTGGTGGAGGGATGATACATAAACTATGTAGAGGAACTTGGGGATTTTTGGAGCATGAAATGAACCAAAAACCCCAAGCCAAAAATATGGGCAGCCCCCATAAGGGAATGGCCGGCCAACACCAATGGTAGGAGTGAGAGGAGGGTCAAAAATAATGGGAGCCACACACCAATCATACAAGAGAGAGAGGAATGGTTATCATATGAAGAAATGATCACAAAGGAACACCAACACTCCACCAACCTCACCCTTCATCATCACCAACAATCGTGTCTTACAAAAGTCAAGCAATGATGAAGATAGAATTCAAGGTCATAGAAGAGCTATCATGATACAACAATATGCAATCACCTCCCTCCACAAATGCATATTTGCACAATTACAAATATGCCCTCCTCCACCAATCTTCGGCCGTTGAAAGATACAAATGAAAATGGCCGACACGAAAAGCAAACTGGCAACTCCAGAAAACTGGTCCCATAATAAATCACAGGAAAACCCCGATAATGTGTATACACACCCGCATCTGTATTCCGACCGAAATACAAATGCAATGAGACAACATCTACACTGTACTATACTAGGATCCGGCTTAAACCAAAGCCGGCTAGTAATATCCGTCCGATCCTGATCCGTGCAATACCTCACGTATCTGATCGAACCCTGCCATATATCCATACGGCCTCTAGTACTAACCGTTCGATCCTGATCCGCGCAATAACGCACGTATCTGATCGAACCCTGCCATATCTCCATGCGGCCTCTACAGCTTTTCGCCCGAAACTTGAGTAACTGAATGTGGGGGACTCTAAAGATTCGTCAACACCTTGGTTGTGGATTTAACCACTAGCACGTCAGAGGTATAAGCCAATACGTAACGGGCTACCAGGCATTGACCAAAAGGGACATCGATGAGCGAACTCATCCTGACACCCTATTGAGCCTGTCAGTGACAATATCCGTACAGTCCGGTCCGTTCGTCTATGAGCATCGCATGGCGGGCCTAGGGGGTTGGTAAAAGTCAGACCCCCAAAAGCGGTACAAGTCGTGTCGGAGTGTAGCCCAAAACACCCTGAGATACTACTGGAATACCTACCAGTAAATCTCCTGCCTCGGCCGTGGGCTTCGTGTAATGGCTCTCCTAGACACAGCGCGACCTCACCCCCAATACCGGGAGAGACGAACCCCTGAAGATCCGCTCACTGCCTCCATGTGGCTCGGGACTGTACCCAACTAAAACCTGTTTGCACGTCTCATTTCAGCGTGGTAGGGTAGTAATCAAAGTACAGTGGGAACTCACACGAGACAAATGACGATCACCAGGTCGATGAACTAAACTGTACACATGTCACCAGGGAACTGCTATCTGACGTCAGGTATAAGACCAACTAGCATGTTCCCGGCGAGTCCTGTCCGGTGTACTAATAACCCAATGAGCACATGTATACATCTTAGGTGAATCAACGGACACCAGTGGCTTGTGAGACCGGCCACCGCCCCTCATTGGGGTCTCGACTGTATACACTAGTCTACTCTGGAGTATCAATGCCCTGTCTCGAAACTCCCACGACTAGGGACCTTTTAAGGATGTGCTTATAGACTACCAGCTCCCACGTATATGATTGCCCTCATACTGCTGGCAGTCAAGCTAGAATCCTAGGGGCTCTACCAAGGTGTAATAGCGACCTGTCAGGTCACCTAAAGCAGTACACGATGATAAAGATAAACCAGATAGCATACTATCATCTCGAGTAAGACTGTCCTACTGGGACAGGTCCTCCCTCAATCATTGCAATCACGTGCCTGTGATCCAATAATTGACTCTGAGGGCACTATCTCCAACAATCTCCCACTTGCACTCAAGGCTAATTATTGCGATGTCGCATACTCACAGCCCTTGTGATACCGAACACCCAACTCCTCTACTAGTCAGTCTCACAAAGCTCGCTTGCGAAACTATTGCGTTCGAGGAATAGCCTTAGTGAGTGGATCCGCCTTGATGTCTCTTTCTATGTCTCTCTATATCTCAAGTTCGCGGAAAAACCCATCTCCCGAAATGAGCAATACCTGTCTTAGAATTTGTCTGGATGTCTGATGGGACCTAGCTCATAAATGAACTCCAAATCCAAACTTCTTAGACTGTATCGTCAACTGAACTTAATCAGTATCCTGCGCCATGCCTTCCTCAGTATTGCCTTGGACCACCTGTCCAAAATACTGCCCTTCGTCAGAAGGAAAACTATAACTCTGACAACCTCCTTATCGTCCAGGTCACCTTGGAAGCCTGGAATGATAACCGTCTCCCTAAAGAGGCTGCCGTTATCATATCCTTAGAACATTTACTTATGTTCTAAAACTGCCTCCGACTGTTTCTCCAGGATTGGATCAATGTCAACTTATTGCATCTATTGCAAGAACAACATCTGGTGTGGTACTTGATATATCATGATTGACTCAATTGCCTGAGTAGGTGATCTGCCAATCATGCACATCCCTCTCCCCTTTAGTCTGTAAGACACCTTTAGAGAGGGTGACTCCATTACCTGTAGGTACACTACCGTGCCAGGAGTCGTCCATTCTAAATACTCTTAGAATGCTGTCTAAGTACCCTGATTGGGAAACCACCCAAATCTAGATCTAAAACCATAGATCTAGTAACCAGTATGTCTGATATAATATCCAAGTCCCATGTGGAGAAACTACTGCGTGACGACCAAAGTATAACCGATTGTAGTATAAGAATATCACTTCCTACTCTGTGTATGTCATCCAAATACCAGGACATCACACCCTACTACGTTCTCAACAGATCCATCCCCTCTTCTGATGAAGTCAAACCTATGACTATCACATCAGAAATGGATGATCTATCTCCGCTACATCTGCTTTAGTCTATAAATAGACATAAGCCACCTGTCCACCAATGCTTCCGCTGCTCCCACTGACTACGACAACCCTCTGGCAGAGTCATATACACGTACACTTCTAAAGCTAGTTTAGAACGACGCTATACTCATCCTCCTGCCGGGACTCGCAGCCTGGAACAACAACAATGGCAAGTGTGGGTAAACAAGAACTTCCCTGTCACCGTCCTTGAGGCTACCGGAGTACCTCTCGGGTGCCTGAAGTTACCCAACAAATCTGCGGAGTGGCCAACGGAATATCAAACCAGATTGAATCTTTAGGTTCCTATCAAATCTTCAGTAATCGTTTGTGGTTCTGGAATCACTTCCAGTTCTACCATACTCCCACTACTGTTTTCTGAAAAAAATCCATTTTTAATAAAACTGTGGCGAGTCTAGAACAATATCACTATTGATCTTCCAGATGGTAGAAAGTCAACCCTCGTTATAGCCTGGGTCAACCCACAAACAGCCATTACAGAAACGTGCCTTGAGTTATCCAGAGTCTGGTTTTAAGCATCGGGCGGACAACTCCCCGTACCTTAACATCGTTAAGATATGAACTGTTCTATATCCAATATAGAACCAGAGGCACTGATTTAATTGAACCAGATTCAAATCATGCAGCTGTCTCCAGTGCATGTCAACTAAATGGAAGGAGGCCGATCAGCGTTACTCAACTTAGGAATGCTTCCAATTGTGAGTAACCTGAAAGAGAAGCAAGTTCTCTTAATCATTACTATCAACAGAATACCATACACAAGTATCTACATCTTCGATCACTTTGAAGAATCCCGATACTTGCAACACCTGGTTCTCTACTTTATTCAAATACCTATAACTTCTCAAAATTCGGACCCTGTGTTTCCACGAAACACCTGTCTAAAAACTAGAGAAGTCATAAGTAAACCGAATATAGTACGAGGACCAACCCCTCTGTCCTGATGGACCCTGGACAACATACAATACTCTGTATAAGTCCCCTGAGTCTAATAACTCAAACCCTGTGTGTCGTAGGTTGAAAACTGTACTTATGGTTAAGAAGAATTACACCGTTGTTTAATGCTCCTAACCTAACCATCCACTGATATAGGTAAATGTCATGGACATTATTTCAAAAAGGAATATCTCACTCTATGAAAATAGACGTACAGATATATCGATTTGAAATTGGTGCACAACAGCGGATATTCAAAACCAAATATTTGCCGACCGGCAAACAGCCCAGGTGATTTCCTCAAATATCACCGATTACAACGAATCCCGATATAATGAAGATGCTCACCCAATTCCCAATAGCTTACTCCCAATACCTGGTAAATACATACCCTGTAGCAAGTGATCTAATCGGGAAATCGGTTTTCCTTTAACAGTACACAGTGAAACTGAAACATTGAAATGTTTCGATCGGGTATCCCGGTATTCCTAGTAATGCCTCTTCCAGATTCACGACTGTAACCGTCTAATTCTTTGCCACCTCTCCAATCCCTTTATATGTCTTTATTCATTACCTTCTGCACACCCCTTTAGGCCAAATGGTTTTCTTCCTTCCCTACCGTTCGGCACCAGCCTATGGTTTGGAAGAAGACTATCCAATAAGCATAATGGGTGTACTGCCCTAATCCTAGGAACACTCGCAACGCGAGAGAAGGTGAAGATAAAAGACAACCGAATAAACCTTATTCCTATTTCTCCTGAACCAGAATCCATCCCCGAACTGGAACAAGTTCCTTTCGAGTTCGTATATAACCATACGATGGAATATCCAATAAACCGTGGATCTTCGTAGTGATACGGAGTGTCCTGGAGAAATACAAAGGTGAAGTGGGAGTGGTAATGAAATACCTGGTTTGGTCGTGAATATCAGTTGCAATTTACTTTGCCCTCTTACTAATCCCTTGCTTTGTCTTAACTTAATACCTTCTGCACACCATCGTTATGCTAATTGGTTTTCTTCATTCCCTACCGGTCGGCACCTGCCTATGGTTTGGAAGAAGACTATCCTATTTGCGTAATAGGTGTACTGTTTCCTAAACCAAGGAGCAATCGCAACCTGAGAGAAGGTAAAAGGAAAAGACAACTGAATAATCCTATCCGTTTTCTCCAGAACCGGAAACCATCCTCGAATAAATTCCTTCGAGTTCGTATATAACCATATGATGGTTTTGTCCAATGGAAGTGGACGTTCGTAGTAATACGGGGTGTCCTGGAGAAAAGGGTAAAAGTAGGAGTGGCAATGAGGTTTGCAACTCTGACAATCCAAAAGCCAGTGTTCAAGAAGGTTCGGTTAACTTGGTCACTGAGTTATAGTCTTAGGGTCGGGTCAATGGTCGCTGCCAAAGAGAGAGAGAGAAAAGAAACACTCAGCGTGCACCCTAACCTAGTTCAGAATGGTTACCAATTTACCTAATCTGGAAACCTCCCACTGTACCGTCAAACTCTCCTCCAAACCTGAAAGAAGAATTAGTCGGGATCACCCGAGGAGTAAACTAACTCATCAGTGGGAATTGGGATCCAACTATCATCGCATGATAACGTGACGGAATCCGCTCACGTCATCACACTCCAGAAGGTATGCGCATATCTGGCATGTTTCAGTTTCTTTAAAAACTCCCGATGTGATTTTTACCCCATGCTCTTATGACCTTGGCGTGAGGTCAAAATATCATAAGTCACATGTCAAGTTCTACCCGTCATTGTCCAGGTTGATTAGAACCCACCCGTACATACCCTTGACGAAGGCCAAAATAGTAGTACGACTGTCCCAAACCAACGCATCTATCTATGCAACAGATAAATACCCGAGAGCTACCAATCACTATGCCTTGGCGTGAGGTCAAAATACATAGCTTGAATACTACCGAATATTTAACTGAAATGACGGAGGGCTACGAATGGTTTCTGGCGAAAACCTTTAACGTAATGAACTTGATATCGTTGAAGGAACTGATAGCTTTTTAGAAAATATAGTGACGAAAACCTTTGCTAAAGAGGTCACTCCCGGTGAATGGATCTCGACACTTTCCCCGTAGAATGAGGTGCAGGATATTCCAACTGAATATCACGGTGCAAAGCAAAAGTAATCGGCTATAGTGAAGTCAGTGCCCTGATGCAAACTTTTTGTCCAAGGGGTCACTCCCGGTGAAAGGATCTCGGCCCTTGCCTCGTCGACTGAGGAGCAGGATATACCAACTGAATACCACGATGCAAAACAAAAGTGAACGTCCTTGCAATAACAGCTTTTTGAAAAGTGTTCCAACAACATCAGATTAGGTTTGTTTTAACTTTCATTGATCCGAATCAACGCAGTCCCATCAATTAATCACACCACAAAGAACGAAAATATACTGATGTACGTATATACCATCCGCATTCGTCCCTGGGTCCCGTCATTACCCGTTAGGTTAGCTAACTAATGACAGAGCGGGGACTGGACTAGCGCGGATGTAAAACATATACAACATCTACTAATATATATACCAATATATTATATTTTGCTCAAGGCATGATAAAATGCAATATCAGAGAAATGTACAGCATCACAGAACAATACAAATATCTGGGATCCCCGGGTTTCACAGAGCCACTACTGAAACCCGACATTCCCCTGGTCGTGTGGATAGCCTGTGCAATGAAATCCTAGACCCCTACGGGCGCGACAAGTTACCCGCCAAAACCTGAAGCGAGGCAGCCCCCTTCAGCACCGTGAATGGACCACCCAGCAATTCACGAAATACGGTAACTTGGGCACCCCTCCTGGGTCAACCTGTACCCCCTACGAGTGCGGCGAATAGCCCGCCAATCCTAGAGTGAAGCCCCCTCCGTCTCAATGCCATGAGATGCGGGCCCGTTGCCCTCTAGAACCCGGCTATCTGTGCACCCCACCTTGGGGTAATCCTAGTACAGAAAGTAAAATATACATACAACGGGTTCATCGACCGCAACCTGGTCGTGCCCCAAAATAATAATACAAACAGGCAGTGACGGCAGTCCACATGTCGGATGCTCGCCCCGCAATATCAAATGTACATAATACAACCAAATCTGTACTAGCATTGCATCCAGGCTATCCCGCACGACCGATCCGCAACATCACAGCAATACACAGAACATCAACGTGAATGTCACGTTCGCAAATCCGTCTAACCGGGCTATAGCAGTTAGACAGGATTTACCGATCAAGTGACATTCACGGTTGCAGATATAATGTAAATACTGTGAAAATGTGTTTATAATATCCGATCGATCAAAATTATAACAAGTGGGCCCCAAGTACTACTGTAGCACATCAAGAAATTCTGGGCCCAAATTTAATATTCCAGAAACCACATTTTCAACTCAGGAGCTCTCTGTAAAAATTTGGCACACTGATCTGCATATACTGCGGTGGAACCGCGGCCCAAGCATGGGTTTGGCCGCGGTTCCGCGGTCGTATGGAGCGATCACGTGATCAAATTTCTACAGAATTCTTATAATTCCCTGCACATCATTCTGAGACAACCTGAACAATTTTTGGAGACAAAAAAATTTCGACAGAAACTGATATGCATGAAAACGCGGGTTTTGGGATTTTTGTTCGATCGGAAATGTAAAACACATTAGACCAAGCTAGACTATGTTAATGGCGAGGCTCTGATACCAGTGTATGTGCACGGCGGCGCCCCGGCCTCCATCCCAAGGCCAAATGTGGAAGCGATGGTTAACTTTAAATTTTCTTGACCGGCACCACCGCGCACTATAACCCGGATCGAACCATTAACTAGTCCTAGCTAACAATAAGATGGGGAAGAGAGATATACCGAGCGATCCGTGTCCTCCGGTCTTCTCGTCGTCGTCCCGGTCTCCTGCGGAGTCTCCAGTCTCCACCTCCTCGTCGGAAGGGGACCACGTCGCCTGCTTCTTTTACGGGCTCCCACCTCTATACCGAGGCAACTCGGGCATGAAGTTGGCGAGCCGACGTGCCCAAGGTTTGCTGTAGAATGTTTAGAACTTGTGTCTCATTTTGGGATTCATGGAGGTGCCATTTTGGTGGAGGGATAATACATAAACTATGTAGAAGAACTTGGGGATTTTTGGAGCATGAAATGAACCAAAAACCCCAAGCCAAAAATATGGGCAGCCCCCATAAGGGAATGGCCGGCCAACACCATTGGTGGGAGTGAGAGGAGGGTCAAAAATAATGGGAGCCACACACCAATCATACAAGAGAGAGTGGAATGGTTATCATATGAAGAAATGATCACAAAGGAACACCAACACTCCACCAACCTCACCCTTCATCATCACCAACAATCATGTCCTACAAAAGTCAAGCCATGATGAAGATAGAAGTCAAGGTCAAAGAAGAGCTATCATGATACAACAATATGCAATCACCTCCCTCCACAAATGCTTATTTGCACAATTGCAAATAAGCCCTCCTCCACCAATCTTCGGCCATTGAAAGATACAAATGAAAATGGCCGACACGAAAAGCAAACTGGCAACTCCAGAATACTGGTCCCGTAATAAATCACAGGAAAACCCCGATAATGTGTCTACACACCCGCATCTGTATTCCGACCGAAATACAAATGCAATGAGACAACATCTACACCGTACTATACTAGGATCCGGCTTAAACCAAAGCCGGCTAGTAATATCCGTCCGATCCTGATCCGTGCAATACCGCACGTATCTGATCGAACCCTGCCATATATCCATACGGCCTCTAGTACTAACCGTTCGATCCTGATCCGTGCAATACCGCACGTATCTGATCGAACCCTGCCATATCTCCATACGGCCTCTACAGCTTTTCGCCCAAAACTTGAGTAACTGAATGTGGGGACTCTAAAGACTCGTCAACACCTTGGTTGTGGATTTAACCACTAGCACGTCAGAGGTATAAGCCAATACGTAACGGGCTACCAGGCATTGACCAAAAGGGACATCGTTGAGCGAACTCATCCTGACACCCTACTGAGCCTGTCAGTGACAATATCCGTACAGTCCGGTCCGTTCGTCTATGAGCATCGCATGGCGGGCCTAGGGGGTTGGTAAAAGTCAGACCGCCAAAAGCGGTACAAGTCGTGTCGGAGTGTAGCCCAGAACACCCTGAGATACTACTGGAATACCTACCAGTAAATCTCCTGCCTCGGCCGAGGGCTTCGTGTAATGGCTCTCCTAGACACAGCGCGACCTCACCCCAATACCGGAAGAGACGAACCCCTGAAGATCCGCTCACTGCCTCCATGTGGATTGGGACTGTACCCAACTAAAACCTGTTTGCACGACTCCTTTGAGCGTGGTAGGGTAGTAATCAAAGTACAGTGGGAACTCACACGAGACAAATGACGATCCCCAGGTCGATGAACTAACCTGTACACATGTCACCAGGGTACTGCTATCTGACGTCAGGTATAAGACCAACTAGCATGTTCCCGGTGATTCCTGTCCGGTGTACTCATAACCCAATGAGCACCTGTATACATCTTAGGTGAACCAACTGACACCAGTAGCTTGTGAGACCGACCACCGCCCCTCGTCGGGGTCTCGTCTGTATACACTAGTCTACTCTGGAGTATCGATGCCCTGTCTGGAAACTCCCACGACTAGGGACCTTTTAATGATGTGCTTATAGACTACCAGCTCCCACGTATATATGATCGCCCTCATACTGCTGGCAGTCAAGCAAGAATCCTAGGGGCTCTACCAACGTGTAATAGCGACCTGTCAGGTCACCTAAAGCAGTACACGATGATAAAGATAAACCAGATAGCATACTATCATCTCGAGTAAGACTGTCCTACTGGGACAGGTCCTCCCTCAATCATTGCAATCACATGCCTGTGATCCAATAATTGACTCTGAGGGCACTATCTCCAACACTCCCCTGTGGAAAAACATTGCCTGGCGTTAATCTTCACGATAACAAAGCTCGGGCACTATGCGTTGGCGCACGAGGTCCGTCTCATTTCGAAAGCGGACCCTCTTAAATATTTAATGTCAAAGGCTATATTAATGGGACGACTCGCTAAATGGGCCCTGCTCTTGATGGAGTTCTCGATAACTTATCAATCTCTCAAGGAAGTGAAAGGCCAGGCCATCGCCGACTTCCTCGCTGAGCATCCGGTACTGCCCGACTCTCCTTTGAATTGCGAACTGCCAGACGAACACGCGTTTGATGCGATCGATGGCGGTAATATCCGATGGGAGCTGTATTTCGATGGAGCATCTTCCGTGAAGAAGCGCAAACAAAGCACCCCTTATAATCAAATCAGGGGTGGGTCTTATCTTTGTAACTCCACAGGGAGGGATAATGCGCTTCGCTTTCTCCTTAACAGAGCCGAGGACGAACAATGAAGCCGAGTACGGAGCTTTGATAGCAGGCCTCGAGATCACCATCGACATGGGAATTGAAAACCTCCTTATATACGAAGATTCCCAAATGGTCGTTAGTCAAGTAAACGGCGACTACCAGACATGGAAGCCAGAGATGGTGAAGTACGGCAAGAAAGTGCAACAACTATTGACCCAAATCCCCTCCTACTCCTTGGAAAGCATACCGCGTGCCGAAAATAGCAAAGCGGATGCATTAGCCAAGCTAGCTAAGGAACTAGCTGATGAGAACCTCGATGATGTAAGAATCGTGGTACAAAGCCGTCGGGTTCTTGCTCCGGCAAAAATATCTCCGGAATCGTCCGAGGAAAAGCAAGCAACTGAGCAGTCGGCCCTGCCGATAAATGACCAAGAGAAGGTTGGAGATTGGAGAGAAATCTTCATAGACTACTTCAAATCCTGCCGAACGCCTGAAGATGCGTTCTCAAGACATCAGCTTGTGGAACAAGCTCTATCCTTCGCTTTCGTCAATAATACTCTGTACAAGAGGTCATTTGACTCTCTGTGGTTGAGATGCCAGGGACCTGACAAAGCGAAAAGAGTCGTTCAGGAAGTTCACGATGGACTCTGCGGTTCTCACCAAGCAGGCCCGAAGATGAAGCTGAAGATCAAACGAATAGGTTATTACTGGCCCACAATGATCCAAGACTTCCTCGAGTATGCGAAGCAATGCCACTCATGCCAGATCCATGGGGACTTCATCCACCAGCATCCAAATCCACTACATCCAACGGTGGCTAGCTGGCCATTCGAATTGTGGGGGACTGACATAATCGACCCCATCGAACCAGCATCTTCCAGAGGACATCGTTTCATCCTGGCGACGACTGACTACTTCTCCAAATGGGCAGAGGCAGTACCGCTGAGGGAAGTGAAGATAGAAAATATTCCCCATTTCTTCAAGACGCACGTCATTTATCGGTTTGGAACTCCGCGACGGATTATTTCTGATAACGGGCCAGCCTACAGAAGTCACAAGATCAGCCGCTTTGCGCAACATCATAATATAGACTGGAGGTATTCATCGGTTTATAATCCACGAGCTAACGGTCTCGCCGAGGCCTTCAACAAGACCTTGACGAAGGTCATAAAGAAAACGGTGTCCCGAAATAAGAAGGACTGGCACGAAAGACTGCAAGAAGCTCTCTGGGCATATCGAACTACGTGTTGCGCCACGGCAGCGCCCCGGCCGTCTTACCGAGGCCAAATTGCGGAATCTAAAATTTTTCTTACATGGAAACTGGCGCTACCGCGGACAAAGAAACCCGGATCGTTAACCATTAACCTCTACTAGCAAACAAGAGATGGGAAGTGAAGTATACCAAGTGATCCGAGTCCTCCGGTCTTCTCGTCATCGTCCTGATCTCCCGCGGAAAGTCCTGTCTCCATGTCGTCGCCTCCTCGCCGGAAGGGCACCACGTCGCCTGCATCTTTTACGGGCTCCCACCTCAATACTGAGGCAACTCGGGCACGAAGCTGGCAAGTCGACGTGCCCAAGATTTGCTGTAGAATGTAGTGTAGATGCTATATCTCATTTGGGGTTTTAGTTTCCTTTGAAGATGATGGAGGAATCAAGATAAGGAAAAATGGTGCTTGCATTTTTCCTAGCATGAGATGAGATCAAAAATGCCACAAGCTCAAAAATGAAAACTCTCCCATTCTTTTTTCTCAAGTGTAGCCTCTCCTCTCTTGTGAGAATGGTGGAAGAATGAATGTCAAAACCATAACAAGAAAGGAGGTGAGTGTAGGAGAGGAGAATGGGTGACCATATCCAAAACATCATGATAAAAATCTCACATCAACTCCAAATCAACTCTAATCACCATTAATACAAATCAAGTGATGTAAAGAGAATCAAATGATGGTTGAAAAGAAAAGATGCCATCATAATCAATCCATATGCAAGAAACCCCTCCACAAAATGTTATTTGCAAACTTGCAAATAACACCCTCCATCGGAAAAGTCCGGCCGGGAAAGAACAATGAAAAACCGGCCAGAAACGGAATGCAAACTGGCAACTCCAGAAAACTGGTCCCGTAATAAATTACAGGAAAACCCCGATACTGTGCATACACACCCGCATCTGTATTCCGACCGGATACAAATGCAATGAGACAAAATCTACACTGTACTATACTAGGATCCGGCTTAAACCAAAGCCGGCTAGTAATATCCGTCCGATCCTGATCCGTGCAATACCGCACGTATCTGATCGAACCCTGCCATATACCCATACAGCCACTACAGTGTTTCACCCGAAACTTGAGTAACTGTCTGTGTGTGGTGGACTCTAAAGACTCGTCAATACTATGGCTGTGGATTTAACCACTAGCACGTCAGAGGTATAAGCCAATACGTGACGGGACACCAGCTATTGACCAAAAGGGACGTCGATGAGCGAACTCATCCTGACACCCTTCTGAGCCTGTCAGTGACAATATCCGTACAGTCCGGTCCGTTCGTCTATGAGCATCGCATGGCGGGCCTAGGGGGTTGGTAAAAGTCAGACCCCCAAAAGCGGTACAAGTCGTGTCGGAGCGTAGCCCAGAACACCCTGAGATACTACTGGAATACCTACCAGTAAATCTCCTGCCTCGGCCAAGGGCTTTGTGTAATGGTTCTCCTAAACACAGCGCGACCTCACCCCCAATACCGGGAGAGACGAACCCCTGCAGATCCGCTCACTGCCTCCATGTGGCTCGGGACTGTAGCCAACTAAAACCTGTTTGCACGACTCCTTTGAGCCATGGTAGGGTAGTAATCAAAGCACAGTGGGAACTCACACGAGACAAATGACGATCTCAGGTCGATGAACTAACCTGTACACATGTCACCAGGGAACTGCTATCTGACATCTGGTATAAGTCCAACTAGCAGGTTCCCGGCGAGTCCTGTCCGGTATACTCATAACCCAATGAGCACCTGTATACATCTTAGGTGAACCAACTGACACCAGTGGCTTGTGAGACCGGCCACCGCCCCTCGTCGGGGTCTCGACTGTTTACACTAGTCTATTAATGGAGTATCGATGCCCTGTCTCGAAACTCCTACGACTAGGGACCTTTTAAGGATGTGCTTACAGACCGCCAGCTCTCTCGTATATGTTCGCCATCATACTGCTGGTAGTCAAGCAAGAGTCCTAGGGGCTCTATCAACGTGTAATAGCGACATGTCAGGTCACCTAAAGCAGTACACGATGATAAAGATAAACCAGATAGCATACTATCATCTTGAGTAAGACTGTCCTACCGGGATAGGTCCTCCCTCAATCATTGCAATCACGTGCCTGTGATCCAATAATTGACTCTGAGGGCACTATCTCCAACAATCTCCCACTTGCACTCAAGGCTAATTATTGCGATGTCGCATACTCACAGCCCGTGTGATACCGAACACCCAACTCTTCTACTAGTCAGTCTCACAAAGCTCATTTGTGAAACTATGGCATTCGAGGAATAGCCTCAGTGAGTGGATCCGCTGGGATGTTTCTTTCTATGTCTCTCTATATCTCAAGTTCGCGGAGAAAGCCATCTCCCGAAATGAGCAATACCTGTCTTAGAATATGTCTGGATGTCTAATGGGACCTAGCTCATAAATGAACTCCAAATCCAAACTTCTTAGACTGTATCGTCAAATGAACTTAATCAGTATCCTGCGCCATACCTTTCCTTAGTATCCACCTGGACCATCTGTCCACAGTACTGCCCCTTGTCAGAGGGAAAACTATAATTCTGACAGCCACTCTGCCATCCAGATCACCTTGGAAGCCTGGAATGATAACTGTCTCCTAAAGGAGGCTGCTGTTATCACATCCCTAGAACATCAACTTATGTTCTAAAACTGCTCCCGATTGTTTCTCCAGGATTGGATGAATATCATCTTATTGCACCTACTGCAAGAACAACATCTGGTGTTCTCATGATTGACTCAATTGCCTGAGCAAGTGATCTGCCAATCATGCACATCCTCTCCCCTTTAGTCTGTAAGACACATTTAGAGAGGGTGATTCCATTACCTGCAGCTACACTACCGTGCTAGGAGTCATCCATTCTAAATACTCTTAGAATGCTGTCTAAGTACCCTGATTGGGAAACCACCCAAATCTAGATCTAAAACCATAGATCTAGTAGCCAGAATGTACGATATAATATCCAAGTCCTATGTGGAGAAACTACTGTGTGACGACCAAAGTATAACCGATCGTAGTATAGGAATATCACTTCCTACTCTGTGTATGTCATCAAATACTAAGACATAACACCCTACTACCTTCTTAACAGATCCATCCCCTATTCTGATGAAGTCAAACCTATGACTGTCACATCAGAAATAGATGATCTATCTCCGCTATATCTGCTTTAGTCTACAAATAGACATAAGCCAACTGTCCACCAATGGTTCCGCTGCTCCCATTGACTACGACAACCCTCTGGCAGAGTCATACAGACGTACACTTCTAAAGCCAGTTTAGAACGACGCTATACTCATCCTCCTGCCGGGTCTCGCAGCCTGGAACAACAACAATGGCAAGTGTGGGTAAACAAGAACTTCCCTGTCACCGTCCTTGAGGCTACCGGAGTACCTCTCGGGTGCCTGAAGTTACCCACCGTATCTGCGGAGTGGCCAATGGAATGTCAATCCAGATTGAATCTTTAGGTTCCTTATCAAATCTTCAGTAATCGTTTGTGTTTCTGGAATTACTTCCAGTTCTACCATACTCCCACTACTGTTTTCTGAAAATATCCATTTTTATTAAAACTGTGGCGAGTCAAGAACAATATCACTATTGATCTTCCAGATGGTAGAAAGTCAACCCTCGTCATAGCCTGGGTCAACCCACAAACTGCCATTACAGAAACGTGCCTTGAGTTATCCGGAGTCTGGTTTTAAGCATATGCCGGACAACTCCCCATACCTTAACAATGTCAAGATATGAACTGTTCTATATCCAATACAGAAACAGAGGCACTGATTTAATTGAACCGGATTCAAATCATGCAGCTGTCTCCAGTGCATGTCAAGTAAATGGAGAGAGGCCGATCAGCGTTACTCAACTTAGGAATGCTTCCAATTATGAGTAACCTGAAAGAGAAGAATGTTCTCTTAATTGTTACTATCAACTAAATACCATACACAAGTATCTACATCTTCGATCACCTTGAAGAATCCTGATACTTGCAATACCTGGTTCTCTACTTTATTCAGATACCTATAACTTCTCAAAATTCAGACCCTGTGTTTCCACGAAACACCTGTCTAAAAACTAGAGAAGTCATAAGTAAACTGAATATAGTACGAGGACCAACCCCTCTGTCCTGATGGACGCTGGACAACATACAATACTCTGTATAAGTCCCTTGAGTTTGATGACTCATTCACTGTGTGTCGTAGGCTGAAAACTGTACTTATGGTTAAGACGAATTACACCGCTGTTTAATGCTCCTTACCTAACCATCCACTGATATAGGTAAATGTCATAGACATAATTTCAAAAAGGTATATCTCACTCTATAAAAATAGACGTACAGATATATCAATTTGAAATTGGTGCATAATAGCGGATATTCAAACCTAAATAATTGTCGTCCGGCTAACAACCCAGGTGACTTCCTCAAATATCACCGATTACAATGAATCCCTATATAATGAGGATGATCACCCAATTCCCAATAACTTACTCCCACTCATCATCTGCAAAACCATACAGATGTGAGAATCATACCTGGTAAATACATACCCTGGAGTAAGTGTCTAATCGGGAAATCAGTTTTCTTTAATATTGCACAGTGAAACTGAAACATTAAAATGTTTCGTTGGGGTATCCTGGTATTCCTAGTAATGCCTCTTCCATTATCCTGATTCACAACTGTAACCTTGTAATTCTTTGCCATTTCTCCAAATCCCTTTATATGTCTTTAGTCATTATCTTCTGTACACCCCTTTAGGCCAAATGGTTTTCTTCCTTCCCTACCGTTCGGCACCAGCCTATGGTTTGGAAGAAGACTATCCAATAAGCATAATGGGTGTACTGTCATAATCCTAGGAGAACTCGCAACGCGAGAGAAGGTGAAGATAAAAGACAACCGAATAAACCTTATTCCTATTTCTCCTGAACCAGAATCCATCCCCGAACTGGAACAAGTTCCTTTCGAGTTCGTATATAACCATACGATGGATTATCCAATAAACTTGGGATCTTCGTAGTGATACGGAGTGTCCTGGAGAAATACAAAGGTGATTTAGGATTGGCGAAGAAATACTTGGTTTGGTCGCGAATAGCAGTCACAATTTACTTTTCCCTCTTACTAATCCCTTGCTTTGTCAGAACTTAATACCTTCTGTACACCGTTTAGGCTAATTGGTTTTCTTCATTCCCTACCGGTCGGCACCAGCCTAAGGTTTGGAAGAAGACTATCTAATTTGCGTAATAGGTGTACTACTCCTAAACAAGGAGTACTCGCAACCTAAGAGAAGGTGAAAAGAAAAGACAACTGAATAGTCCTATTCTTTTTCTCCAGAACCGGAAACCATCCTCGAATAAATTCCTTCGAGTTCGTATCTAACCATACGATGGTTTTGTCCAATGGAAGTGGACGTTCGTAGTAATACGGGGTGTCCTGGAGAAAAGGGTAAAAGTAGGAGTGGCAATGAGGTTTGCAACTCTGATAATCCAAAAGCCAGTGTTAAGAAGGTTCGGTTAATTTTGGTCACTGAGTTATAGTCTTAGGGTCGGGTCAATGGTCGCTGCCAAAGAGAGAGAGAAAAGAAACACTCAGCGTGCACTCTAGCCTAGATCAGAATGGTCACCAATTTATCTAATCAGGAAACCTCCCACCGTAACGTCAAATTCTTTCCCAAACCTGAAAGAAGAATTAGCCGGGATCACCCGAGGAGTAAACTAACTCATCAGTGGGAATCGGGATCCAACTATCATCGCATGATAACGTGACGGAATCCACTCACGTCACCACACTCCAGAAGGTATGCGCATGCCTGGCAAGTTTCAGTTTCTTTAGAAACTCCCGATGTGATTTTTACCCCTAGGACCCAAGTGACCTTGACTGAGCCAACATATCAAAGGATCCTAGTCAAGTTCAACCCGTCATTATCTTGATTGCATTAGACCCACCCGCACGAATCCTTGACTGAGCCAAAATGACCGCACGACTGTCCTAACCTATCTTATATCCATGCAACAGAAAAGCACTACATAGCTACCGAACACTACGCCTCGGCTAAGCACGACATACGCAGCACGAATACTAAGTAATACTAATCTGAAATGACGGAGGGCTACGAATGGTTTTTGGCGAAAAACCTTTTACCGTAATGAACATGATATCGTTGAAGGAACTGGATAACTTTTTATAAAAATATAGTGACGAAAACCTTTACTAAAGAGGTCACTCCCGGTGAAGGGATCTCGGCTCTTTCCCCGTAGAATGAGGTGCAGGATATTCCAACTAAATATCACGATGCAAAGCAAAAGTAATCGGCTATAGTGAAGTTATTTCCCTGACGCAAACTTTTGTCCATGGGGTCACTCCCGGTGAAGGGATCTCGGTCCTTGCCTCGTCGACTGAGGAGCAGGATATTCCAACTGAATACCACGATGCAAAACAAAAGAGAACGTCCTTGCAATAACAGCTTTTTGAAAAATGTTCCAACAACATCAGAATAGGTTTGTTTATCTTGCATTGATCCGAATCAACGCAGTCCCATCAATTAATCACACCACAAAGAACGAAAATAATGATGTACGTATATGCCATCCACATTCGCCACTGGGTCCCGTCATCACCCGTTAGGTTACTTAACTAACGACAGAGCGGGGACAGGACTAGCGCGGATGCAAAACATATACAACATCTACTAATATATATACCAATATATTATATTTCGCTCAAGGCGTGATAAAATGCAACATCACATAAATGTACAGCATTACAGAACAATACAGATATCTGGGATCCCCGGGTTTCACAGAGCCGCTGATGAAACCCGACGTTCCCCTGGTCGTGTGGATAGCCAGTGCAATGAAATCCTAGACCCCTACGGGCGCGGCAAGTCACCCGCCAAGACCTGAAGCGAGGCAATCCCCTTCAGCACCGTGAATGGACCACCCAGCACTTCACGGAATCCGGTAACTTGGGCACCCCTCCTGGGTCAACCTGTACCCCCTGCGAGTGCGGCGAATAGTCCGCCAATTCTAGAGTGAAGCCCCCTCCGTCTCAATGCCATGAGATGCGGGCCCGTTGCCCTCTAGAACCCGGCTATCCGTGCACCCCTCCGCTGGGTAATCCTAGTACAGAAAGTAAAATATACATACACCGGGTACATCGACCGCTACCAATTCGTGCCCCAAAAGAATAATACAAACTGGCAGTGACGGCAGTCCACATGTCGGACGCTCGCCCCGCAATATCAAATGTACATATAAAACAAAACTGTACTAGCATTGCATCCAGGCTATCCCCTACGACCGATCCGCACCATCACAGCAATACAAAGAACATCAACGTGAAAATCACGTTCGCAAATCCTTCTAACCGGGCTATAGCAGTTCGACAGGATTTACCGATCAAGTGACATTCACGGTCGCAGATATAATGTAAATACTGTGAACAAGCATGTTTAAAATATCCGATCGAACAAATTTACCAAGTGGGCCCCCAAAAAATACTGTAGCACTTACAGAAATTCTGTGCCTAAAAAAAAATATACCAAAACCCCCATTTTCAGCCCACAAGCCCACTGCAAAGAAATGATGACATGAACCCACAATCCTGCGGCGAAACCGCGGCCAAAGGGGGGTTATGGCCGCGGTTCCGCGGTCGTACGGAGGGATCGGGTCATCAAATTTTTTCAGTGTTCTTAGAACTGCCAGTACATTAGTTTTCTACAACCTGAAAAAATTTTAGAGCCCAGGAAAAAACGACAGAAAACGGATGTGAAGAAAACGCGGTTTTGGAATTTTTGTTCGATCGGAAAAGTAAAACACACTAGAATAAGCTAGGCAAGGTTAATGGCGTGGCTTTGATACCATGTTGCGCCACGGCAGCGCCCCGGCCGTCTTACCGAGACCAAATTGCGGAATCAAAAATTTTCCTTACTTGGAAACTGGCGCTACCGCGGACAAAGAAACTCGGATCGTTAACCATTAATCTCTACTAGAAAACAAGAGATGGGAAGAGAAGTATACCAAGTGATCTGAGTCCTCCGGTCTTCTCGTCATCGTCCCGATCTCCTGCGGAAAGTCCTGTCTCCATGTCGTCGCCTCCTCGCCGGAAGGGCACCACGTCGCCTGCATCTTTTACGGGCTCCCACCTCAAAACTGAGGCAACTCAGGCACGAAGATGGCAAGTCGACGTGCCCAAGATTTGCTGTAGAATGTAGTGTAGATGCTATATCTCATTTGGGGTTTTAGTTGCCTTTGAAGATGATGGAGGAATCAAGATAAGGAAAAATGGTGCTTGCATTTTTCCTAGCATGAGATGAGATCAAAAATGCCACAAGCTCAAAAATGAAAACTCTCTCATTCTTTTTTCTCAAGTGTAGCCTCTCCTCTCTTGTGAGAATGGTGGAGGAATGAATGTCAAAACCATAACAAGAAGGGAGGTGAGTGTAGGAGAGGAGAATGGGTGACCACATCCAAAACATCATGATAACAATCTCACATCAACTCCAAATCAACTCTAATCACCATTAATACAAATCAAGTGATGTCAAGAGAATCAAATGATGGTTGAAAAGAAAAGATGCCATCATAATCAATCCATATGCAAGAAACCCCTCCACAAAATGTTATTTGCAAACTTGCAAATAACACCCTCCATCGGAAAAGTCCGGCCGGGAAAGAACAAAGAAAAACCGGCCGGAAACGGAATGCAAACTGGCAACTCCAGAAAACTGGTCCCGTAATAAATTACAGGAAAACCCCGATACTGTGCATACACACCCGCATCTGTATTCCGACCGGATACAAATGCAATGAGACAAAATCTACACTGTACTATACTAGGATCCGGCTTAAACCAAAGCCGGCTAGTAATATCCGTCCGATCCTGATCCGTGCAATACCGCACGCATCTGATCGAACCCTGCCATATACCCATACGGCCACTGCAGCGTTTCTCCCGAAACTTGAGTAACTGTCTGTGTGTGGTGGACTCTAAAGACTCGTCAATACTATGGCTGTGGATTTAACCACTAGCACGTCAGAGGTATAAGCCAATACGTGACGGGCCACCAGCTATTGACCAAAAGGGACGTCGATGAGCGAACTCATCCTGACACCCTTCTGAGCCTGTCAGTAACAATATCCGTACAGTCCGGTCCGTTCGTCTATGAGCATCGCATGGCGGGCCTAGGGGGTTGGTAAAAGTCAGACCCCCAAAAGCGGTACAAGTAGTGTCGGAGCGTAGCCCAGAACAACCTGAGATACTACTGGAATACCTACCGGTAAATCTCCTGCCTCGGCCGAGGGCTTTGTGTAATGGCTCTCCTAGACAAAGCGCGACCTCACCCCCAATACCGGGAGAGACGAACCCCTGCAGATCCGCTCTCTGCCTCCATGTGGCTCGGGACTGTACCCAACTAAAACCTGTTTGCACGACTCCTTTGAGCCGTGGTAGGGTAGTAATCAAATCACAGTGGGAACTCACACAAGACAAATGACGATCTCTGGTCGATGAACTAACCTGTACACATGTCACCAGGGAACTGCTATCTGACATCTGGTATAAGACCAACTAGCAGGTTCCCGGCGAGTCCTGTCCGGTGTACTCATAACCCAATGAGCACCTGTATACATCTTAGGTGAACCAGCTGACACCAGTGGCTTGTGAGATCGGCCACCGCCCCTCGTCGGGGTCTCGACTATATACACTAGTCTACTATTGGAGTATCGATGCCCTGTCTCGAAACTCCTACGACTAGGGACCTTTTAAGGATGTGCTTACAGACCGCCAGCTCTCACGTATATGATCGCCATCATACTGCTGGTAGTCAAGCAAGAGTCCTAGGGGCTCTATCAACATGTAATAGCGACATGTCAGGTCACCTAAAGCAGTACACGATGATAAAGATAAACCAGATAGCATACTATCATCTTGAGTAAGACTGTCCTACCGGGATAGGTCCTCCCTCAATCATTGCAATCACGTGCCTGTGATCCAATAATTGACTCTGAGGGCACTATCTCCAACACTACGTTCAAGACAGCCACGAACACAACTCCATATGCGTTGGTATTCGGTACAGAAGCAGTACTCCCCCTCGAGATAGAGTTACCCTCTCTACGAGTGGCGGTCCACCACGAGCTGACGGACGAAGAAAATGCTCACCTTCGACTTGAGGAGCTTGATGCCCTTGATGAAACCCGGCTAATAGCGCAACAAAACCTGGAGGCTTACAAAGCAAAGATGACGCGATCGTACGAAAGATTGACCAGGACGAGGACGTTCTGCCAAGGCGAACTCGTACTAATTGTCAAAACACCTATGATCCCCTATCGCGCCAAGTGGGGAAAATTCGAGCCAAACTTTGAAGGCCCGCACATCATAGACAAGGTCTACCAAGGTGGAGCGTATCTACTCATGGATATGCACGGTGAAAGGCCTTTCAGGCCAGTGAACGGTCGCTTCCTGAAGAAATACTACGCTTAACGGGTCAAGGTCTAGGTCAATGATAGATGACGACGATTATGTCCGCTCGCTATCTTCCTAAACCCGAACTCTAGGTAGTAACCAGCATCCTTAATGACGGACCGAAACGTCCTTAAACTAACAACGGACCGAAACGTCCTTAAACTAACGGCGGACCGAAACGTCCTTAAACTAACGGCGGACCGAAACGTCCTTAAACTAACGACGGACCGAAACGTTCTTAAACTAACGGCGGACCGAAACGTCCTTAAACTACCAATGGACCACTATGTCCTAAAACTAGCTGTTGACCGAGATGTCGATAAACTACGGTGGATTGCAGCATCTCAAAACCAATAAAAAAAATAATAATAAATAAAAAAACGGTATGTACATAAGCAAAATGGGCACGGATGAAAACCCGAAAGGGCTCCGTGAGTAAAAACAGCAGGGCTACCGGGGAGTGTTCGTGAAAACCTGAAAGGGCGCGACCTTGTAAAAAAAATTGAAAAAGAATAAAAATAAACGGTATGTCCATAAGCAAAATAGGCACGGATGAAAACCCGAAAGGACTCCGTGAGTAAAAACAGCAGGGCTACCGGTGAGTGTTTGTGAAAACCCCAAAGGGCGCAACCTCGTTAAAGGACACTTGCAGGGTCCTCACATTGTAAGGAGAAACCACCCGCGGGAGATCCTTACCACTCACAAGGGAGCAACACACTTAGGAATCCCAATGATTCCTAAGGAGAAAATACACTTGTGAGATCCTCACGACTCGTAAGGTGAACTCTCTTATGGGACCCTCACGGCTCATAAAATTTGAAAGCCTTAAGTCACAGTGACCTAAACCTGTTCTTAAGCAAACCCCCCACAATCTTCGATATTGCCCTACAAGTGGCTCAATACTGACCCTTGTATACAATCCACGGGCGCGAATAAACATTTCCCTAGCAAAGTCACACCCGTGACTAGGGATATGTCCATATGGTGAACAACCCTTATAAGTCCTCTCGACTTATAAGGAGAAAACCCTCTTGTAGGATACTTACGACTTACTGAGGAACATACACTTAGGAATCCTCACGATTCCTAAGGAGAAAATACACCTGCATGATCCTCACGACTTGTAGGGAGAAGTACCATCGCGAGACCCTTACGGCTCATTAAGTCAAAAGCCTTAGTCGGCAGGACCCTAACCCTGTTTACTAAGCCACCTTTGTTAAACATTGACAGAGGCAAATGATGATTCGCTCCTGACAATATCCCAGTTGTAGAGGTGCTGATGCCGAAATCGGTGTCTAATCCCAAGCTTGCGGCGAAAAGCCAGCAAGCCACACATGCATATGAAATAGCCGAAATGATAAGGCAACTTGCAATAAAAAGCAGCAAGTAATAATATAT
Source organism: Agapanthus africanus (assembly GCA_030015575.1). Lineage (NCBI taxonomy): Eukaryota > Viridiplantae > Streptophyta > Magnoliopsida > Asparagales > Amaryllidaceae > Agapanthus > Agapanthus africanus. Next base: position 330,003,072 of record JASDDO010000022.1, read on the forward strand.
GCATAAAAAAAATAGCCGAAATGGTTGGGCAACTCGCAATAAAAAACAGCGAGTAAAAATAAAACAAATAGCCGAAATGATTGGGCACCACGAAAAATAGCCGAAATGATGGGGCAATCGCGACCTTCGCGATGTAAAAGCTGAGATGATAGAGCATCGTGGAAAAAGAAATAAAACAAAAAATGAAATTTATGCCCTACAGGTGATATTACATTAATCCCTGTATACAATCCAGGGGCGCAAACAAAGAAGGAATTGCACTCCCTCTCTCCCACGTTTCATCGGAAGAAAAAGCCAAATCTCGATGAGTCACAGATAGCCTAGATACTATCTCGACGTTCGTCTCATTGCAGCAGACACAATATTAAGCAAGGCGGAACATCGACAATTCCCAGTTCCATGACTCGACGGCGCACAGATGACCGAGAGTCGAATCCCAACTCCGTGAAATGCGGATACAATCAACAAAATTCCAGGTCACGTGGAACGCGGATAATGTCACTCTTTGACCCCATGGAAAACGTTCAGAGCGGATCCTGGTCCTCGCAGAGCACGGCAGTGAACCCGTGTGAAGCATCCAGAGTGGAGCCTAGTCCTCGCCGAACACGGCAGTGAACCCGTGTGAAGCATCTAGTGCAAAATTCCTGGTCACGTGGAACACGGATAATGTCACTCTTTGACCCCGTGGAAAACGTCCAGAGCGGATCCTGGTCCTCGCAGAGCACGGCAGTGAACCTGTGTGAAGCATCCAGAGCGGAGCCTAGTCCTCACCGAACACGGCAGTGAACCCGTGTGAAGCATCTAGTGCAAAATTCCTGGTCACGTGGAACGCGGATAATGTCACTCTTTGACCCCGTGGAAAATGTCCAGAGCGGATCCTGGTCGTCGCAGAGCACGGCAGTGAACCCGTGTGAAGCATCCAGAGCGGAGCCTAGTCCTCACCGAACACGGCAGTGAACCCGTGTGAAGCATCTAGTGAAAAATTCCTGGTCACGTGGAACGCGGATAATGTCACTCTTTGACGCCGTGGAAAACGTCCAGAGCGGATCCTGGTCCTCGCAGAGCACGGCACTGAACTCGTGTGAAACATCTAGAGCGGAGCCTAGTCCTCGCCGAACACGGCAGTGAACCCGTGTGAAGCATCTAGTGCAAAATTCCTGGTCACGTGGAACGCGGATAATGTCACTCTTTGACCCTGTGGAAAACGTCCAGAGCAGATCCTGGTCCTCGCAGAGCACGGCAGTGAACCCGTGTGAAGAATCCAGAGCTGAGCCTAGTCCTCGCCGAACACGGCAGTGAACCCGTGTGAAGCATCTAGTGCAAATTCCTGGTCTCGTGGAACGCGGATAATGTCACTCTTTGACCCCGCAGAAAACGCCCAGAGCGGAGCCTGGTCCTCGCCAAGCACGGTAGTGAACCCGTGTGAAGCATCCAGAGCAAACATCGGACTGTGGAGTCCTTAAAATCCACGGACTATGATGTCCTTAACCTCGACCGTAATGTCTTAAAACTAACGATCAACCAGCCTGATTCTGTACTGATTCTACCTTGGTTTAAGGGTACATCTCTTCGCTCCTTTGATACCTGGCGTTGTAATCCTCAACGTCTTCAAAGAGGTGACGGGTCCCTGCAACCACACATCGGACTGTGGAGTCCTTAAATCCACGGACTATGAGGTCCTTAACCTTGACCGCGATGTCTCAAAACTAACATCGGACTGTGGTGTCGATAAATCCACGGACTATGAGGTCCTTAACCTTGAACGTGATGTCTTAAAACTAACATCGGACTGTGGAGTCCTTAAACCCACGGACTATGAGGTCCTTAACCTTGACCGTGATGTCTTAAAACTAACATCGGACTGTGGATTCCTTAAATCCACGGACTATGAGGTCCTTAACCTTTACCGCGATGTCTTAAAACTAACATCGGACTGCGGAGTCCTTAAATCCACGGACTATGAGGTCCTTAACCTTGACAGTGACGTCTTAAAACTAACATCGGACTGTGGAGTCCTTAAACCCACGGACTATGAGGTCCTTAACCTTAACCGAGACGTCTTAAAACTAACTTCGGACTGTGGAGTCCTTAAATCCACGGACTATGAGGTCCTTAACCATGACCGTAACGTCTTAAAACTAACATTGGACTGTGGAGTCCTTAAACCCACGGACTATGAGGTCCTTAACCTTGACCGCGATATCTTTAAACTACGACACCCTGGAAACCATCCCAAACCAACCCCTGACCCCGCGAAATACGGATAAGGGTGATCGCATCTAGCACTTGCGGGTCCTCACGACCTGCAAGGAAGAAAACTCGCTTGTGAGATCCTTATGACTCCAAAGGTAAAACCCGCTTAAGAATCCTCACGATCCTTAAGAAGAACTTATTCCTACGGGATCCTCTCGACCTGTAGGGAGAAAATTTTTTTATGAGATCCACCACGGCTCATAATGCTCAAAAGCCTTAGGAGGCAGATCTTAACCCTGAATCCTAAGCCATCGCTGCCCTGCAAAGAGATCAAGATAGACTGTCCGCAGAACCCATTCAATAAAAAGGGGACACACCATTGAGAAGAAAATATGTCTTTTTTCATACACCAAAATGAGTACAGAGTACAATTCATGAAAGAACAAAAAGAAAATACTCTCATTCAGGAGTATGTACAAAAAGGAGAGAAAAGATACAAATTTTTCAAGCCGGCGGGCGATTTAGCAGTTTTGCTAGCTCATCCTGCTTTTGCTGGGCCATAGCTTCATGATTCAGGATCGCCAGAAGACGGGCCTCTGCCTGAGCCTGCTGGGCCTGATAGTAGGCAAGCCGACCTTCAAGCTCTTTCTTGGTGGCCTTGTGAGCCTCGACCCTCTCGCGAGTGAACACGACAGCTTTATCAAGAGCCACCACCTCTTTGATAGACTCTTGAAGCACCCGCCAGAGTTCGTATGCTTTGTTGGCCTTGGCGGTAAGATTAGCTTGAAGCTCGCCCAGCGCTTTAGAAGCCAGCCCCCTCTCTGAGAATTTACGGCCGAGCCTTTTCTCGCACAACAATATGTTCGCCACGCGACGCTCTATCAGACCACGTAAGCTCGCTTTCGATACCGCAACCTTAGAAACAGGACATATACGCTCAAGACCGTATAAACAGGCCTCCAGTCAACAGCAATTGTCGATCTAAAACGCGCTCACATTACCTGGTATGGGAAGCAACAAAAAGTTCTCGATGTACATCCTATCAAGCATGCATTTGCAACTATATGAATATCCGAAAAGAAATAATACCCGAAGCTCTGATGTGCATGCAACATAGTGATAGTGTTCAGAAAGTCCTCATGGAAAGAACGCAAAGTTCATTTACGCAAGCAAAAACATACATGCGGATATCCAGCACACATGAAAGTTCAACATAAAGCATACGAAAACTAATTTGAAAATACTACTCTAGCGGGAAAAGGTCGCCGAACAAAGGATCGGTAGCGCAAGGGTTGACAAAACAAAAGACAAAATTCTCCATCTCTCTCCCCGCTCTCTCCAACACGTCAAAGCGCCGGTTCTCGTGAGGAGTCGCTCCCCACCGATTGGCGCCATGTTCGTCCGCAAAAGCACACATAACAGCCCGACGGGCTCTTATTTCGCTCAAAAGATGAACCGAGCGATCTTTCAAAGCTTGAGTAATTAGGCACGCTTCGTGAAAGCCCTCGAGCTTTTCTTCGGCCGCGTCAAGCATCGCCAGGGTCATCTCCGCCGGGTGAGGAGGGACGTCGGGGAGCACGGCGGCAAGAATCATCCGGAGCCAGAGGGTGCCTATTGGGAGGGGAAACCCCCTGCGGATCGAAAGTTCATGCGCCGCTTAGTCACATTCGTCATCGGTAAGGAGGGGATCCACCAATCGGGCGGCGAAGCGGGGGATCATCTCCTCGATAGGAACTTCCCATGGCTGTCGACGAGCATGAGGGCGATTGCAGGCCATGGCACTCAGTTGTCTCTCAAGTCGAATCACACCAAAATGAGAATAAATCTCTCTGTGAAGAAAAAAGAAAGCCATGGCCCCAGGATATAAAGAGGGGCATTAAGTGCTGTGCATGGAAAATCTTGCATGCTGAAGCTATTTCCAAGGCCCAAAAAGGTGAAGGCATTGGAAATCAAGGAGATGGAACTATTTCCAAGGCTCCTTTTCTGCATCTAATATTGTGCACTAAAAATATGGCATAATTTTTTTTGCATTGAACAGCCCGTCAAAAAGACCCCCACGTGCGAAGCACGTGGCCCCCAAACTTGACGTGCATTTAAAAGAAAAGAGAAAGGAGTAGCACCCTGCACATTAAAAACAGCAACAGCAACAATAGCAAAATGATAAAATCCCATAGAAAGGCATGCAAACATAGAAAGGCACGATAAAGCTTATCATTCATGCTTTAAGAAGTCCATACAAAATGAAAAGAAAACGATTACAACGGCAAGACCTCAGGCGCGGGGCACGGATTGAGAAACTCAACCTTGGCTTTGTCCAAGATCCTCCAAGCATTCCGAACCGCTCGAGTTTGTTTTCTCTCACGATCACAAGCATCGGGGTCCTCACGAATGTCCTCCACCCTCCGATTGGCGGCAAGTATGGCCGACTGCTGAAATACCTGGTACAAGAGATCGATGAGGTTGTCACGCCTTCTCTTCGAGATTAGACTCATCAGATGCACCGAATGTATCTTATCCTCGGCAACGTCCAATGCCCTGAGCGGCACACCGGCGCAGAAGAGAGGAAGCGCCTCCCAAATCGCCAGCACGATGAGCCTCAGAAGAGAAGAGCGACGGGGGAGTAGCCGATGGTTTTACTCGTCAAAGCGGCTCATAATCTCAGCACACTGAGCGTTGGTGAACTCCTGAATCTGACTACAGCCCAGGGCACGGATATTCCCGTAGGAAATGATTTCATTAAGATTATACAAATGAGCGTCCATGATACCTGAAATAAAAATCAAGAGAATCTATTACAAACCCTCTTCTTCTTCACTGACCACAGAAGGACAACATAGGGCAAAGAGACCCTAAGAAGCCTCCATGCGAAGAAACTGAGTTCTTCTTAGGAATTAAATTCCTTATTGAGAAAAGGGAATTAAACTCCCAGAAACATTTTTGGGATGGAATTAAACTCCACGGATTTGAACCGCCATCATCATCTCCCTAAAGATCATACAAGCCCTAAAAGATCTACTATTGAAGATTAAACGGTTTCATATTTTGATTAAAAAGCTTAAAGAAAGAATGGGTTCCTGTTAAAAAGGGTAAAAACCCTTGCTTTAGATTTAAAATCTAGAGGAATGTGAAAGTTCATCGTTCATTCAAGAGCATTACCTGAAGAAAAGAGTATTTTTGAACATAGTTAAACTCTGAAAATGTTTCAAGACAGAGAACTAAGCTATGGAAGAAGAGAATTAAATTCTCAGAAAAAATTTGCAAGGAGGAAGATAAGCAAAAGTGGAGGCGCTTCTGCAATGACCCCTATATTTATAGGATGTGATGGAGACGCTTCATCTCCCCAAATCCCTAGAGGAATCCAACGGTCACAAAAAGTGACAGTGTTGCACCCACGTGCGGACACGTGAGAACAACGCTGTGGGGGCATTTGTTTCCTGATTTAAAATCAGGAAAACATATGGAGGAGGCGTCACGTGTGAGCACATGACTAGCGGTCATGTGTTGACACGTGACATTTCAAAGGAGCGGCAAAAGGCACATTCGCTCCCCGATTAAATCAAAGAAAAGGCTCCAGAAAAGGTCACGTGCACACACGTGACCAGGGGTCACGTTTCGGCACGTGACGGCTGAGCAGCGGCCAGAGAACAGAGCGCAAAAGGAGAAGAAAGGCCCGTTCCAGGGGTTACGTGCTTACACGTGACCAAGGGTCACCTGCCTACACGTGACCAGGGGTCACATGGCCACACGTGACCGGCTTTCAAAGCCTCTTTATTTAACAGAATTAAATTCCGAAAACATTCAAATCTTTCCCAAAGAGAATGATTATTTGGAACCGTTGGATTAAAGATCTAAGGGTAATTAAATAACACCAATTTATGGAAAAATCTTGGACTTGGAAAGATTTCCCCCCTAAATCTAACCGAAATAACAAAGAGATACATTTGGATTTAAAATCCAATGGTGAATAAAATTCACCTAATAATCTAAAGGCCCAGATTAATGATAAACATAAATCAAATCTCTCAATAAACAAATCAAATCTTTCAATGAAAGATTCACTAAAACTGATTCTTCATCTTCCTTCTCCTATAAATAGGAACCAAAGGAGAGAGTTTAAGGAGAGGAGGAGAGAGAGAGAAATATACAGAGACATATACAGAGAGAAAGAGAGATAGAGCCTTGAGATTTCGGAAGAAATTGATCTTCTACAAAAAGAAAACCCAAGGTAAGAAAGGAAAGGCTTAAAAAGAGAATTTAATTCTCAAAATAGTTGAACTCTTAGGAAAGAAAAGAACTTAATCCTTTCTCTGGTGGAGGATCTGCAAAGTGCACATCTCCCCATGAATTGAGAATTTAATTCTCATTGGGTTGAGATCCTGCCATGCAGATCTAAAACACAGAGGAGGAACTGAGTTTTGAGAATTTAATTCTCACTAAATGATAGGAATGTAAGTCGATATAGTACACCCCAGTACTTATGGGGAGGCGGAATTTTCAAAAACGATCAAGTTTAAAGAACGAACATCGACTAACCGCTTGAATCGAAGCTAAACAAATAATAACCGAACACATAGCTATACTAAACTATCGTGATAAGGGATTATACCTAATGAAAACTAGTCCTTCGTCTTTACGATCTCCTTGTTCTCCTCGGCCTTCTCTAGGTAGTAGACGATCCACCCGAGAGCAAAACTCCAAGCTAAACCTCTAAACTTAAGGCAACTAACCTTCTTGGATTGCTAATCAAAGAAGTTAGGGTGAGATAGAGTGATGGTTATGGATTGTTTAGTCTAACTAATCCTTTGATCTCAACTCATGAGCTGTAAGGATTAGGGTTTGAAGATGAGAGCTTGAGGAGAGAGAATGTGAGATAAGATAATGAGATGAGAGAGAGTGTATCATAATATATTATGAAGCATTTTCTAATAATGAGAAAAGAATAAAGAGTGATGATAAATCATGCTTTATAAAATATCTAGTGGTGATTCATTAGCATGAGTCATTAAGCAATAAATGTGCATTAATGAAATGAATGAATCACCACCATGACTCATAACCTCATTTAATGAATATGACACATAACCCTCCTTAGTCACCATCTTCTAGAAGCTTCTCGAACAATTACGAGAACGCCCTCCGATCCGAAAAAATACGGAAAAACTTTAGACTGTAAAAATCCAATAACCGGATACCAGTAACTGGCTTAAACCAAAGCCGACTGGTAAAAACTGTCCGAAAGTCGTACGCGCGTAAACGCACGTATGCGTCCGAACCCTTTGTCGCAAAACCATGCAACCTCTATATCGTTTCGCCTGGAGTAGGAAACTCTCTGTGTGGGACTCTAGAGACTCGACTACTACGCTGGCAGTGGGTTTAACCACAGACCGCAAGCGGCACTAGCTGTACGTAACGGTCCCCAGGTAGTTGTCGATAAGAAGGCCGATGAGAAAACTCATCCGAACTCCTACTGAGTCTTATGTGACAATCTCCATACAGTCCGGTCCGTTCGTCCAAGACTATCGCATATCGGGCCTAGGGGGGCGGCAAGCGTCAGTCCCCTAATAGCGATATAAGTCGTGTCGGAGTGAAGCCCATTACACCCTGAGAAACTACTGGAACCTACCAGCAAATCTCGCTTGCCCTGGCCAGGGACTTTGCGTAATGGCTCTCTGACACAGCACGATATCTACTCCCAATACCGGGAGGGACGAATCCTTTCTAACCGCCACTGCCTCCAAGTGCTCGGGACTGCACCCAACTGCTACCTGTTTGCACGACTCCTTTGAGCCGTGGTAGGGTAGCAATCTAAGAACAGTGGGACACACTCGAGGCGAAGTAGTAGTGTCAAGTCTGCGGACTACGCTGTACTCATGTCACCTGGGAACTCTTCACTGACGACTGGTATCAAACCAACCAACAGTTCCCTGTGAGTCCTGTCCGGTGTACCCGTAACCTAACGAGCACCTGCATACTATCTCCAGTACGACGTACTGACGGCTGTGGGACAGACCATCTCCCCAACTGGGATGAGAAGCGTACACACCAGTCTACTGCGGAGTATCGATGCTCTGTCTCGATAATCCAACGACCAGGGACCTGAATAAGGATGTGCTAGTAGACTACCCAGCCCCCACTAGTGTGACTGCCATCACAACGCTGGTAGACAAGCAAGATCCTAAGAGCTCTATCAATACGTACACTCACATATTAAGATAGAAAAACCAAGTAGCATACTACCATGTTTAGCAAGACTGTTATATACATGTGAATATCCCAAGCTTCCATTAAGTAATATACAAGCTAGTATGATACAGTAATGGCCTTCTAGGGCATAAACACTAACAATCTCCCACTTTCACTAGGGCCATGTACTGGCATATCGTAGACCAATGATCTCGAGTAGCCACTCGAACTGAATCTGAGGAAGGGCCTTCATGAATGGATCAGCAATGTTCTCTTCTGAAGCAACTCTCCGAACCTCGATCTCCTGAGGATCAATGATCTCCCTGATCAGGTGATACCGCCTTAAGATGTGTCTGGACTTCTGATGGGACCTTGGTTCCTTCGCTAAAGCTATAGCTCCGTTGTTGTCGCAATACAGAGGTATTGGATCAACTATGGTAGGAACAACCTGAAGTTCTGTTAGGAACTTCTTCATCCAGACTGCTTCTTTTGCGGCATCGCAAGCAGCTATATACTCCGCTTCCATCGTCGAGTCAGCAACGGTGTCCTGCTTGGAGCTCCTCCAGCACACCGCCCCTCCATTGAGGGTAAAGACATAACCCGACATGGACTTGGAATCGTCCTTATCACTCTGGAAGCCGGAATCAGCAAAGGCCTCCAACCTGAGGTCTTTTCCGCCGTAAACCAAGAACATCTCCTTAGTCCTCCTCAGGTACTTAAGAATGTTCTTTACTGCTATCCAGTGTTTCTCCCCTGGGTCTGACTGATACCGGCTTACCACGCTCAGTGCGTAAGCTACATCTGGTCTGGTACACAACATCGCATACATTATAGAGCCTACCGCAGAAGCGTAGGGTATAATTGACATGCGTTCCCTTTCCAAATCAGTCTTAGGAGATATCTCTTTGGAGAGGGTGATTCCGTGACAAGCCGGTAGATTACCGCGCTTAGAATCTTCCATACCGAATCTTTTCAGTATAGTGTCGATATACCTGGACTGCGAAAGTCCCAACATCCTCTTGGATCTATCACGATAGATCCGGATCCCCAGAATGTAAGAGGCATCACCCAGGTCTTTCATGGAGAACCTGTGTGACAAGAATCCTTTGACAGATTGTAGCATAGGAATGTCATTTCCTATCAATAGAATGTCATCCACGTACAAGACGAGTAATACGACACTTCTGGCCACAACTTTACTATATATGCACGGTTCATCTGGATTTTTGATAAAGTCATATTCTTTGACTGTCTCATCAAAACAGATGTTCCAACTCCGCGATGCCTGCTTTAGTCCATAAATAGACTTAAGCAGCTTGCATACTTTCCCGCTGCTCCCACTCTGATTGAAACCCTCTGGCTGATCCATATAGACGCTCTCTTCTAAATTTCCATTCAGAAAAGCCGTCTTTACGTCCATCTGCCAGATTTCATAATCATGGAAGGCAGCAATAGCAAGAAGGACCGGAATGGATTTGAGCATAGCCACTGGAGAAAAGGTTTCGTCATAGTCCAAACCAGGTCTTTGACGAAAACCCTTTGCAACAAGTCTAGCCTTATAGGTTTCCACCTGTCCATCTACACCAATCTTTTTCTTGAAGATCCATTTGCATCCTATGGGTTTTACCCCATCTGGAGCAAAGTCCAAAGTCCATACTTTGTTGGTGTACATGGACTCCATCTCGGTCCGCATTGCATCTAGCCATCGTACCGAGTCGCCGCTCTGGATGGCCTGCTGGAAGTCAGTAGGTTCATCATCATCTATGATGCAATCCTCTCTATCCCCGTCTATGAGAAAACCGTAGTATCTCTCAGGCGGATGAGACGGCCTACTACTCCTGCGGAGGGGTGCGGGAATGTTCTGTTCTTCTTGAACCTCTGGTTCTACCAAACTTTCAGTAGCAGTTTGTGGTTCTGGAATTTCTTCCAGTTCTATTTCGCTCCCACTTATTTCCTTTTCTAAAAACTGATATTCTAGAAAATGGGCATTACGAGAAACAAACACCTTTTGTTCCTCTCCGTAATAGAATAGATATCCCTTGGAGTTCTTTGGATATCCCACAAACTGACATTTTACTGATCGTGCCTCGAGCTTGTCCACATGCTGCTTCTTAACAAAAGCTGGACATCCCCAAATCTTTAGATACTGAAGATAGGGTTTCTTCCCACTCCACATCTGATATGGTGTGGTAGGCACAGTCTTGGTAGGAACCATGTTCAAAAGATATGCCTCTGATTCTAGCGCATAACCCCAGAAAGATCGCGGTAACTCAGCATTACTCATCATGGATCGTACCATATCCAATAGGGTTCGATTCCGTCTCTCCGATACACCATTATGCTGTGGAGTGTACGGAGGAGTAAGCTGAGAGAGAATTCCTTTCTCTTTTAGGTAACCTAGGAACTCGGCACTCAAGTATTCTCCACCTCGATCAGATCTAAGTGTCTTTATACTTTTGCCGGTTTGGTTTTCTACTTCATTCTTATACTTTTGGAATTTCTCAAAAGCCTCGGATTTATGTTTCATCAGATAAATGAATCCGTATCTTGAGTAATCATCCGTGAAAGTAATGAAATAGGAAAAACCACCTCTCGCATGTATAGACATTGGACCGCATACATCACTGTGTATGAGTCCTAAGAGCTCGCTCGCTCTTACTCCTTGTCCAGTGAATGGAGTCTTTGTCATCTTTCCTTTGAGACAGGATTGACAAGTGTCATAAGATTGATATTCGAACGAGTCCAAATATCCTTCTCTATGCAACTTAGTCAACCTTCTCTCATTGATGTGACCCAGTCTACAATGCCATAAGAAAGCTTTATTCAAATCTGGAGACTTTCTTTTTAGTGTGTTCTGGACATTGAAAATTTGGAGTTGGTTTAAAACATATATGCCGTTATTTAATGTACCGGACCCAATCAAACCATGTTTAAGGTGGATGTTGACAACATCTCTTACAAACGTGAAATCATAACCTTTATTTGATAACAAGGAAACTGATATGATATTACACGTTAAGCTGGGTACAAAATAACAGTTATGTAAAACCAAAATGTGTCCACTTGTCAATCCTAGGTGATAATCCCCGACGGACGCAGCTCCCACGCTAGCTCCGTTGGCAACCCTGAGGATCATATCACCTTCCTTCAGCACTCTACGGTTTCTCAGTGCCTGCAATGAATTGCAAATATGAGATCCTGATCCGGTATCCAATACCCAGGAAGTAGAGTTGATCGACAGACAATTCTCAATTACAAACACACCTGAAGTCGAAGCCACAGCTTGCTTCGGTTCCTGGTTCTTGGCCTTTCACGCCTTGCAATCCTTCTTCCAGTGCCCTTTCCTGTGACAATGGAAGCACTCATCCTGGCCAACTATCGGTACTGCTTTCTTTTTCTTTCCCTTCCCTCCCACCTTACTAACACCTCCTCTAGGTCTGGGTGCGGCCTTCTTCTTCCTTCCTTTGGCCCTAGCCTTGGACCCGGAAGAAGATGAACTGCCAACAAACATAGCGGGTGTTTCCCTTGCCTTCTGCAAGGTGCCCTCCGCACTCCTTAACATGTTCAGGAGTTCCGCAAGTTCAACTTCTTTTCCTTGAAGATTGAAGTAGAGGATAAACTGGGCGTAGGTGGGAGGAAGGGACTGGAGAACAAGGTCTGTATAGAGCTCATTATCCAAAGTCGTCCCAAGGTCTGCGAGCTCTTCTATGTAGCCAATCATCTGTAGGACATGTTCACCTACCGATGACCCGACAGCCAACCTCACTCGAAACAATTTCTTAGAGGTCTCGTATCTTGCTATACGAGATTGCTCTCCATAAAGTTCCTTTGTATGGAGAAATATGCCATCTAAGGACATATCCTCGTGCCTCCTCTGATGTTCATTGTTCATCGAGGCAAGCACGATGCACTTGGCTCTCGCGCAATCTAAATCCCAGGTTTTGCGGATTTCCTTATCCGCATTGCTGGATTTGGGACCAGGGACAGCAGGTGCCGTAGCGGTGAGGACGTACCCCAGTTTGTCATAGGTCAAAGCCATTTTGACATTCCGCAGCCAATCTTTATAGTTTGGCCCCGTCAGTATATTTTTCTCTAAAAGTAACTTAAGTCCAGTCATTTTCAGGGTCGCTGCAACTAGGAGAGAGAGAAGAAAACTCTTTAGCATGATGCTCTTGCAAGTTTAGAGTGGTTTTTAGTTTATCTAAACTGGATGGCTCCCACTGTTTCTCGAATCCTTCCTCAAACCATAAAAGAAGAATTAGCCAAGACTATTCTCACCGTACAATACTTGCTTAACCGTTCAGCCAGGCCGGTGTCGATACTTCGAGGGAGGTTTTCCAACGCTTTCGCGAAGTTCCTTAATTAAATAACCTCTTTTCTCTGGGGGCGTAACCCCGCTGACACTTTTCTGGACACCTACTAGGTTTATAGCATTGATTGTTAAGTGACGAATATCCTGATAAGTATCAAATACTCACAGTAGGATCGGGATCCAAATATCATCGTCTGATAATGTTGTAGGAATGCTACCAACATTCATCAAACTCAAAATGGTATGCATCTCTTTGCAAATTTCAGTTTCTTTAGAAATTCCCGATATAAGTTTTTGCCCCATGCTCTTATGACCTTGGCGTTGGTCAAAATATCATAAGTCACATGTCAAGTTCTACCCATCATTATCTTGTTAATTTGAACCCATCCGTACATATCCTTGACGTTGGCCAAAATGATCATACGACTGTCCCAAACTAACTCATCTATCTATGCAACAAATGAATATCCAGCAGCTACCAAACACTATGCCTTGGCGTTGGTCAAAATACATAGCTTGAATACTACTGAATACCCAGATGAAATGACGGAGGGCTACGAATGGTTTTGGCGAAACCGTGAACGTAGTGAACTTGATATAACCGAAGGAACCTGATAGCTTTTAAAAGGAGTGGTTAAAGCTCCGCATTTAAAAATATCTGTTTTTAAAAATAACCGAGTGGTTTCTTTTAAATTGTTCCAACGATTTAAACTTTGGTTTGTTTTACTTTGCATTATAGATAATGCGTCCCATCATTAACCTATCATTGCAGAAAACAACGAAAATACAACGTCCTCTTATGCCATCCGCATTCACCACGGGGTCCCGTCATCACCCGTTAGGTTACTTAACTAACGACAGAGCGGGGGCTGGGCTAGCGCGGGTGTAAAACATAAGTGGCGTCTAAATAGCTATCATAAATATAGATATTTTACATTCGTCTGACGCAATGATATTCATTCCAGAACACAGATAAACAATATTGGATTTGCAAGCAATCTGTATTTCTTTTGAGCCTGCAAGAAAAGACAGATTACACAGTTGTGATGAATAGCCGTTACCCCACCCTCGACCCCTACGGGTACGGCAATCTACCCACCCGGCAGTCTGTGTACCCCACCTTGGGTCAGTCCTAGGAGCAAAAACAGTAAAATGAAATAATACAACGGTGGCTACAACCGCAACCTGGAAGTGCCCCGCGAAAATAATATTACAACAAATTACATTCACAACAAATGAATTAAACAATAACCCATTGCAAACTCCGGCTATACACCACAACAGTCCAATACAGTTTATATGCACAAACAGATATAACCATTTCAGAAATGTGCAACCCCCTGCCAACCGACATACTAGCAGTTTGGGGAGGTTTACGAACACATTAAACAATCACAGATATAATCCAATATGCAAATACTGTACAATTTCGATCGATTAAACAACATCAATATTGCTCCAAAATCTGCTCTGATAAACAGTAACCTGAGCAAATATTAAATATTCCAGAAAACCCAAAATATCACAGGGGACCCACACAAGAAAGATGAGTCCATGACTCGGCAACTCGGCCGCGCAAGCGCGGCGGATCGGTAGGATCCGCCGCCCTTCCGCGGCGCTTTAGCCGAATCATGGGCTCAAATTTCTTGGGTGTTCTCCTGTGGTCATGTCAAGCTCTCTGAACACACCTGAAAAATTTTAGGACTTCATTTTAATTTCGACAGAAACTTGACAGAATTAGGGTTTTCCGGCTTCGATTTTTCGTTCGAAATTCATACAAATTTGCAATTAAGTTATTTATTGTTTAGCGAGGCTCTGATACCACTGTAAGTCGATATAGTACACCCCAGTACTTATGGGGAGGCGGAATTTTCAAAAACGATCAAGTTTAAAGAACGAACTTCGACTAACCGCTTGAATCGAAGCTAAACAAATAATAACCGAACACATAGCTATACTAAACTATCGTGTTAAGGGATTATACCTAATGAAAACTAGTCCTTCGTCTTTACGATCTCCTTGTTCTCCTCGGCCTTCTCTAGGTATTAGACGATCCACCCGAGAGCAAAACTCCAAGCTAAACCTCTAAACTTGAGGCAACTAACCTTCTTGGATTGCTAATCAAAGAAGTTAGGGTGAGATAGAGTGATGGTTATGGATTGTTTAGTCTAACTAATCTTTTGATCTCAACTCATGAGGTGTAAGGATTAGGGTTTGAAGATGAGAGCTTGAGGAGAGAGAATGTGAGATAAGATAATGAGATGAGAGAGAGTGTATCATAATATATTATGAAGCATTTTCTAATAATGAGAAAAGAATAAAGAGTGATGATAAATCATGCTTCATAAAATATCTAGTGGTGATTCATTAGAATGAGTCATTAAGCAATAAATATGCATTAATGAAATGAATGAATCACCACCATGACTCATAACCTCATTTAATGAATATGACACATAACCCTCCTTAGTCACCATCTTCTAGAAGCTTCTCGAACAATTACGAGAACGCCCTCCGATCCGTAAAAATGCGGAAAAACTTTAGACTGTAAAAATCCAATAACCGGATACCAGTAACTGGCTTAAACCAAAGCCGACTGGTAAAAACTGTTCGAAAGTCGTACGCGCGTAAACGCACGTATGCGTCCGAACCCTTTGTCGCAAAACCATGCAACCTCTATATCGTTTCGCCTGGAGTAGGAAACTCTCTGTGTGGGACTCTAGAGACTCGACTACTACGCTGGCAGTGGGTTTAACCACAGACCGCAAGCGGCACTAGCTGTACGTAACGGTCCCCAGGTAGTTGTCGATAAGAAGGCCGATGAGAAAACTCATCCGAACTCCTACTGAGTCTGATGTGACAATCTCCATACAGTCCGGTCCGTTCGTCCAAGACTATCGCATATCGGGCCTAGGGGGGCGGCAAGCGTCAGTCCCCTAATAGCGGTATAAGTCGTGTCGGAGTGAAGCCCATTACACCCTGAGAAACTACTGGAACCTACCAGCAAATCTCGCTTGCCCTGGCCAGGGACTTTGCGTAATGGCTCTCTGACACAGCACGATATCTACTCCCAATACCGGGAGGGACGAATCCTTTCTAACCGCTACTGCCTCCAAGTGCTCGGGACTGCACCCAACTGCTACCTGTTTGCACGACTCCTTTGAGCCGTGGTAGGGTAGCAATCTAAGAACAGTGGGACACACTCGAGGCGAAGTAGCAGTGTCAAGTCTGCGGACTACGCTGTACTCATGTCACCTAGGAACTGTTCACTGACGACTGGTATCAAACCAACCAACAGTTCCCTGTGAGTCCTGTCCGGTGTACCCGTAACCTAACGAGCACCTGCATACTATCTCCAGTACGACGTACTGACGGCTGTGGGACAGACCATCTCCCCAACTGGGATGAGAAGCGTACACACCAGTCTACTTCGGAGTATCGATGCTCTGTCTCGATAATCCAACGACCAGGGACCTGAATAAGGATGTGCTTGTAGACTACCCAGCCCCCACTAGTGTGACTGCCATCACAACGCTGGTAGACAAGCAAGATCCTAAGAGCTCTATCAATACGTACACTCACATATTAAGATAGAAAAACCAAGTAGCATACTACCATGTTTAGCAAGACTGTTATATACATGTGAATATCCCAAGCATCCATTAAGTAATATACAAGCTAGTATGATACAGTAATGGCCTTCTAGGGCATAAACACTAACAAGGAATTCAATTCCTTTGAGATAAAATTAGGGTTTAACCCTATGATATAGGAATTTAATTCCTTCAAAATGAACAGAACTAGGGTTTAACCCTATTCGAGAACATAATTCTCTCAAAACTCACAGGAATTTAATTCCCTTAAGAAAAGAAGTTAGGGTTTAACCCTATTAAGAATACAATTCTTCAGAAGAAAACAGGAATTTAATTCCCCTAAAGTTTGTTGCTAGGGTTTAATCCTATGAAGAAATCAATTCTTAAAAGATGAACAGATCTTAAAACATGAAAAGAGTCAGAGTCACGTGCTACCACGTGACCCCCGCAAAGACCCACAGAAAATAACTTTGAAGCAACACCTCACGTGTTACCACGTGACTCCTGCGAAGACCTATAAAAAAGAACTTTGAGGCAACGCCTCACGTGCCCCACGTGATCTCTAAAGCACACAGAGAAAAAGAAAAAGAAAAGAAGCTCTGGGGCGCCCTCACGTGTCACCACGTGACCCCTAATGAACATTCTAACATATTAAAGCGTGAGCCCCAATCACATGCCCACACGTGATGGCCTTCAGAATTAAAAGTGTTAAACACTTATCTGTAGAAAAAAATGAATGGGATCTGGCCCCACCTTTTGGATGCCATCACGTGCCCCCACGTGATCTCTTCTCTTATAATATTTAGCATCAAACTGATGATCTGCTCCCAGTGTTTAACACTGATTTCCATAGTGTTTAACACTAGTTTGAAAACCCCATTTCCAGTGTTTAACACTGATTTTCTTAGTGTTCAAACACTAATTTGGAAAATTCTGCTCCCAGTGTTTAACACTGATTTCCTTAGTGTTTAACACTAATTTGAAATCTTTGTTCCCAGTGTTTAACAATGATTCGCCTTAGTATTTAACACTAAACTCTGTTCCCAGTGTTCAACACTGATTATTTTTTAGTGTTTAACACTAAATTGTTGTTCTTATTCCCAGTGTCCAACACTGTCGGTCTCTAGTGTTCAACACTAGCTTTAGCCCAATTGGCTAAGTTTCTAGAGGCAAAGCCTCTCCTGCAATGGACCAACAGAAAGCCAATATTCTAAACATGATTGGACTTAGCCCAAGCTGGCCATAAGTCCTCAATTCAAACTTAACTGGGCCAATGGGCTCATAACATAATTAATTGGTCTTGGAACCAAACTGGGCTGAAGATTATTTGATCTACCTCGGTTTAAGGGTACATCTCTTCACTCCTTTGATACTTGGCGTTGTAATTCCTCAACGTCTTCAAAGAGGTGGCGGGTCCCGATGACCATACATTGATACGGACTGTGGGGTCCTTAAACTCATGGATTATGAGGTCCTTAACCTTGACCGGGATGTCTTAAAACTAACGACGGACTGTGGGGTCCTTAAACCCACGGACTACGACGTCCTTAACCTTGACCGGGATGTCTTAAAACTAACGACGAACTGTGGGGTCCTTAAACCCACGGACTACGACGTCCTTAACCTTGACCGTGATGTCTTAAAACTAACATTGGACTGTGGAGTCCTTAAATCCACGGACTACGACGTCCTTAACCTTGACCGCAACGTCTTAAAACTAAAATTGGACTACGACGGACTGTGGGGTCCTTAAACTCATGGACTACGACGTCCTTAACCTTGACCGTGATGTCTTAAAACTAACATCGGACTGTTGAGTCCTTAAATCCACGGACTACGACGTCCTTAACCTTGACCGCAACGTCTTAAAACAAACATTGGACCGCAATGTCCTTAAACTACTTATGGACCGCAATGTCCTTAAACTATCTATCGACCGCAATGTCATTAAACTAAACAACAGGGCTCCCTTAATTGCTCTCTTGTTGGATCTAAACGATCCCGTTAAGTCGATCTTAGTCTAAAAACTAGACTGACGTATCCTTAACTGACGTTTAAGTCGATCTTAGTCTTAAACGAGGCTAACGTATCCTTAAACCCAAACCCCCAAACCCAAATCTAAGATAATACGGATTTGGACTAGTCCACGCCCTACGGGCGACGACATAACTAAGTCTCCGTATACAATCCACGGGCAACCAAACACAGAACTAACACACACGACACGAAGTAACCACATGGAGAAAGAGAAAGTTGTTACCGCAATGCGGTAGCGTAATTAACTGCAGGGGCTTGCGCCTGCAGGGAAGAGCGTCCCCACAATGAAATACCCCTCAAGCGAGGGGGAATCTGACGAAGTCTGCTACATTGGACGCATCCGTTTAAACCTTCTATATATGGTGCCATAAATCAACTTAGCATCTTCGGAGAGGTAAACGGATAACACCAATTAGCATCTGCCCCGAATCTCAGGCAAGACGTCCGTCGCGCCGTCATTCGGAGGGGAACATCCGCGTTCCGAGGAACACGAATACAATGAGACAAAACCAATACCAGTATCTGGCTTAAACCAAAGCCACTAGTAATAACTGCCCGGTCACCAAACGTGCACAAGTGCACGAGTGTGAATGAACCCTATCGCAAAACCATGCGACCTCTAATCAGTTTTGCCCAAAGGCGAGTAACCCTCTGTGTGGGACTCTAAAGACTCGACACTACGCTGGCAGTGGGGTTAACCACAGACAGCAAGCGGCACTAGCTGTACGTAACGATCCCCAGGTAGATGCCGATAAGAAGACTGATGAGGTGAACCCATCCGAACTCCTACTAAGCCTGTATGTGACAATCTCCGTACAGTCCGGTCTGTTCGTCTAAGAACATCGCATGTCGGACCTAGGGGGCGGTAAACGTCAGTCCCCTACTAGTGGTACAAGTCGTGCCGGAGTGTAGCCCAGAACACCTGAGATAACACTGGAAACCTACCAGTCTATCTCGCTTGCCCTGGCCAGGGACTTTGTGTAATCGCTCTCCTAGACACAGCGCGATATCAACCCCCAATACCGGGAGAGACGAATCCTGTCTAACCGTCACTGCATCCAACTACTACCTGTTTGCACGACTCAGTAGAGCCGTGGTAGGGTAGTAATCTAAGAACAGTGGGAACACACTCGAGGCGGAGTGACAGTGTCAAGTCAACGGACTAAGATGTACTCATGTCACCAGGGAACTGTTAACTGACGATAGGTATAATACCAACCAACAGTTCCCGACGAGTCCTGTCCAGTGTACTCGTAACCTAACGAGCACCTGCATACTATCTCCAGAACGACGTACTGATGGCTGTGGGACAGACCATCTCCCCTGCTGGGAAGAGAAGCGTATGCACTAGTCTACTCAGGAGTATCGATGCCCTGTCTCGATAATCCTATAACTAGGGACCAAAATAAGGATGTGCTTATAGACTACCCAGCCCCCACTAGTGTGATCGCCATCACAACGCCGGTAGTCAAGCAAAGATCCTAAGGGCTCTACCAATATATTTTTAGCGATATGTTAAAAAAAACATATACACATATTAAGATAGAAACAAACCAAGTAGCATACTACTATATCGAGCAAGACTGTCGTAAAACCATATATACATCCCAATCCTCCAAAATGTATTATACAAACCTGTACTATACAATAATGGCCTCTAGGGCATACATATCTAACAGTTACATGTACACCGTGCATACATACTTACATGTATACTCACTTACCTAGTTAGGGCTAGACATACCCATGTGGTATTGTTTTGTCATTGACGTGGGGTCATTGATTCTTATGCGTTGGCGCATATGATAGGTAGTATACCTTGCCATGCCTACATGCTAGTTACGTATATACCTATATGGTATCGTACCATTAGTGACAGGTATATACACATATGAGACATAGTTACATGTACAGCTTGCATACCTACTTACACATATACCTGGAGGGTATTACATCATTATTGATAGGTAGATACACATATCTTGCTATATCGACATGGTTACGCACACCTGGCTATAGCTACATGTTCACCTTTATTTGATGTTATATGGACTTGGGGAAATTTAGGAACCGCATAATATATATTAACATGTTGCAGTTAAATAACGGCTTTTCCTTTATATGCTCACATTACAGTTTTATATTGCATATATTATATTTCATGGATTTCGCATTGATAGATGGTTTTCATATGATGTCCTCTTATATTTTTACTCCTAAGTATATATAACAGTGGAATGGGACGCTGTTATATATATATATATATATATATATATATTAGTGGAATGGGACGCTAATATATATGTATTCATGTATAATTTATATATATCATCATAATGAATCATGCAAATATACTTATTCATTACTTGATGTTTTCTGGATTTGAGCACCGTGGTAGTTTCATGAAATTATTCATTATTTGAAAAAACCCGGTTTCTCTTGATATGATATTTCAGCGTCCACCATGAGATTTCTCGGTTCTGAGATTATGATATATACCCGATGCGAGGAGTGCAGTGTGCCGTGTGCGGGTACATGGTGGAGCCCGATACGGTTCCCCTCGGCAAGATGATCAACGGTACATGCCGATGATCCAGGAAGGTGAGCAAGTACCTACCGGTGATAGTATTTAGAATCGGCGGTTATCATGGGGATACCGACCGGAGTCATATAAGCATGGATACGTCGAAATTTGAGTGTCAGAGCTAGGCACTCGAGTTTTCGGGATAGCGTATGATACGTACCTATCAGGAGGGCCAGTCATGGTGACATCACCTGATAGATCAGTATTTATGTGTCGATGCTAGACACTTGTTTCATGATGTTTTTTGGTGTCGATATTGGACACTCACTTTATATGAAACTTACTCGATACTGGATATTGGATATATGAGATTTACTTGACACTGTACATTCATGATATATGAGGTTTACTTGATATTGTACATTCAGGATATATGCGGTTTACTTGATATTGTACATTCAGGATATATGAGATTTACTTGATTTTGTACATTCAGGATATATGAGACTCAGTGGATATGAGGGCCAATTTAGGGGCTGATTTGAGGAGGTTTGGGATTTAGATTGTCTTGATGGACTTTGGTCCTGTCACGATGTCAGGATTCCGTGAGAATGACATGTTTTATTCCATACTCCTCATTTATTTTATATCCTTTGCTTCATGTATTAGTAGTACCTCATAGAGTAACTTTCATGACTGTTGCATATACATATTGTCATATTATTGCTTCATGTATTAGTTGTACCTGCTAGAGTACCTTTCATGACTGTTGCATACATATGACCATTTATTGCTATCTGCTTTCATGTATTAAATTCGCGTTGTACGTGCATACTTGCGATTACCTGCATATGTTATTTACTATTCATGAGTTGGCAACTCACCCCCGTTGTGCCACAGTGTTTTGCAGGCAGTCCCTCAGGGTAGTCGCGGCAGGCTTTTCATCTTTCGTATGATCTTTTGCAGCGGACACCGCTTCGGCTGACTGTGCGCAGTTTAGCTATAGGTTGGTTTTGCGGCTATTCGTTGTATCATGTACTCTCCATCTACCACTTTCATGTGTATGACTTAGAGACTTGATGTGAGGACGATATTGTATATTTTGGTGACTTGGATGTTTTTTTTGCAGTTTTACTTATATCGTCTTTTATTTCTTCGCTACGGCATCGTATATCTGTTGTGGTGGTTGTTTCCCGCCTTTGGGCATGGATTTGCTCCCATTGGGGATGCTTTACTTATATTTATGATGTACCCATTTTTGGGGTTAGTTTTTATAAAGGAGGTGCTGCCAAAATTTTTAAGAAAGTAAAGGTGGACTTTACAGAATTTGGTTTGAGATTTCAAAAGTTTTGAAAATGCTATTATCAGTTACTACTTTTGATGGTTTAGATTGCTGGGTTTTCGGCTTACTTAAATTGTGTTACGCCTGTAGACGTTGAGTTGTTTAAGGGCCGTCACGTGCCAATTTCGGGTCGTGACAAAGTTGGTATCAGAGCGCTAGGTTTTACCTTTCGGAGTGTAGGATGACCTTGGTATTATGATGTAGGTAGCTTAAGCAGAGTAACGTAGTGTGTGTATGTCCGCGGCATACCCACGAAACGGTACTCCGCCTAAAGTGACCTGAGTACAAATTGCTTGAAATTCCTTCCTTGATGCTACATATCTTTGTGATTCGATTTCCGTGTTCATATCGAATCCTTTTTCCATTCATATCCTTTGCCACCGATGACTATGAGGACTCAGAGAGGTGCAGCGAGAGCCGAGGTCAGAGTTGACTCGTGTAGGACGAGGACTGACAAGGATGGCACGCTCGTTGCACAGGAGCAGCTGGATCCGCCTTCGATATATCGTATTGCTAGGCTTGAGGCAGAGATGCAAGACTTGCGCCAGACGATGAGGTCTTTGGTTGAGGCCAGTAGAGAGCGGCGACATGAGGTTGTCACCCCTGTTACCCAGTTATTCCATGCAATCAGCCCTATTTGACGAGGAGCGTCTTTCCGAGACTTTGGGTGTTCGAGGACAGAGGAGGGCTCATGCAGGTATACCGGCCTAGAGATAGAGGTTCATTCGCCGTGACAGGTTTCGTGCACGTCATGGGAGTAGCAGAGTCTTGGGATGAGGAGAGTCGGTTAGCTAGATCAGCCGTTGTTGTGTTAACTTCTATCAGCGATTCTTTTGTTGCGCGACACGTATTGCAATCGTGTACCAATCGGATAGGAGATAAAGATTCGTCCGTCGCTTTGATCCTTCT
Organism: Agapanthus africanus; assembly: GCA_030015575.1. Lineage (NCBI taxonomy): Eukaryota > Viridiplantae > Streptophyta > Magnoliopsida > Asparagales > Amaryllidaceae > Agapanthus > Agapanthus africanus. The sequence goes on from JASDDO010000022.1 coordinate 330,026,165, forward strand.
AGAGATGATGGATTTGACATTCTCCTGGGCACGGACTGGTTAGCTACGTGCTAGGCATTGATCGCACGCTTTTGGCGTGTCGGATGTTCAAAGTTCTAAACTATAACCGCGATCAGGACGGTGTCGCTATGCAGCTAGCCGGTTGAGCACGGGTCGATCCACAGGGAGATGGTTGTATGTCCGTTCGAGTTTTAGACGATTCAATAAAGAATTTGTATGTGTTTGTTCAAACTAACCTATGTGTTTTATATGCAAGTATGAAGTTGTTAAGAAAAAGATATGAAATCGTAAGCTAAAGAAATCCGTACTCAAAACCTTTGAGCCGAGTCTTGACCAATTGAAGCTTGAGCAATCGGCAACAACGTGGATTAGGGGATTTAAGCACGGTATTCAAGGAATCCGGCTTATTTACCCTTGTCCTTCCGTTCTTGTCTCTTGCTTTCGCCTCCGGCCAAACTGAACGCAACCGGTCGCGGTTAGGAATCACCGTTACCTTGGTAGGGTAGGGTGCCTAACGGAGCGCTTGCGTAACGTTTGAGCGGAGTTCAATGGAAAATAACGGGAAAAGGAAATGAGCAAAGAAACATTAACTTACAATACCGTATTTGTTCTTAACAACGATAATTACAATCATTCACGAAAACGAACCAAAAAGAGAGAACAAAAAGAACAAAGAAAAGAAAAGATTACAAGTATGTTAGGGCATGGAATTTAAAGTGAAAGAAAGTAAAGCATGAATGTAAAGCAAGTAATAAAAAGCAATAAAGAAATAAGCAAGAAAATAATTACAAGAACACTAGAACTCAAGACAAGAATGGGATCAATAACCAACCCTTAAACTTGCAAGCTCAATTAAGAGGTTGCAAGATCAAGAGAAGGGTAAAGAACTCATGTGAAATGAAGCACTAATTCCATAAGAAGATACAACCCTTGAAATCAATAACAAACCCTTAAACTTTCAAGCTCAATGAAGTGGTTGAAAGATCAAGAGAAAGCAAGGATCTCAAGGGGAAGTTAAACAAAAGAGAATGATACAAAAACCCTCATCTTCATTGATCTTCCACTCAAAAAGCTCTCACTACAATTTTCATGGAGAAAAGAATGAAGAAGAAGAAGAAGTCTAAACTACACTAAATCCTACAAAAGAGGCATAAGAAGTTAATACCCAAAAGCTTGGTAAGTTCTGGGGTATTTATAGGAAGGGAACTGGAAACCTAGGGCAAGAATCTGCCCCTACAAGAAAAGACCAACATGCCCCTGAAAAACGACAACGAGAGGAGACTAAATGGCCGCGGTTCCATGGCCTAAGCGCGCTTATGCCGAGGAACCGCGGCCGTTTATAGGAGTTAGGCCATGAAATTTGGTGGTTTTCCCTAGTTTTTAGTACTCTTCAGTGTGGTATATGACTTTTTCTCAGAAACTTTTCCCATTTCTTCCAGAATTTCAGTAGATCAAAAGGTGATGTGATGTGGATCTTTTGCCAAGATTTCCTCGAACTCCGCGTAGATATGTTGGATCTTGTGTTGACATTGAGCTTTGTGCACGAAAATGACATCGATTTGCCATTTTGTCCCTTAAACTGGTGTGTGGCAACATACGGATAGAGAGCGGAGACCCGTGTTTTATCTGTTGTTGGCAGTAATCCGGAATTTGACGTACTTTTCTATGAATTTCAGTGTCTAGAGCTGAGAACCAGTATCCTGTAAATATGTAGCAAACACTGATTAAAAGCACCTGCCTATAACCAAACGAGCGTAAGAATGGGCGGTATAAAATGCAATATTCTGGTATGAACAAATACCCCCAAACTTAACTTTTGCTCGTCCCGAGCAAAACCAATTATTCACAAAAAAGTCCTAACCGCACTTTCGCAGGGAACGCGATTGCACTGAGCACGTGCAACAAGCCGTTAAACCCCTAGGTGTCCCTAGTAGGAGGAGTGTTGTCTCCTGAGGGTTTTCAGCGGATTACACCCATAAAATCCCGTCAAGCTAGTGTCATAAGTTAACATTGATTTTACTCCTACAGTTTAGTATTTACGTTAGAAATTCTATCATCCTAACTTAGAAATATCCAACCCTTATTTTTCACACCTCCAATCTATTTAACCTTGGAACTCCTGAGTTTTCCTTCTAAAGTGCGGCCTCAAATCAGGGATTTTTATCAACTTTACAGAAAACACAAGTCTTATTCTTTATTTCTATCTTTTATCCAAACATCGATTGTATACCCCTGCGTGTGTGTGTATTTGCACCCCTACACTCAAGAATTCAATTCAAGCTATAATACCCTTTCCCTAATACCTAATACTACTTCTTTTCATTAAAGATGGACGGATTTGCTCACACACCTTTCATGCGACTATTAATGCTTCTTGAGGCACTAATGACCGATTACTGAATGTGTGAACTTTAAAGCGTAAATAGCAGTTTCCTGGTCTTGACTTTATTCTATTTTTTCTTTTTCTTTTTCTTTTTCTTTTTGTTTTTTCTTTTTCAAGACCGGATATATTTTTCAATATGCTCTTTTGGTGTTTAGCTTTAAATACCGTTTTTTCTTTCATACTAGGCTTTCAGGCAAGAGTATTTCTAGGTATCCTCTACTATCCCAAGTTTCAAGGTGCGTGTAAGTGCAGTTTGTAGGGTATGTACTTTCTAAATTTGAACTCAAGAAAAGAAACTATTTTTCAGACTTATTCTCCAGTAAAGTTTCAATACTTTCCCTTCATCTTGACTTAACTCAAGAACTGAACTCAACGTATACTTACCAAAGTTAGACAGAATGAGGGTTATTTTTAGGGTTTTCAATTCCTAAGCCTAGAATTTAGTTATTTCTAATATATCGACTAAACTTTCGGAATAAAGATCTAAGTTACCCTATTAGCTAACTTGACGACAAAGTTTTTATATTTTTGGAAAATTTTTCGATTTTTGTGGGTTTTTAATAAGGTATGCAAATGCAAAATATACAAATGAATGCGAAGGAAGAAAGCTTACCGAGCACACCCCCAAACTTAAAATTGACAGTGCCATCACTGTCAGGCTATACCAAGAGGGTCAAAATTGCCGGCGCTCCCTAAAAACAAATTATATACAACAAAGAAAACAAAACAAAAAATATATACACAAAAAGGGTTCCCCCCAAACCTAAGTGAAACAGTGTTTCCACTGTTAAGCGATGAAGTTCAGGATTTAGGGGGAAAGAACAGTGTCAAGCTATATAAGGCCTTACACAGGACAAAAGTTAACACCAACCATTCAAAAATTCTATCTCTGTAATATGCGGGTTGGTGAAAGAAGGTGAAGAGGAAAGAAATGGAGAATACGCGAGACCGTATGGAGATAGAAACGGGATACGGTCTCGGTATATCAGAAGAAAAAGAATGGCGGAAGGGAGAAAGAAGTGGAATACGAACTTGAGGGTGGAAATGGAGTGAATAGATTAGCACAATTTGTGATGACAGATGTGTAAGAAGTGTTTGTGCTAATCTATTAACCCATCGAGAAATGGGGTCAAATCCCTCAAGATTCGTGAGAAACCATGGGTACGCCGAACATGGTAAACCGGTTATAAGGAATGAAAGTGATATGGTTTCTTGCCAGGTCGGAACGATGGATAGGGTGGGGGGAAGTGATTAAGGAAGGGTATCAGTTAAGGGTTCGGGAGGGTGCACCCAGTCAATGAAAGGAATAGGATGAATTGGAAAATCCGACTCATCAATTAAAGATGTTTCATCCTCAGTACTATCCTCAATATTCTCCTCAAAAGTTATCTCATCCATGCATTTATCATCAATATCCAGACGCATATGGGGTTCGGGAAAAACATTTAATGAGTCGAGATGATGAATTGGAGAGAAAAACTCAGCTAAATCTGCGGGTTCATCATCCAAAATATTCCTAACGTCAATATCCTCAATCAAGTGATAGTAAATTTTCTCAAATACCTCATCAAGAGCATGGATTTCAATCGATTCTGGTTCTAAGATGGAGGTGTAGATGTCAAAAGGATTGGGTGTGGTTTCACTTGGCAAGGTCCCTTCACAATCGGGTAAATCAAACACTGCAAAGTCGCACAACTCATCAAACATTCTATCTTCAATTGATAATTCAGTTGGGACACTTGATAGCCTTTCAACACAGGAGTTGTAGGATTCAATTTGAAACCGGTAGGTTTGATTTGGAAGGGGGTACAGCTCACTCTCTCCACTCAAATTCTTAATCTGTCCAACCGCCTCATCATACATTGGAAAATTAGGAGCTAGTTGGAAACTAGCTACCGGGTCAGTAGGTTGTATGAGGGTGGCCATAGACGCATTCAAATCCATCATCTGTTGGCATGACGCTACCCTAAAGTCTTCCAACGACTGTTCCAGACTAGACATGGGTTGTGACGGGGTTTCAGTAAAAGATTCAAAGTTGTTTGGATACTGAAAACTCCTAACTGGCGGTTCAGAAGCAATGTCTAGGAAAGGTGCAATAGTCGGGTAGGACTGGTAGGAATTGAATGGCTGGACTGTGGTAGGATCAACACTCGGATACGAAGGTGAATGGAATTGTTGATCCCAAGAATTTGAAGTGGTGAAAGGAGTGAAAGATCGGCTATGACATTGTTCAATATGTTCAGCGATGGACAAAGGACGACTTGCAAAAGGGGTATCAACATAAGCGGGTGCGGGAGGTTGAAAAGGTTGATACAAAGTGGAATGCGGAGTGCAAGTGTTTGTCCTAGACGCTTCTATCCGATCTTTCAAAGAGGTTTTGGGCATGGAGGGATCGTTCGACGTTCGGCCAAAGCAAGAACCGTAAGAAGTAATGTCTGGTTGTGGGTACCAAAGTTCGACAAGAGTTTTTCTAAGTGGAGTACCCATGATATGAAAAGAAGAAAGAAAGAAAGGAAGAGAAAAGGAGGGGGAAAAGAATGTGATTTTTTTTCTTTTTTTTTAGATATTAACAAAAGAATGAAATATACACACAAAAAGAATCTGGACAAAAACAATCACGACACAAAAATACCACACACCTAATCGTTCTAGGGTTCACCTAGGTCAACTAGACCTGCTCCAGAACTTGATTGTCGAAGTAAAACTGTGTCGAGAAACGGGCTTAAGATACACTGATCACGAGGCCAGGTAAGTGCAGAGATAAGGGGAGGTTTTCCAACGCTTTCGCGAAGTTCCTTAATTAAATAACCCTTTCTCTTTTGGCGGTTTCGCCGTTAACACTTTCCTAGACACCCCGTAAACAATGTACCGTTAAGTGAGGTTCTAAACACGGTTAACTTCTCCTAATGAGCGCGAAGTCCTCAAGGCTTAAAGTCTAATTTCTTTTAAAATTTGTGCGGGTAAACGTTTTGCTCAAGTTCGTGATTCGAGGGCCACGGAAAAGGTGATGAAATCCTTTACCGTATGTTGTGGGGTTCGCTTGCCCTTAAGTCCGTATTAATTGATGCAATGCGCAATTCAATAAAAAATTATTCAAAGAATCAAACAATCGTTTTTTATATTAAGCACGGCACTGCAACAAATACGGGTTAGTCAATTTTTTGCGTTTGCTAGCGAACTTGCAAAGAATCCTGCAAAGAATAGTATATTGGATGCGTCGGATTTGAGAAGAAGGTGTTAGTAAAGTACGTACCGTTAAGTTTTTGGGTTAGGAAACCCCCGTTGAATCAAATCTGGTAAGCTTGAAAAGTTCGCTTGCGCGGGTCAAACTACCCGGATCTTTGGCACTGTACTTTGCAATCACCTTAGCCTTGAACGTACACTTTGCTCCCCACAATCGCCGTTTGCAAATCCGCAAAAATCTGCAGACTTGCTCACAAAAATTATCAAAAAAAACAAAAAGATTTTTTTTATTTATAAATATATACAAAAAGAATAATAACCCGAATAACAAGAAAGAAAATACGCTACCGTCTCCCCGGCAACGGCGCCATTTGATCGCACGCTTTTGGCGTGTCGGATGTTCAAAGTTCTAAAGTATAACCGCGATCAGGACGGTGTCGCTATGCAGCTAGCCGGTTGAGCACGGGTCGATCCAGAGGGAGATGGTTGTATGTCCATTCGAGTTTTAGACGAGTCAACAAAGAATTTGTATGTGTTTGTTCAAACTAACCTATGTGTTTTATATGCAAGTATGAAGTTGTTAAGAAAAAGATACGAAATCGTAAGCTAAAGAAATCCGTACTCAAAACCTTTGAGCCGAGTCTTGACCAATTGAAGCTAGAGCAATCGGCAACAACTTGGATTAGGGGATTTAAGCACGGTATTCATGGAATCTGGCTTATTTACCCTTGTCCATCCGTTCTTGTCTCTTGCTTTCGCCTCCGGCCAAACCGAACGCAACCGGTCGCGGTTAGGAATCACCGTTACCTTGGTAGGGTAGGGTGCCTAACGGAGCGCTTGCGTAACGTTTGGGCGGAGTTCAATGGAAAATAACGAGAAAAGGAAATGAGCAAAGAAACATTAACTTACAATACCGTATTTGTTCTTAACAACGATAATTACAATCATTCACGAAAATGAACCAAAAAGAGAGAACAAAAAGAACAAAGAAAAGAAAAGATTACTAGTAAGTAAGGGCATGGAATTTAAAGTGCAAGAAAGTAAAGCATGAATGTAAAGAAAGTAATAAAAAGCAAGAAAGAAATAAGCAAGAAAATAATTAAAAGAACACTAGAACTCAAGACAAGCATGGGATCAATAGCCAACCCTTAAACTTGCAAGCTCAATCAAGAGGTTGCAAGATCAAGAGAAGGGTAAAGAACTCATGTGAAATGAAGCACTAATTCCATAAGAAGATACAACCCTTGAAATCAATAACAAACCCTTAAACTTTCAAGCTCAATGAAGAGGTTGAAAGATCAAGAGAAAGCAAGGATCTCAAGGGGAAGTTAAACAAAAGAGAATGATACAAAAACCCTCATCTTCATTGATCTTCCACTCAAAAAGCTCTCACTACAATTTTCATGGAGAAAAGAATGAAGAAGAAGAAGTCTAAACTACACTAAATCCTACAAAAGAGGCATAAGAAGTTAACACCCAAAAGCTTGGCAAGTTCTGCGGTATTTATAGGAAGGGAACTGGAAACCTAGGGCAAGAATCTGCCCCTACAAGAAAAGACCAACATGCTCCTGAAAAACGACAACGAGAGGAGACTAAATGGCCGCGGTTCCACGGCCTAAGCGCGCTTATGCCGAGGAACCGCGGCCGTTTAGAGGAGTTAGGCCATGAAATTTGGTGGTTTTCCCTAGTTTTTAGTACTCTTCAGTGTGGTATATGACTTTTTCTCAGAAACTTTTCCCATTTCTTCCAGAATTTCAGTAGATCAAAAGGTGATGTGATGTGGATCTTTTGCTAAGATTTTCTCGAGCTCCGCGTAGATATGTTGGATCTTGTGTTGACATTGAGCTTTGTGCACGAAAATGACATCGATTTGCCATTTTGTCCCTTAAACTGGTGTGTGGCAACATACAGATAGAGAGCGGAGATCCGTGTTTTATCTGTTGTTGGCAGTAATCCGGAATTTGACGTACTTTTCTATGAATTTCACTGTCTAGAGCTGAGAACCAGTATCCTGTAAATATGTAGCATACACTGATTAAAAGCACCTGCCTATAACCAAACGAGCGTAAGAATGGGCGGTATAAAATGCAATATTCTGGTATGAACAGGCGTCTGTGGACTGCCGAGAGGAAACAGTCAGGTTTTGTTTTCCAGGCGAGTCAGTTCTTGTTGTGCAAGGGGACAGTGGAGCCGCCAATCACAGCTTGAATTCATCCTTTTTCGCTAGTCGGCTTTTGAGGAGAGGATGTCGAGGATTCTTGTCATCCATTAGTTATACCGAAGCCACAGTGGGTTTGTTGGACCGGGTTCCTATCATGCGAGGGTTTTCCGATGTTGTTCCAGATGAGCCGACGAAGCTTAGGGAGCTTAAGGATCTGCTGCAGAGTTGCTAGATAGGTGGGACTTGTACGTCCAAGTGTTTCTCTTTGGGGAGCTCATATTCTGTTCTCCAGGGAGAAAGATGGAAGTTTGAGGTTGTGTTTTGATTGATCGTCAATTGAACCGAGTTACGGTGCGAATAGGTATCTTTTACCTCGTATTGACGATTTGTTCGACTTGCCCCAGAGTGCGAGACATTTTCTAAGTTTGTTTAGGATCTGGTCATCATTGGTTACGGGTTCGGAGTGATGACATTCCGAAGACTGCTTTTGTGCGTGTTACGGGCAGTATGTGTTTTGGTGGTGTCGTTGGACTCACCATTTTCCTAGCAGCATTCATGGATGTGATGAACCTGATTTCTTTAGGCTGTTCCTCGACCAGTTGATTATTGTGTTATTGATGACATTCTGGTCTATTCCAATGTGTCGTGAGGAACTTGAGCAGCACTTGAGGATTTGCTTTGCAGACATTGGGAGAGCCCAGCGGTTTGCTAAATTCTCGGAGTGTTCCTTCAGGCTTGATTGTGTTGTCTTCCAAAGTCTTGTAGTTACGAGATACGGTATTTGTATGGACCCAATGAAGATCAAGACCGTACAGCTTGGGCCCAGACTTATATCCGGGATGAAGGTCCATGGATTTTTTTGGGCTTAGCAGGTTTTTACCGCCGTTTTGTGCATGATTGTTTATGTATCGCTGCACCGTTGACTGGACCGACCGGGAAGAAGGTTCCTTTTCTTAGACTGAGTCTTGCGTGCAGAGTTTTCAGCAGTTGAAGATTCGGTTGACGACTGCACCGGTTATATCTTAGCTTCTGGATTGGGCGACTTTGTTGTTTAACTATGATGTTTCGTGAGTGGGGATCGATTGTGTACCGATGTGGCACTATAGAGTTATCTCTTATGCTTCCCGACAGTTGGAGGAAGTACGAGCAGGATATCCCACTCATGATCTGGAGATGGCCGCGGTGGTCGTGCGTTGGAGATTGGGAGACACTACTTGTACGGAGAGTTGTGTCAGATTTTTACGGACCACCAGAGCATAATGTACATCTTCCTGCAGTAGGTTTTGATTGTTGAGAAAGCGCCGATGGATGGAGCTTATGAAGGATTGTATTTGTGAGATCCTTTTTTACCCGCGGCAAGGCGATTGTGGTAGCTGATGCTTGAGTCGTAGGCCTTTGGGTAGCTTGTTCCAGTTGTGCGCAGTTCAGAGACAGTCTTCTGCAGATTTACAGTTCTTATGCGATCGTAGAGTATAGCTTAAGTTCGCCTCTACTAAGGGGACAACTTGCTCATGTCCGCGCCCGTCCACTTTTACTGAATCGTTTTCATGAGCCACGCCCGCCGATGCTCGTTGTCTGAGATTCTGAGAATGTTCGGCATGGTAAAGATTCGGAGTCCTTGATTTGTGACTAGGGTTTGCTACGTTTAGGGATGAATTGTGTGTACCTGATACTGATGGGTAGGGACGCGAAATCCTAGAGTAGGCACATCAGTCAGCTTTCTGTGTTCATTCAAGTCCACCGGTATGTAGCGTGACTTGTGAGATAGTTACTGGTGGGCAGGGATGAAGAGTGAAGTTTCGGATTTCGTTTTGAGGTGTCTGTCTTATTGCGAGCTAAGGTTGAGCATTTAAGTCCGGCTGGAGAGTTGCAATATTTAACCGTTCCGGAATGGGAATGGGAGCAGATCTCCACGAATTTCGTTATAGTGTCTACCCAGGTCTAGTCAGGGTATGACTCCATTTGGGTGTTTGTTGTCCGGTTTTGCTCAGTTTGCCCTGTTGTTCTTCGGTATGTTTATGCGTTTGCACGGAGTTCCTTCATGCGTTGTATCCAATAGAGACACCCCGTTCGCTAGCTGTCATTGACAGAAGCTTCAGGAAGCCTTGGGTACAGGTTGAGCTTTAGCTCCTCTTTTCTATCTATAGGCCGATGGTTTGTGAGAGCGGACTATACAGACTTTGGAGGATATGCTTGTGCATACGTGCTTTTTGTTTGTTGGCAGTTGGGATCGTCACTTGCCATTGATAGGATTCTCCTTCGATAGCTGTTTTCAGGAGACATTCCAATTGGCAACCTTTAGGTTTTCTTTGGTAGGTCGTGTCGATTGCCAGTCTGTTCTTTTTCTGACTCTACGAGAGTAGGATTTTGGACCCCAACTAGTCGTGAGGCTTCGGAGAAGATCCAGTTGATTCAGGTCAGGATGAGAGCAACCCAGTGCAGACAGCAGTCTTATGTCGACGTAGTGGTCGCAGACTTGAGTTCGCGGTGGGAGATCATGTATTCCTACGGATTTTCCAATCAATGGCGTGTTGAGTTTTGGGAAGCTTAGTCCCAAATTTTTGGTCCTTTGAGATCCTCTTGCGAGTTTGTTCCGTTGCCTATAATTTGGCACTTCCGCCCAGATTTTTTTTGAGTATTCACCCCGTATTCCATGTGTCGATACTTAGCAATTATCTTCATGACCTTTCTCACATGATTCAGCATCAGACCATCTAGCTTAGATGCGATCTTTTGTTCACCAGCAGCCGATAGTTATATTGGGTCGGCAGGTGGAGGAACTTCGGTCATGGGTCTTGCCATCTATGAGGGTTCTTTTGCGTAGCCGTCTAATGAGGTGATCATTTGAGTGGCTGCTAACGAGATGCGGAAGACTTTCCCTCATCTCTCTGAAGGTACGCGTAGATGAATTTTAAATTCGGTGAACGAATTTCTTTAAGAGGGAAGATTGTAATGTTTTAGAAATCATTTAGGTGATTTTCCGTTTTTAGGGTAAAATAGTCGGTGTTTTCCGTTTTAACCCGATTGTGATCAAACTTCTGTATAGACTTGAGGACACCTAGTTTAGCTAGAATAAAGCTAGTGCGCGGGCTTTGAGGGTCAATTGGAAGTTTTGGTTCACATAGAATTTTTCCCTAAAATAATATTATTTTATGTTGTTAATTATGCACTTAATTACTGGTAATTACTTTTTGGTTTGGGTTAATTACTTCTAATGTGAATCTATTCTAATCTAATCGCTAGATATTTTTGTTAATCCATCCATCCAAATATCTAGATTTTTAAGAAAAATAGAATGAATTTTAAAGAAAAGAAAATGATGACATAAAGCTTTTTAGTTTTATTATGCAATTTTTGAATTTTTCTTCTAGAATTTTATACAAAATTCCACAAACCTCCACCTTTTTCAAGCATGGCAGACCACTTATTGTTTGCTGCCCCATTTTTTATTTCACCTCATTTCATCATTTCAAGTTCAAATAAATCCATCAAAAATCCTAAATAAATCATACAAATTCAAATATAATCATTACCCTTCATTCTTCTTCATTTAATCTAGCTTGGATCTTCATTCAAGTGAGGATTTTTGGAGGCTAATCTTCGAATTTTCTTGTTGCAAGTTGTGTTTCTTTGAAAGTATAAATCCAAACCCTAAACTCTAATTATTGCTTAATACTTCAAACTAGCTTAATTAGATGTTAATTTAAAGCTTTTAATTTCATATTTAGAATTTCTAGCAAGGGTTTTTGCTAATCAAGTTAGGATTTTGTTTAGTGAAAAGGTTAATTGATAAGTTAAGCTTGAATAAAACTTAACCTAGTTGCTAATTTGTTAAATGATATTTTCCTAATTTGATAATTAAGATAATTAGCAAACTAAAACTTTTACTAATCCTAATTTGGTGATCTTAAAATTTTAGTTAGGGTGTGTATGGTTTATTCTTGCTATATAGTGATGTTTGTAAATTCTAGTTTTGGTAAAAACTTGTAGTTTTGTGCTAAAATGATATAAGTTGCTTACTATATTTTAGGATAATTTAGGCGTCGGTTTCTTTTGACGTTGCGACATTAATTATATTGATTCCACGCTATATCTTGTGTTCTGAATGCGCGCTCGGTACGATCGGGGTCTGGGCTTGGTAGTTGGGTCGCTTTGCGTTCCTAGCTAGGGTCGTGCCGATATCGTTCGTGTCTTTGTGTACCTTTTGCTCTTGAGTTGGTTTCATAGTGTCGCTACGCGTGTTAGCCACTGGACGAACACTTGAGAGTATGATTGGAGTCGGTGTGTCAGTCAAACGTAGTTGGTACGTGTTATTGGTCGAATGCTAATATACACTTGTTATATTGTTATTTGCTTTCAGGATCGCAAGCGGGGATTTCGGGCGCTGCGAAGAAGGGAAAGCGAGTTGTTGGCTTTACTTAGGCAGGATTGTTGTGAGTAGATTTAACATCTACAAGGGAATCGCCCGCATGGCGTTATGCGTCTGGGCTAGATTAAATGATATGACTATTAGTTAGATATATACGGATATTGATTGTGCATGTGTACCTTTGTTGCATATCTCAATTCCTATTGTGCATGGACTTGGTATTAATGAGATACAGCACTATCATTGACGGTTCATGTTGCACGAGCACTAATTGTATGCTACACCCACACCGTCGATAATTACCATGACACGCACAACACCTATACATATGTGATATTGTATTGTTTAAGGACATTGAGACATGATCCTTATTTTCCTTCGTGCATACGACATATAGCATACCTGTATACATACATGCTTACACATATGCATTGCTATGAACACATACTTACATGTACACTCATATACCTTGCTAGTTACATGTACACCATGCATACATACTTACATGGATACTCATTTACCTAGTTAGGGCAACACATACCTATGTGGTATTGTTTTGTCATTGACGTGGGGTCATTGATTCTTATGCGTTGGCGCATATGATAGGTAATATACCTTACCATGCCTACATGCTAGTTACCTATATACCTATATGGTATCGTCATATTAGTGACAAATATATACACATATGAGATATAGCTACATGTACAGTTTGCATACCTACTTACACATATACCTGGAGGGTATTACATCATTATTGATAGGTAGATACACATATCTTACTATATCGACATGGTTACGCACACCTGGCTATAGCTACATGTTCACTTTTATTTGATATTATATGGACTTGGAGAAATTTAGAAACCGCATGATATATATTAACTTGTTGCAGTTAAATAGAGGCTTTTCCATTATATGCTCACATTAAAGTTTTATATTGCATATATTATATTTCATGGATTTCGCATTGATAGATGGTTTTCATATGATGTCCAATGATATTTTTACTCCTAAGTATATATAACAGTGGAATGGGACGCTGTTATATATATATATATATATATATATATTTATATTAGTTGAATGGGACGGTAATATATATGTATACATGTCTAATTTATATATATCATCATGGTAGTTTTATGAAATTATGCATTATTTGAAAAACCCGGTTTCTCTTGATATGATATTTCAGCGTCCACCATGAGATTTCTCGGTTCGGATATTGTGATATATACCCGATGCGAGGAGTGCAGTGGGTCGTGTGCGGGTACATGGTGGATCCCGGTACGGTTCCCCTCGGCAAGATGATCGACGGTACATGCCGATGAGCATGGAAGGTGGGCAGGTATCGACCGGTGATAGTATTTAGACTCGGCGATTATCGTGGGGATACCGATGGGAGTCATGTACGTATGGATACGTCGAATTTCGAGTGTCAGAGCTAGGCAATCGAGTTTTCGGGATAGCGTATGATATGTACCTATCAGGAGGGCCAGTCGTGGTGACAGCGCCTGATAGATCAGTATTTATGTGTCGATGCAAGACACTTGTTTCATGATGTTATTGGGTGTCGGTGTTGGACACTCACTTTATATGAAACTTACTCGATACTGGATATTGGATATATGAGATTTACTTGACACTGTACATTCAGGATATATGAGGTTTACTTGATATTGTACATTCAGGATATATGAGTTTTACTTGATATTGTACATTCAGGATATATGAGATTTACTTGATTTTGTACATTCAGGATATATGAGACTCATATGATATGAGGGCCAATTTGGGGGCTGATTTGAGGAAATTTGGGATTTAGATTGTCTTGATGGACTTTGGTCCTGTCACGAGGTCAGGATTCCGTGAGAATGACATATTTTATTCCATTCTCCTCATTTATTTTATATCCATTGCTTCATGTATTAGTAGTACCTGATAGAGTAACTTTCATGACTGTTGCATATACATATTGTCATATTATTGCTTCATGTATTAGTTGTACCTGCTAGAGTACCTTTCTTGACTGTTGCATACATATGACCATTTATTGCTATCCGCTTGTATGTATTAGATTCGCGTTGTACGTGGATACTTGCGATTACCTGCATATGTTATTTACTATTCATGAGTTGGCAACTCACCCCCGTTGTGCCACAGTGTTTTGCAGGTAGTCCCTCAGGGCAGTCGCGGCAGGCTTTTCATCTTTCGTATCAACTTTTGCAGCGGACACGGCATTGGCTGACTGTGCGCAGTTTTTCTATAGGTGGGTTTTGCGGCTATCCGATGTTTCTTATTCGTTGTATCATGTACTCTCCATCTACCACATTGATTTGCATTACTTAGAGACTTGATGTGATGACGATATTGTATATTTTGGTGACTTGGATGTGTTTTATTCAGTTTTACTTATATCGTCTTTTATTTCTTCGCTACGGCGTCGTATAACTGTTGTGGTGGTTGTTTTCTGCCTTTGGGCATGGATTTGCTCCCGTTAGAGATGCTTTACTTATATTTATGTTGTACCCATTTTTAGGGTTAGTTTTTACAAAGGAGGTGCTACAATAATTTTTAAGAAAGTAAAGTTGGACTTTAAAGAATTTGGTTTGATATTTCAAAAGTTTTGAAAATGCTATTATCACTTACTACTTTTGATGGTTTAGATTGCTGGGTTTTCGGCTTACTTAAATTGCGTTACGCCTTTAGACGTTGCGTAGTTTAAGGGCCGTCTCGTGCAAATTTCGGGTCGTGACATCCTGGAAGTCAAGTACACATCCTAAGGGCTTTATTAACATGTAACAGAGAGACGGTAAGTGTACATCTTAAGATAAAAAGCAACCAAATAGCGTACTATCATGTTTAAAAAGAAAGTCCTCCCTATATATATCCCATCATCCACTATAATATACATCTCATGTACAATAATGGCCCCTAGGGCATACATTGTAAGTGCACGGCGGCGCCCCTGCCGTCAATCCGACGGCCAAATGCGGAAGCGGTGATAAACTTTAATTTTGCCAACTTAGCAAACCTGCACCACCGCGCACTAAACACCCGGATCGAACCATTAACTAGTCTAAGCTAACTACAAGAAGGGGAAGAGATAAACCAAATGATCCGAGTCCTCCGGTCTTCTTGTCGTCGTCCCAATCTCCTGCGGAAACTCCGGTCGTCGCCTCCACGCCGGAAGGGCACCACATCGCCTGTATCTTTTACGGGCTCCCACCTCAATACCGAGGCAACTCGGGCGCGAAGTAGGCTAGCCGACGCGTCCAAGATTTGCTGTAGAATGTGTAGTGTAGAGCCAATGTCTCATAAAGGGGTTTGTTGCCTTTGAAGATGATGGAGGAATCAAGATAAGAAAAATGGTGCTTGCATTTTTCTAGCATGAAAAGAGATCAAAATGCTACACTCTCAAAATGAAGCTCTCATCTTCTTTTCTCTCAAAAATGTTCAACCATCTCCCAAAATGAGAATGGTGGAGGAATGAATACCAAAATGCAAGAGGGAGGTGAATGTAGGAGAAGAAGAATGGTGACCATAACCAAACATCATCATAACAAACTCACATCAACTCCAAATCACTTCTAATCAACAAAAAGCAAGTGATAATGATGGATAAGAATGGTATCAAAAGATGCTTTCATAATTAATACATTTGCAAGAAAAACCTCCACAATGTGTTATTTGCAAACTTGCAAATAACCCCCTCCATAGGAAAAGTCCGGCCGGGAAAGAACAAAGGAAAACCGGCCGGAACGGAATGCAAACTGGCAACTCCAGAAAACTGGTCCCGTAATAAATTACAGGAAAACCCCGATACTGTGCATACACACCCGCATCTGTATTCCGACCGAATACAAATGCAATGAGACAAAATCTACACTGTACTATACTAGGATCCGGCTTAAACCAAAGCCGGCTAGTAATATCCGTTCGATCCTGATCCGTGCAATACCGCACGTATCCGATCGAACCTTGCCATATATCTATACGGCCTCTAGTACAAACTGTCCGATCCTGATCCGTGCAATACCGCAAGTATCTGATCGGACCCTGCCATATCTCCATACGGCCTCTACAGCGTTTCGCCCGAAACTTGAGTAACTGAAAGTGTGGTGGACTCTAAAGACTCGTCAATACTATGGCTATGGATTTAACCACTAGCACGTCAGAGATATAAGCCAATACGTGACGGGCCACCAGCTATTGACTAAAAGGGACGTCGATGAGCGAACTCATCCTGACACCCTACTGAGCCTGTCAGTCACAATATCCGTACAGTCCGGTCCATTCGTCTATGAGCATCGCATGGCGGGCTTAGGGGGTTGGTAAAAGTCAGACCCCCAAATGCGGTACAAGTCGTGTCGGAGTGTAGCCCAGAACACCCTGAGGTACTACTGGAATACCAACTAGTAAATCTCCTGCCTTGGCCAAGGACTTTGTGTAATGGCTCTCCTAGACACAGCGCGACCTCACCCCCAATACCGGGAGAGACGAACCCCCGAAGATCCGCTCACTGCCTCCATATGGCTCGGGACTGTACCCAACTAAAACCTGTTTGCACGACTCCTTTGAGCCATGGTAGGGTAGTAATCAAAGCACAGTGGGAACTCACACGAGACAAATGACGATCCCCAGGTCGATGAACTAACCTGTACACATGTCACCTGGGAACTCCTATCTGACGTCAGGTATGAGACCAACTAGCATGTTCCCGGCGAGTCATGTCCGGTGTACTCATAACTCAATGAGCACCTGTATACATCTTAGGTGAACCAACTGACACCAGTGGCTTGTGAGACCGGCCACCGCCCCTTGTCGGGGTTTCGACTGTATACACTAGTCTACTATGGAGTATCGATGCCATGTCTCGAAACTCCTACGACTAGGGACCTTTTAAGGATGTGCTTATAGACTACCAGCTCCCACGTATATGATCGCCCTCATACTGCCGGTAGTCAAGCAAGAATCCTAGGGGCTCTATCAACGTGCAATAGCGACCTGTCAGGTCACCTAAAGCAGTACACGATGATAAAGGTAAACCAGATAGCATACTATCATCTCGAGTAAGACTGTCTTACCGGGATAGGTCCTCCCTCAATCATTGCAATCACGTGCCTGTGATCCAATAATTGACTCTGAGGGCACTATCTCCAACAATCTCCCACTTGCACTCAAGGCTAATTATTGCGATGTCGCATATTCACAGCCCGTGTGATACCGAACACCCAACTCCTCTACTAGTCAGTCTCACAAATCCCGTTTGTGAAACTATTGCGGTCGAGGAATAGCCTCAGTGAGTGGATCCGCCATGATGTTTCTTTCTATGTCTCTCTATATCTCAAGTTCGCGGAGAAAGCCATCTCCCGAAATGAGCAATACCTGTCTTAGAATGTCTGGATGTCTAATGGGACCTAGCTCATGAATGAACTCCAAATCCAAACTTCTTAGACTGTATCGTCAACTGAACTTAATCAGTATCCTGCGCCATGCCTCCCTCAGTATTGCCTTGGACCACCTGTCCAAAATACTGCCCCTCGTCAGAAGGAAAACTATAACTCTGACAGCCACTCTGCCATCCAGGTCACCTTGGAAGACTGGAATGATAACTGTTTCCCGAATGGGGCTTTCGTTATCATATCCCTAGAACATCCACTTATGTTCTAAAACTGCTTCCGACTGTTTCTCCAGGATTGGATCAATGTCAACTTATTGCATCTAGTGCAAGAACAATATCTGGTGTGGTACTTGACATCTCATGATTGACTCAATTGCCTAAGCAAGTGATCTGCCAATCATGCACATCCCTCTCTACTTTAGTCTATAAGACACCTTTAGAGAGGGTGACTCCATCACCTGCAGGTACACTGCCGTGCCACGAGTCGTCCATTCTAAATACTCTTAGAATGCTGTCAAAGTACCCTGATTGGGAAACCACCCAAATCTAGATCTAAAAACATAGATCTAGTAACCAGTATGTCTGATATAATGTCCAAGTCCCATGTGGAGAAACCATTGTGTGACGACCAAAATATAACCGATCGTAGTATAGGAGTTTCTTTTCCTACTTTGTGTATGTCATCCAAATACCAGGATATCACACCCTACTACCTTCAGAACAGATCCATCCCCTATTCTGATGAAGTCAAACCTATGACTGTCATATCAGAAATAGATGTTCTATATCCGCTATAACTGCTTTAGTCTATAAATAGACATAAGCCATCTGTCCACCAATGCTTCCACTGCTCCCACTGACTACGACAACCCTCTGCCAGAGTCATATAGACGTGCACTTCTAAAACTAGTTTAGAAAGACGCTATACTCATCCTCCTGCCGGGTCTCACAGTCTGGAACAACATCAATGGTAAGTTTGGGTAAACAAGAACTTCCCTGTCACCGTCCTTGAGGCTACCGAAGTACCTCTCGGGTGCCTGAAGTTACCCACCTTATCTACGGAGTGGCCAATGGAATGTCAAATCAGATTGAATTTTTAGGTTCCTTATCAAATCTTCAGTAATCGTTTGCGGTTCTGGAATCACTTCCAGTTCTACCATACTCCAACTATTGTTTTTGAAAAAATCCATTTTTAATAAAACTGTGGCGAGTCTTAGAACAATATCGCTATTGTTCATCCAAATGGTAGAAAATCAACCCTCGTCATAGCCTGGGTCAACCCACAAACAGCCATTACAGAAACGTGCCTTGAGTTATCCAGAGTCTGGTTTTAGTCATAAGCCGGACAACTCCACGTACCTTAACAATGTTAAGATATGAACTGTACTATATCCGATATAGAACCAGAGGCACTGATTTAATTGAACCAGATTCAAATCATGCATCTGTCTCCAGTGCATGTCAACTAAATGGAGAGAGGCCGATCAGCGTTACTCAACTTAGGAATGCTTCCAATTATGAGTAACCTGAAAGAGAAGCAATTTCTCTTTATCATTTCTATCAACTGAATACCATACACAAGTATCTACATCTTCGATCACTTTGAAGAATCCCGATACTTGCTACACCTGGTTCTCTACTCTATTCAAATACCTATAACTCCTCAAAACTTAGACCCTGTGTTTCTACGAAACACATGTCTAAGAACTAGAGAAGTTAAAAGTAAACAGAATATAGTATGAGGACCAACCCCTCTGTCCTAATGGACACTGGACAACATACAATACTCTGGATAAGTCCGCCGAGTCTAACAACTCTTTCACTGTGTGTCGTAGGTTGAAAACTGTACTTATGGTTAAGAAGAATTACACCGCTGTTTAATGCTCCTTACCTAACCATCCACTGATATAGGTAAATATCATCGACATAATATCAAAAGGTATATCTCACTCTATGAAAATAGACGTACAGATATATCAATTTGAAATTGGTGCACAACAACGGATATTCAAAACCAAATATTTGCCGACTAGCAAACAACCCAGGTGACTTCCTCAAATATCACCGATTACAACGAATCCCGATATAATGAGGATGATCACCCAATTCCCAATAACTTACTCCCACTCATCATCTGTAAAACCATACAGATGTGAGAATCATACCTGGTAAATACATACCCTGGAGTAAGTGTCTAATCGGGAAATCAGTTTTCCATTAACAGTACACAGTGAAACTGAAACATTGAAATGTTTCGCTGGGGTATCCTGGTATTCCTAGTAATGCCTCTTCCAGATTCACGACTGTAACTGTATAATTCTTTGCCACCTCTCCAAATCCTTTTATATGTCTTTAGTCATTACCTTCTGCACACCCCTTAGGCCAAATGGTTTTCTTCCTTCCCTACCGTTCGGCACCAGCCTATGGATGGGAAGAAGACTATCCAATAAGCATAAAGGGTATACTGTCCTAATCCTAGGAGGACTCACAACGCGAGAGAAGGTGATGATAAAAGACACCTGAATGTACTTTATTCCTATTTCTCCTGAACCAGGATCCATCCCCGAACTGGAACAAGTTCCTTTCGAGTTCGTATATAACCATACGATGGATTATCCAATAAACTGGGATCTTCGTAATGATACGGAGTGTCCTGGAGAAATACAAAGGTGATTTAGGATTGGCGAAGAAATACTTGGTTTGGTCGTGAATAGCACTCGCACTTTACTTTGCCCTCTTACTAATCCCTTACTTTGTCTTAATCTTAATACCTTCTGTACACCGTTTAGGCTAACTGGTTTTCTTCATTCCCTACCGGTCGGCACCAACCTATGGTTTGGAAGAAGACTATCCAATTTGCGTAATAGGTGTACTATCTCCTAAACCAAGGAGTACTCGCAACCTGAGAGAAGGAAAAAGGAAAAGACAACTGAATAATCCTATCCGTTTTCTCCAGAACCGGAAACCATCCTCGAATAAATTCCTTCGAGTTCGTATATAACCATACGATGGTTTTGTCCAATGGAAGTGGACGTTCGTAGTAATACGGGGTGTCCTGGAGAAAAGGGTAAAAGTAGGAGTGGCAATGAGGTTTGCAACTCTGACAATCCAAAAGCCAGTGTTAAGTAGGTACGGTCAACTTGGTCACTGAGTCATAGTCTAGGGTCGGGTCAATGGTCGCTGCCAAAGAGAGAGAGAAAAGAAACACTCAGCGTGCACTATATCCTAGATCAGAATGGTTACCAATTTATCTAATCTGGAAACCTCCCACTGTACCTCAAATTCTCCTCCAAACCTGAAAGAAGAATTAGTCGGGGTCACCCGAGGAGTAAACTAACTCATCAGTGGGAATTGGGATCCAACTCTCGTCGCATGATAACATGACGGAATCCGCTCACGGTATCACACTCCAGAAGGTATGCGCATATCTGGCAAGTTTCAGTTCTTTTGAAACTCCCGATGTGGATTTTTGCCCCATGCTCTTATGACCTTGACTAAGGCCAACAAATCATAAGTCACATGTTAAGTTCTACCCGTCATTGTCCAGGTTGATTTGAACCCACCCGTACAAGCCCTTGACTAGGGCCAACAAGGCTATACGACTGTCCCAAACCAACGCATCTATCTATGCAGCATATGAATACCCAATAGCTACCAAACACTGTGCCTTGACTAAGGCCAACAAACACAGCTTGAATACTATTGACTACCCATATGAAACGACGGAGGGCTACGAATGGTTTCTGGCGAAAACCTTTAACGTAACGAACTTGATATCGTTGAAGGAACGGATAGCTTTTTAGAAAATATAGTGACGAAAACCATTACTAAAGAGGTCACTCCCGGTGAAGGGATCTCGGCTCTTTCCCCGTAGAATGGGGTGCAGGATATTCCAAATGAATACCACGATGCAAAGCAAAAGTAATCGGCTATAGTGAAGTTAATGCCCTGACGCAAACTTCTGTCCAAGGGGTCACTCCCGGTGAAGGAATCTCGTCCCTTGCCTCGTCGACTGAGGAGCAGGATATTCCAAATGAATACCACGATGCAAAACAAAAGTGAACATCCTTGCAATAACAGCTTTTTGAAAAGTGTTCCAACAACATCAGAATAGGTTTGTTTTAACTTGCATTGATCCGAATCAACGCAGTCCCATCAATTGATCACACCAATAAAGAACGAAAATATACTGACGTACGTATATGCCATCCGCATTCGCCACTGGGTCCCGTCATCACCCATTAGGTTAGCTAACTAACGGCAGAGCGGGGACTGGACTAGCGCGGATGAAAAACATATACAACATCTACTAATATATATACCAATATATTATATTTCGCTCAAGGCGTGATAAAATGCAACATCACAGAAATGTACAGCATCACAGAACAATATAGATATCTGGGATCCCCGGGTTTCACAGAGCCACTACTGAAACCCGACGTTCCCCTGGTCGTGTGGATAGCCTGTGCAATGAAAACCTAGACCCCTACGGGCGCGGCAAGTTACCCGCCAAAACCTGAAGCGAGGCAGCCCCTTTCAGCGCCGTGAATGGACCACCCAGCACTTCACGGAATCCGGTAACTTGGGCACCCCTCCTGGGTCAACCTGTACCCCTTACGAGTGCGGCGAATAGCCCGCCAATTCTAGAGTGAAGCCCCCTCCGTCCCATTGCCATGAGATGCGGGCTTGATGCCCTCCAGAACCCGGCTATCCGTGCACCCCACCGCGGGGTAATCCTAGTACAGAAAGTAAAATATACATACAACGGGTACATCGACGGCAACCAGGTCGTGCCCCAAAAGAATAATACAATTAGGCAGTGACGGCAGTCCACATGTCGGACGCTCGCCCCGCAATAACAAATGTACATAATACAACAGAAACTGTACTAGCATTGCATCCAGGCTATCCCCCACGACCGATCCGCAACATCACAGCATAAACACAGAACATCAACGTGAAAGTCACGTTCGCAAATCCGTCTAACCGGGCTACAGCAGTTAGATCGGATTTACCAATCGAGTGACATTCACGGTCGCAGATATAATGTAAATACTGTGAAATAACGTGTTTAAAATATCCGATCGATCAAATAATTAACAAGTGGGCCCCCAAGAAATACTGCAGCACTCACAGAAATTCTGGGCCCAAGTTTAATATTCCAAAACCCCCAAAATCAGCCCACAAGCCCACTGGAAAATTTCCACCCATTGATCCCACAAGACTGCGGCGGAACCGCGGCAACAAGGGGGGTTTTGCCGCGATTCCGCGCTCTACCTGAGAGATCAATGTCTCGAACTTTCCCAGAACTCTTAGAACTTCTTGTACATCAGTTTTCTACAACCTGAAAAATTTTTAGAGCAAGGAAAAATTCGACAGAAAACTGATGTGAAGAAAACGCGGGTTTTTGGAATTTTGGTCGATCGGAAATGCAAACACATCAAACAAAGCTAGACGAGGTTAATGGCGAGGCTCTGATACCACTGAAAGTGCACGGCGGCGCCCCGGCCATCAATCCGACGGCCAAATGCGGAATCGGTGATAAACTTTAATTTTGCGAACTTAGCAAACCGGCACCACCGCGCACTAAACACCCGGATCGAACCATTAACTAGTCTAAGCTAACTATAAGAAGGCGAAGAGATAAACCGAATGATCCGAGTCCTCCGGTCTTCTTGTCGTCGTCCCAATCTCCTGCGGAAACTCCGGTCATCGCCTCCACGCCGGAAGGGCACCACATCGCCTGTATCTTTTACGGGCACCCACCTCAATACCGAGGAAACTCGGGCGCGAAGTAGCCTAGCCGACGCGTCCAAGATTTGCTGTAGAATGTGTAGTGTAGAGCCAATGTCTCATAAAGGGGTTTGTTGCCTTTGAAGATGATGGAGGAATCAAGATAAGAAAAATGGTGCTTGCATTTTTCTAGCATGAAAAGAGATCAAAATGCTACACTCTCAAAATGAAGCTCTCATCTTCTTTTCTCTCAAAAATGTTCAACCATCTCCCAAAATGAGAATGGTGGAGGAATGAATACCAAAATGCAAGAGGGAGGTGAGTGTAGGAGAAGAAGAATGGTGACCATAACCAAACATCATCATAACAAACTCACATCAACTCCAAATCACTTCTAATCAACAAAAAGCAAGTGATAATGATGGATAAGAATGGTATCAAAAGATGCTTTCATAATTAATACATTTGCAAGAAAAACCTCCACAATGTGTTATTTGCAAACTTGCAAATAACCCCCTCCATCGGAAAAGTCCGGCCGGGAAAGAACAAAGGAAAACCGGCCGGAACGGAATGCAAACTGGCAACTCCAGAAAACTGGTCCCGTAATAAATTACAGGAAAACCCCGATACTGTGCATACACACCCGCATCTGTATTCCGACCGGATACAAATGCAATGAGACAAAATCTACACTGTACTATACTAGGATCCGGCTTAAACCATAGCCGGCTAGTAATATCCGTTCGATCCTGATCCGTGCAATACCGCACGTATCTGATCGGACCCTGCCATATCTCCATACAGCCTCTACAGTGTTTCGCCCGAAACTTGAGTAATTGAAAGTGTGGTGGACTCTAAAGACTCGTCAATACTATGGCTGTGGATTTAACCACTAGCACGTCAGAGGTATAAGCCAATACGTGACGGGCCACCAGCTATTGACTAAAAGGGACGTCGATGAGCGAACTCATCATGACACCCTACTGAGCCTGTCAGTGACAATATCCGTACAGTCCGGTCCGTTCGTCTATGAGCATCGCATGGCGGGCCTAGGGGGTTGGTCAAAGTCAGACCCCCAAAAGCGGTACAAGTCGTGTCGGAGTGTAGCCCAGAACACCCTGAGATACTACTGGAATACCTACCAGTAAATCTCCTGCCTTAGCCAAGGACTTCGTGTAATGGCTCTCCTAGACACAGCGCGACCTCACCCCCAATACCGGGAGAGACGAACCCCCGAAGATCCGCTCACTGCCTCCATGTGGCTCGGGACTGTACCCAACTAAAACCTGTTTGCACGACTCCTTTGAGCCGTGGTAGGGTAGTAATCAAAGCACAGTGGGAACTCACACGAGACAAATGACGATCCCCATTTCGATGAACTAACCTGTACACATGTCACCTGGGAACTGCTATCTGACGTCAGGTATAAGACCAACTAGCATGTTCCCGGCGAGTCATGTCCGGTGTACTCATAACTCAATGAGCACCTGTATACATCTTAGGTGAACCAACTGACACCAGTGGCTTGTGAGACCGGCCACCGCCCCTCGTCAGGGTCTCGACTGTATACACTAGTCTACTCTGGAGTATCGATGCCCTGTCTCGAAACTCCCACGACTAGGGACCTTTTAAGGATGTGCTTATAAACTACCAGCTCCCACGTATATGATCGCCCTCATACTGCCGGTAGTCAAGCAAGAATCCTAGGGGCTCTATCAACGTGCAATAGCGACCTGTCGGGTCACCTAAAGCAGTATACGATGATAAAGGTAAACCAGATAGCATACTATCATCTCGAGTAAGACTGTCTTACCGGGATAGGTCCTCCCTCAATCATTGCAATCACGTGCCTGTGATCCAATAATTGACTCTGAGGGCACTATCTCCAACATACATATAACTAACAAATGGATCCGCCGTGTTCTCTTTTGTATCCACTCTCCGGACCTCGATCTCCTGGCGATCTACGATCTCCCTGATTAGGTGATACCGCCATAAAATGTTCCTGGATTTCTGATGGGACCGTGATTCCTTCTCTAAAGCTATAGCCCCATTGTTATCACAATACACAGGTATCAGATCAACACAGGACGAAACTACCTGAAGTTCAGCTATGAACTTCTTCAACCAGACTGCTTCTTTTGCGGCATCGTTTGCAGCAATGTATTCATCCTCCATCGTCGAGTCTGCAATGGTATCCTGTTTGGAGCTCCTCCAACATACCGCCCTACATTGAGGGTAAACACAAAACCCGAGACAAACTTGCTGTCATCCTTGTCAATCTGGAACCTTGTGTCAGTAAAGGACTCGACTCTGAGGTCTCCATTACTGTAAACCCGGAACATCTATTTAGTCCTTCTCAGGTACTTGAGAATGTTCCTTACTATTGTCCAGTGGTTCTCACCTGGGTCTGACTGATACCGGCACACCATGTTTAGTGCGTAAGCTACATCTGGTCTTGTACATAGTATCGCATACATTATAGATCCTACCGCCGAAGCATAGGGTATAGTGCTCATGCGAACCCTCTCCTCGTCAGTCTTGGGAGACATCTCCTTGGAGAGGGTGATTCCGTGCAATGCGGGTATATTGCCACGCTTGGAATCTTCCATACTAAATCTCTTTAGTACGGTCTCTATGTACCTGGACTGCGAAAGTCCCAATAATCTCTTAGATTTATCTCTGTAGATCTTGATCCCCAGAATGTACGAGGCATCACCTAGGTCTTTCATAGAGAAACTTTTTGATAAGAATATCTTGACCGATTGTACCATAGGAATGTCATTTCCTATCAAAAGAATGTCGTCCACATACAAGACCAGGAACACGACAGTTCTTTCTACAATCTTCTTATAAATACAAGGTTCATCCTCGTTCTTGATGAAGTCAAAATCCTTGACTGTCTCATCAAAACAGATGTTCCAACTCCGCGATACCTGCTTCAATCCATAAATGGATTTAAGCAGCTTGCGCGCCTTCCCGCTGCTCCCACTGTCCACGAAACCTTCCGGCTGATCCATATAAACGCACTATTCTAAACTTCTGTTTAGAAAAGCCGTTTTTACTTCCATCTGCCAGATCTCATAGTCATGGAAGGAAGCAATGGCAAGTAGGATCCGAATGGATTTGAGCATAGCCACTGGAGAAAAAGTTGCGTCATAGTTCACACCTGGTCTTTGACGAAAACCCTTTGCAACGAGTCTAGTTTTATAGGTTTCAACATTCCCATCTACACAAAGTTTCCTTTTGTAGATCTATTTGCATCCAACGGGTTTCACCCCAGGTGGAGCAATATCCTAGGTCCACACTTTATTAAGTACATGGACTCCATTTCAGATCGCATAGCATCCAGCCACTTATCAGAGTCCCTACTGATAATGGCCTGCTTGAAACTGGTAGGATCATCTTCTTTCAAGATGCAATCCTTTCAATCCCCGTCTGTGTAAAAACCGTAGTATCTTTCGGGCAGATGAGAAATCCTACCAGATCTGCGGAGTGGCTGAGGTTCGTCTGGGGCTATTGAATTCTCTGGTTCTTCCAAAACCTCAGTTGCAGTTTGTCCTTCTGGAATTTCTTCCAGTTCTACCGTGATCCCACTAATTTCTTTTGCAAGAAATTCCTTCTCTAAGAAGACGGCGTGGCGAGCAACAAATTCCTTCTGTTCCTCAGTGTGGTAGAAGAGATACCCTTGCGAATGCTTAGGATATCCAACAAACTTACACAAAACTGACCGTGCCTCTATTTTGTCCGGGTTCTGCTTATTTACATAAGCTGGACAACCCCATATCTTAATAAAATTAAGGTATGGTCTTTTCCACTCGTACAAGGCATGTGGAGTGGTCGGCACAGCTTTGGTAGGAACCCTATTCAATACATATATTGTCGTTTCAAAGGAATATCCCCAAAATGAAAAAGGTAACTCAGCATTATTCATAATGGAGCGAACCATGTCCAATAGGGTACGGTTCCTGCGCTCCGATACGCTGTTGTGCTGTGGTGTATACGGAGGAGTAAGTTGAGAGAGAATACCATTCTCTTTTTGGAAGTCCCTGAATTCAGTGCTTAAGTACTCCCCTCCTCTATCAAATCGGAGGATCTTGATACTTTTTCCAGTCTGTTTCTCTACTTCGTTTTTAAATTCCTTGAATTTCTCAAAAGCTTCAGATTTATGTTTCATGAGATACACATATCAGAATCTAGAGAGATCATCAATGAATGTGATGAAGTACGAGAACCCACCCCTTGCATGTATAGACATTTGTAACATTTCAAAATAATAAAATATGATTTTTGTGAATTTTTATAATTTAATATTATTTTAATGAATATTTTAAAATTCCGGTATAATTAAATACAAATAAATGGGGGAAAATTATGGAAAATTCTAAAATAGGGTATTTTATGGAATTATGCCATTTTTAAGTTTTTATGATTAGTTATGTGCTAATTTAGTGCTAATCGCGGTTAAAAATCGCTAATCGGATTTTTAGCTTTTTTGTGCAAAAATATGCACATATCATTTTACACACTTGTCACACTTGTTACATGTTTTGGGAATATGGTTGCTTAGGGCTTGCCATTGAGTGAGAAGGAAAGGAGAAAAGAAAAAGAAAAGAAAAGAAAAGGTTTCTTGATGATGAGAGAGAAAGACAAGGTCAAACCTCTTTTGACCCATGCCCCCCATCATTTCCCTTCTCATTTTCTCTCCCCTCTTCAAACAAGAGCTGCTGCTGGTCCTGCTCCTCCTTCATCTCCCTCCCCTTCACTCCATAGATCCCTCTCATTTCCCTCACCAAAACCCTATTCCCATTTCACAAAAAGTGTTCCCGAGCTCACTAGCTACACATTAAACCTAGCAAGATTGGATTTGGAGGACTTTGAGCAACTCAAGAATTTTCTTGAGTTGCTAAAGGAGGTAAATTCTGGACCTATTAGAATTGTATTTCATTTCTTGTGCATCAATTCTAGTTTCATGTCGATATGGTGGATTTGTGAAACTTCAAGTTAGGGTGAGGAGTTGAATTGAGTTCAAGGGTGAAATTGAGACTTGTGGTGACCTTAGAACCCCTGTGGTGATGTGTTATTGGACCAAACTTGAAGCTAAAACACATAATACGGATTTATGAGACGATGTCGGGGAAAGAACTGTGAATCTGTGATCGTATTTAGGAATCTGCTATCACCCCGAGACCCCAAAAATAAAAGTGAATTGACAGTGAGATGTGCAGGCACCTGGAACCACCACACCAAACCCTAGCCCCCAACTCCTATTCTCGGCCACCAATTAATTCCTTCTGGCCGCAATTTGCGGCCAGAGCAGGAGGAAATCATCTCGATTTTGGTGCATGGCCTTATTTCCAGTAGTCTTGACCCTGGGTATGTGCAATTTTGTCTGATTCCATCTAGGGTAAAATCTGGGTTGATTTTCCTATGTTGGCGCATGATTTACGACTTGTTTTAACATGGATTTTGATATTTGGTGATTCGTTCCTGTCGGGTGACGTTTGGACGTCAACGACAAGTGGATATTGATCGTGTTTACATGCGAGACGATAAGTTTTTACCTATGCGAGTAGCGTGTGCTGTTTTGGTTTTCCGATGTGATTTTCATGAGCTTTAGCGTTTGTGATATACTTGTAGGTACCCCATGAAGACTTCGGGATGATAAGAAAACGCATAGCGACATCGACGGATAAAGACGCAAGGTGAGTAGATTATATCTACGGGGGAAGTCGGGTGGATGGCGTATAGCACCCCCGCAGTCCGTGGTGATGTATACGAATACGTATATACACATATATTTATTATATGTTCTTTAAGATTATTGATGATAAGATGGATTGGTTTAGTGTAGTGCGAAACCCTAGAGTAGGGGTCGCACCCATACACACCCGCACGCACACACTTGCATACATACTTTCTTTCGCATGTGTATATGGGAGTATATGTTTGTATGTGTTCACATGGGTATGGGACTATGTGTACATATACTGGATTATGAGGATAGTGCTTGGGATGTGGGTCGAGTCGATGTGATTCGATTTGAGGCCGTGAGATCGGCGATATGACAGAATTCGTATGGGAGATACGACAGGATGCTTTAGCGGGCCTTTGGGCATGTGTTTTACCCAGCATTCATACTTTTATAGATGGTATCGATTGTACTAGACTTAGACTTGTACCCTAGATTATGTGATATGATGGTAGTGATACCTGATATGTGATGAGATGAATGTGATATTGACCCGTACCCAGCTATTGGGATGCCGTACGACGATTTACTGTACGAGCTTTATATTGATGTTAGATCCGCACTCATGACTCGAGGATGTTATATGATATACTGTATCGTACGTGATACTATTGAGGCGAGATCACCGACTGTTGTGTATATATATGTATATCGACTCAGGTTTAGGTGGTTTCCGTACCCCTGCCGATTGACTTAATAGTTAGGTCCGTAGTTCGCATAGTAGGCGTAGACTACACCCGAGTCATACCTATTTCAAAACTAACGAATCGAGGATATTTTAAAGATAGGCAGAAGGGATTTTACGGATAGTTTAAAACGATGCATCTTTTCTTAAAACCCCGTAGCCCTTATTTTACCAAAAACCTCGATTCGTCTTATTTAAAAGGCAAGGCTGCATGATATATTTATTGAGGTAGGTTCTTCACTGTTGCGTCGATTATTGATTCCGCAAATTCATGCTATTTGCATTGCATTGCTTGTGTTTATTGATATATTACAATCATGCTGCTAGGACACCAGCACCATTACCGATGATCCGTATGTACCACGTACACTTACTTGCCGGCTCACACACATCTTCATCGGTAATTGCCATGTCGCTACACAGTAGTATTATTGCATCAGAATATGACCCTTGTATGTGTTTACTATTATTCCATGTTGCATGAGATACCGTTATACTTGCACTTCATTTATATGTCACATACATCATGCTTTCTGATTATGCGCAATGAGATATGTTGTTTCCATGATATTTCTGGATTTGGGAACCGCGGGTATTTCAAAAGAGAATATGTAATAGTTTTAAAAACCCAGTTACCCTTGGTATGATATTTCAGTGCGTCCACCATGTGTTTTCTCGTTGCTGAGAGCGACATGTGAAACCCGATTCGAGGAAGCGGATGAGGCCGATTGCGGGTACACGGTGGACCCGGTATGGTACACCGGGGCGAGAACGGTTTCGCTGTGTAGTAGACGGTGAGCCTGGAAGAGGGACTACAACGTACCGGTGATTGGTTGGACCTGGCGGTTATCCGGAGGATACCGACCATAGTCGATAGATGGATATGGGCGTACTGCTGGGGCCGAGGGCCGATTCCCCAGACGGAGCCCGTGGGCTGATCCGGATTGACGGAGCCCGATATAAGAGGATTTACGTGCCTATGCTGGGCACAGCTTCCATGATGTTTTCGAGTGTCGATGCTGGGCACTCCGGTTCCATGATGTGACCTGTCGCAAGAGACACAGATGGTTTATATCCTCATATTTACATGCATGATGCTTATTGTTATTGGGTGACGAGTGGACGGGATCCACGTATATGAAGATTTGATTACATTGATCATACCTCACATTTATGATATGCTATTACCTGAGGCACTGGCACGAGCACTTGGCACTACACTCATATATAGAGATTAGATTGCCAGTTTAGCATGCTGCAGACTTATTCATATTGAGGTTTATATATCTGATCGTATTGACCGAGGATGGGTCATACATTCGATCTCTGCTTGTAGATATTTTCTATTCACGAGTTGGCAACTCACCCCCGTTGTTCCACAGTTCTTGCAGGTATTTGCCGTACAGATTCCATAGCGGCATTTCTGGCACACTGCTTCCATATGGGTGACTTGCTTGGGTAGGTGGGTTCTTTTGTATCAGAACCGCCATTGTTCCTGTATTATTCATTGTATCTAGAGATTCCATCAACCAAAACTTGTATATTGTTTCAGACTTAGAGACAGTGATGTATTATTTCGACCATTGAGTCGCTCTTGTAGTATTATGGTTTTCTGGCTGTTTTGAGTTTCTTTTTGGGTTTTGATCCTCGCCCTTTGGCGTTGTATATTATTATTGCTTGCGTGGTTGTGACCGTCGATTGACGAAGAGCTAGCTCCCGCTTGGGGATGCCTTTTATCATTTCATATATATTATGCTTCTTGTACCCCGTTTGGGGCCAGTTTTTACAAAGGAAACTCTGCCGAAATTTTCAGAAAAGACTACACATTTTTAAAATGCATTTCGGCTCAGTTATTTGAAAACTTTGATTTCAAACATGCTTTCTTTACTTATTAAAAACCAGTTTCATTATTTACTCCTTAAATGGTTTTAGATTTCTGGGCTTTTGGCTTACTTGGATCAGATGGAATCCTATAGACTTCATAGGATTCAAGGGCCAGTCACGTGCTCTTACGGGTCGTGACAAAGTTGGTATCAGAGCGCTAGGTTGACCTTGGTTTGAGTCTAAGTTTGACTATGTGGAGCCTGGGGCGTTATCTATATACGGAACTTAGGCTTGACCTTACGGAACCTAGATTTAGTCGAGGGGGTATTACACCCGAACTTTCGTCGCATAGGATGACCCTTGGTTGATGGACTAGGTAGCTTGAGTAGAGTGACGTACCATACGTATATTCCATGGCATATTTACGACACGCCACTCCGCTTAAGAAACCTTAGGATGTACATTTCCTTGCACAGTATTATATTCCTTCCTATGATCTATCCTTATCGATACTGGTTATGGTTTTGCTGCCACGTTTACACGGGCAGAGTGAGCTACGGCTCGAGTTGCGTCAGCTTGAACTCGTCATGGACGAGGACTGACCAGGGCGTGTTTCCAGAGACATACGATTGCATATAGAGACGTCGTCTTATTGTGCTTTCGCGCCATGAGCGTTTGACAGATCGCTTTTACGAAATTTCTCGGGCGTACCGATTAGTAACAGAGGATTGAGCCACTGATAGAGGCTAGCCAGGATGTGATGTCCATTGATATATCGCTTATTCATGATGATTGAGGCGTTGTTCAGCGTACGGACGAATGAGCCAGTTGCTACTGCGAATGATGAGATATCACCCAGACGATTGGAGCTACTGCAGCATGAGTATATACTTAGAGATGATCGAATGTCAGGATCCCAGTTTCCAAGTTTAAAGTATTCGGAAAGACATGCAAGCGATTCTATTGACCCTCTAGAAGAATGAAACCCTAACTCGACATAATGACCGTGTGAAAGCCTTTGAACCTTAGGGTTTGCGGCGGTTCCACGGCGCCATTAGTGAGGCTTGGGTTTGCCCTTCTACGGCTGGACCACCGATGCTGTGGTATGTACTCGATACTATTAAACTGTACCCAAGGTGTTGAGCTCTTGGGGGATTATGAGGTTCTGACGAGTCGATCGGATGGTTCGACATCATTCGGATATCATGTGATGGGACACATATTGCTTTAGAGACTCCAGATACGAGCATAGTCGTTGGAGCGTAGTCCATGCAGTCACGATGAGACGAGTCCGAATCAGTCAACATTGAAGCAGAGCGAAGTAAAGAGTTCGCAAGAGAGTTCAACGAGATGACGTTCCACTCCGCTGACATCAGAGATGCGATATACCAGCAGAGGCATTGCTTATGGATATATCTTCCAGGAAAAAGGACGCGATGAGTATGCAGCCGTTCCGGAACAAGGATTAGCTTCAGTAAAGGACGTTGACTTCCGGGCAATTCGGCAGGGATGAGATTTGAGAGAAACCTCGACAGGACCTTTCTGGAATACTATACGAGAAGACCAGGACCCAAGAGGGGTCATATTGAGCACACTCAGTAGGCCAGAGCTCGACATCGTCGACGAGGTAGTTGACCAGGTTCGGATAAAGGACCTTACCAAGATGCGTTGCGAGTTGATCAAGGACGGACGAGTATTGAGTATTCATCCGATGGTTGGGACGTGTTCCCGAGGACCTGTTCGGCCAGACATCTTCTACAGAATGATGGAGCTACAGAGTACGCGATTTCGAGTCCGTGCCAGAGACTTCGGATTGACCGTGGCCGAGAATAGTGCAGTGCGTAGATAGCATGACATGACGTCATAGTGGACGATGATACAGACAAGCGGAACAAGAGGTTCGTGCGAGACGCTGACGAGCTGTCATTACTTCCCGTCGAGACTAGAGACCTGATATGCTTACAGAGGCGTTGGGATGCGACCAATTTCTGAGAAAATGCTGTGCTGAGGACGCAGATGTCCATCGAGCGAGAAGAGATTATGCAAGAGTACCAGCCTCCGTACAAACCGGCATAGGCAAGATCGGAAGAGAACTTGAGCGGGATTCCTTCCAGGACATTGCTGCAATGATATTTGCGCCCAGGATCAGATGTGATATGCATTCAAAGAGCCAGAGGCCGACGCCAGTGACATGCTGCGTTACGAGTAGTCGTGATGATTGACTGAGAGATGACCAGAGAAGTGCCAGAACAGAATCGTTCCTGTTAGCACACATGACCAGGCCGATGAGCCGATAGATTGCGAGATTTGTAATCCATAGAGAAGATAAGGAACCAGAGGCAGAGGACGCCCGCCGCGAGCAAGAGGCAAGTAGATATCTTGCGCCGCTAGCATTGGATGTACCGGCACCTTCTCGACTTCGAAGGAGGATATACCGACGGCGGTATTTATGATTTGTGATTTTGTGATTTGACTACCACGTATCTGTTACTTTGGGATTTCGGTATTTTGGGCGATCTATTCGCATGATTTATTCTTAATGACCGAGTTTCATGATATTTGTTTTCATGCACCCACTGGGAATTTATATTTTGCGCATAGTTATTACATTTGAGGTATTGATTGTGATTTCACGCCTATCTTATGCAGTGATTTCATTTACACTTCCAGCATAGTTTTCATTCACCTTTAATGTTTCGATATACGATTTTGGTGCACGCCAGATGCACTAAATCGTGATTCTTCGTGCATGTCATATGCACCTGATTTTGCTGTCAGGCACACACGTTGCCTATGACAGATGTTGTGTGCACACACATTGCACCTGAATGGTTCTTATGTATGGATTCTGTTTTCCGTGCGCACCTGACGCACGGGGTATTCTTATATACGCCTTCGGATTGATGTTTATGGAGCCCCGACAATTTGGATTTTTGCTGAAATGTTTTAGTACTTGGGGGTTTAAATTTAAATTCGGGGACCGAATTTCTTTAAGGTGGGCAGATTGTAACGTTTTAAAATAATAAAATATTATTTTTGGGAATTTTTATAATTTAATATTATTTTATTGAATATTTTAATATTCCGGTATAATTAAATACAAATAAAAGGGGAAAAATTATGGAAAATTCTAAAATAAGGTATTTTATGGAATTATACCATTTTTAAGTTTTTACGATTAGTTATGTGCTAATTTAGTGCTAATCGCGATTAAAAATCGCTAATCGGATTTTTAGCTTTTTTGTGCAAAAATGTGCACATATCATTTTACACACTTGTCACTCTTGTTACATGTTTTGGGAATATGGTTGCTTAGGGCATGCCATTGAGTGAGAAGGAAAGGAGAAAAGCAAAAGAAAAGGTTTCATGATGATGAGAGAGAAAGACAAGGTCAAACCTCTTTTGACCCATGCCCCCCCAATCATTTGCCTTCTCATTTTCTCTCCCCTCTTCAAACAAGAGATGCTGCTGGTCCTGCTCCTCCCTCATCTACCTCCCCTTCACTCCATTGATCCCACTCATTTCCCTCACCAAAGCTTTATTCCCATTTCACAAAAAGTGTTCCCGAGCTCACTAGCTACACATTGAACCCATCAAGATTGGATTTGGAGGACTTTGAGCAACTCAAGAATTTTCTTGAGTTGCCAAAGGAGGTAAATTCTGGACCTATTAGAATAATATTTCATTTCTTGTGCATCAATTCTAGTTTCATGTCGATATGGTGTCGTTTGGTGGATTTGTGAAACTTCAAGTTAGGGTGAGGAGTTAAATTGAGTTCAAGGGTGAAATTGAGACTTGTGGTGACCTTAGAACCCATGTGGTGATGTGTTATTGGACTAAACTTGAAGCTAAAACACAGAATACGGATTTAAGAGACGATGTCGGGGATTGAACTGTGAATCTGTGATCGTATTTAGGAATCTGCTATCACCCCGAGACCCCAAAAATAAAACTGAGTTGACAGTGAGATGTCCAGGCACCCTGGAAACACCACACCAAACCTAGCCCCCAACTCCTATTCCCGTCCGCCAATTAATTCCTTCTGGCCGCAATTTGCGGCCAGAGTAGGAGGAAATCATCTCGATTTTGGTGCATGGCCCTATTTCCAGTAGTCCTGACCCTGGGTATGCGCAATTTTGTCTGATTCCATCTAGGGTAAAATCTGGGTTGATTTTCCTATGTTGGCGATTGATTTACGACTTGTTTTACCATGGATTTTGGTATTTGGTAATTCGTTCCTGTCGGTTGGCGTTTGGACGTCAACGACAAGTGGATATTGATCGTGCTTACATGCGAGACGATATGTTTTTACCTATGCGAGTATCGTGTGCTGTTTTGGTTTTCCGATATGATTTTCATGTGCTTTAGCGTTTGTGATATACTTGTAGGTACCCCATGAAGACTTCGGGATGACAAGCAAACGCGTGGCGACGTCGACGGAAAAAGACGCAAGGTGAGTCGATTATATCTACGGAGGAAGTCGGGTGGATGGCGTATAGCACCCCCGCAGTCTGTGGTGATGTATACGAATACGTATACACACATATATTTATTATATGTTCTTTAAGATTATTGATGATAAGATGGATTGGTTTAGTATAGTGCGAAACCCTAGAGTAGGGGTTGCACCCATACACACACGCACGCACTCACTTGCATACATACTTTCTTTCGCATGTGTATATGGGAGTATATGTTTGTATGTGTTCACATGGGTATGTGACTATGTGTACATATACTGGATTATGAGGATAGTGCTTGGGATATGGGTTGAGTCGATGAGATTCGATTTGAGGCCGTGAGATCGGCGATATGACAGGATTCGTATAGGAGATACGACAGGATGCTTTAGTGGGCCTTTGGGCATGTGTTTTACCCCGCATTCATACTTTTAAAGATGCTATCGATTGTACTAGAGTTAGACTTGTACCCTAGATTATGTGATATGATGGTAGTGATACCTGATATGTGATGAGATGAATGTGATATTGACCCGTACCCAGCTATTGGGATGCCGTACGACGATTTACTGTACGAGCTTTATATTGATGTTAGATCCGCACTCATGACTCAAGGATGTTATATGATATACTGTATCGTACGTGATACTATTGAGGCTAGATCACCGACTGTTGTGTATATATATGTATATCGACTCAGGTTTAGGTGGTTTCCATACCCCTGCCGATTGACTTGATAGTTGGGTCCATAGTTCGCATAGTAGGCGTAGACTAGACCCGAGTCATACCTATTTCAAAACTAACGAATCGGGGATATTTTAAAGATAGGAAGAAGGGATTCTACGGATAGTTTCAAACGATGCATCTTTTCTTAAAACCCCGTAGCCCTTATTTTACCAAAAACCCCGATTCGTCTTATTTGAAAAGGCAAGGCTGCATGATATATTTATTGAGGTAGGTTCTTCACCGTTGCGTCGATTATTGATTCTGCATATTCATGCTATTTGCATTACATTGCTTGTGTTTCTTGATATATTACAATAATGCTGCTAGGACACCAGCACCATTACCGATGATGCGTATGTACCACGTACACTTACTTGCCGGCTCACACACATCTTCTTCGGTAATTGCCATGTCACTACACAGTAGTATTATTGCATCAGGATATGACCCTTGTATGTGTATACTATTATTCCATGTTGCATGATATACCGTTATACTTGCACTTCATTTATATGTCACATACATCATGCTTTCTGATTATGCGCATTGAGATATGTTGTTTCCATGATATTTCTGGATTTGTGAACCGCGAGTATTTCAAAAAAGAATATGTAATTGTTTTAAAAACCCGGTTACCCTTGGTATGATATTTCAGTGCGTCCACCATGTGTTTTCTCGGTGCTAAGAGCGACATGTGAAACCCGATTCGAGGAGGCGGATGAGGCCAATTGCGGGTACATGGTGGACCCGGTATGGTACCCCGGGGCGAGAACGGTTTTGCTGTGTAGTAGACGGTGAGCCTGGCAGAGGGACTACAACCTACAGGTGATTGGTTGGACCTGGCGGTTATCCGGAGGATACCGACCAGAGTCGATAGATGGATATAGGCGTACTGCTGGGGCCGAGGGCCGATTCCGCAGAAGGAGCCCGTGGGCTGATTCGGACTGACGGAGCCCGATATATGAGGATTTACGTGCCGATGCAGGGCATAGCTTTCATGATGTTTTCGAGTGTCGATGCTGGGCACTCCGGTTCCATGATTTGACCTGTCGCGAGAGACACAGATGGTTTATATCCTCATATTTACATGCATGATGCTTATTGTCATTGGGTGATGAGTGGATGGGATCCACATACATGAAGATTTGATTACATTGATCATACCTCACATTTATGATATGCTATTAACTGAGGCACTTGGCACTATACTCATGTATAGAGATTACATTGCCAGTTTAGCATGCTGCAAACTTATTCATATTGAGGTTTATATATCTGATCGTATTGACCGAGGATGGGTCATACATTCGATCTCTGCTTGTAGATATTTTCTATTCACGAGTTGGCAACTCACCCCCGTTGTGCCACAGTTCTTGCAGGTTTTTGCCGTACAGATTCCATAGCAGCATTTCTGGCACTCTGCTTCCATATGGATGACTTGCTTTGGTAGGTGGGTTCTTTTGTATCAGAACCACCATTGTTCCTGTATTATTCATTGTATCTAGAGATTCCATCAACCAAAACTTGTATATTGTTTCAGACTTAGAGACAGTGATGTATTATTTCGACCTTAGAGTCGCGCTTGTAGTATTGTGGTTTTCTGGCTGTTTTGAGTTTCTTGTTGGGTTTTGATCCTCGCCCTTTGGCGTTGTATATTATTATTGCTTGCGTGGTTGTGACCGTCGATTGACGAAGAGCTAGCTCCCGCTTGGGGATGCCTTTTATCATTTCATATATATTATGCTTGTTGTACCCCGTTTGGGGCCAGTTTTTACAAAGGAAACTCTGCCGAAATTTTCAGAAAAGACTACACATTTTTAAAATGCATTTCGGCTCAGTTATTTGAAAACTTTGATTTCAAACATGCTTTCTTTACTTATTAAAAACCAGTTTCTTTATTTACTCCTTAAATGGTTTTAGATTTCTGGGCTTTTGGCTTACTTGGATCAGATGGAATCCTATAGACTTCATAGGATTCAAGGGCCAGTCACGTGCTCTTTCGGGTCGTGACAACATCAGACCACATACATCTCTATGTATGAGTCCCAAGAGCTCTGCTGCTCTTTCTCCATGTCCGGCGAATGGAGATTTGGTCATCTTTCCTTTGAGACAAGACTGACAAGTTTCATAGGATGAAAATTCGAACGTATTCAAGTGTCCATCTTTATGCAACTTACTTAGTCTTTTCTCTTCGATATGACCAAGTCTACAATGCCACAAGTAGGATTCGTACGTATCTGAACTCTTCCTCTTGCGTGTGTTTTGTACATTGAGAACTGTATTCTGATTTAGAACATAGATACCATTACACATTGTACCTTCTGCAACCAGTACCTTATCAAGGTAAATGTTCATGATATTTCTATCAAGAACAAAGTTATATCCATCTTTATCAAGTAAAGAAACTGATATGATGTTGCAAACCATGGAAGGTATATAGTAGCAATTGTTCAAAATCATAGTATTGCTATTTGGCAACACTAGGTGATATTCACCGACGGCTGCAGCATTAAGTTGTGCTCCGTTCCCTACTCTGAGAGACATATCACCAGGTCCAACCATCCTACCTTTTCTCAGTCCCTGCAATAAATTACAGATATGAGATCCTGATCCGGTATCTAGTACCCTGGAGGTAGGACTGACCGAAAAGAAGTTCTCAACTACAAGAACACCTGAAGGATATGCAATAATATGCTTCTTTGTCACGCCCCGAAAGAGCACGTGACTGGCACTTGAACCATATGAAGCCTATAGGACTCCATCTGATCCAAGTAAGCCAAAAGCCCAGAAATCTAAAACCATTTTGAAGAATAAATAAGGAAAACTGGTTTAAAGAAGTGAAGAAATACAGGTTTGAAATCAAGGTTTTTAAATAACTAAGCCGAAGGTACGTTTTGAAAACAATAAGTCTTTTCTAAAAATTTCGGCAGAGTTTCCTTTGTAAAACTGGCCCCGAATGGGGTACAACATGAATAACACTATAGAAAATGATAAAGGCATCCCCAAGCGGGAGCTAGCTCTTCGTCAATCGACGGTCACAACCACGCAATGATATGATAATATACAACGCCAAGTGGCGAGGATCAAAACCAAAAGAAAGCTCAAGTAGCAAGAAAACCGCAATACTACTAAGCGCGACTCTAGGTCGAATAATATAATACTGTCTCTGAGTCTGAAAGAATATACAAGTTTTGGTGTAAGATAAGTGTAACCCAGTCTGTATATATGTGGAACCCGTCCACCTGTCACCCACTGACAGTAAGCATCATGTATGCAATGTGAGGATATAACCAAAATCATGGAAAACTCATCATGAAACCCGTGCCAAACACCGACACGTAAATCCTCATCCATATGGGGCTCCGTCTGCGGATATCGGCCCTCGGCCCCGGCAGTATGAGTCAACCCATGTCCATCTCTGGGCTCCGTCTGCGGATATCGGCCCGTCGGCCCCAGCAGGATGCCCATCTCTCGGCTCCAGGCGGTATTCCCCGGATATCCGCCGAGCTCAGGTAAAATCACCGGTAGGTACTCGCCCGCCTCCAGGCTCAATCGGCATAACCCATCGATCATCTCGCCGAGGGGAACCATACCGGGCCCACCACGAACCCGCAAACGGTACATCACCTCCTCGAATCGGGTTTCAAGCACACGTCTCAGCACCGAGAAAACGCGTGGTGGACGCACCGAAATATCATATCACGAGGTACCGGGTTTTCATAAAGTGCCTCTTTTCTTAAATAACCCCACGGTCCTCAAAAACCAGAAATCACATGAAAATCCAACATCCAGCAGTAAATCCAATGCGATGTACTATGCAATCAATCCATGATATATGCGACATGTAAAGAGAGTAATCATATCGGAAATCATGCAACATGGAATAGGAATGCGCATATGTCAAAGGAAGCATCATATCACGAATGTAATAGTACTACTGTGTAGTGACATGGCAATTATCGATGATGAAGTGTGTGTGAGCCGGCAAATAGTGTACGTGAAACATACGCATCATCGATAATGGTGCTGGTGTCCTAACAGCATGATAATAACATGGTAATGAACATATGCCAGCAATGCGAATAGTATGAAAAATGCAGAAGCTAGTAATCAACAGCACAGTAAAGTATCTACTATGCAAACTACATCTAAGTATCCTGTCAATCAGGAGGGGTAGGTGTGGAAACCACCTAAAACTGAGTCAATGTATATATGTAGATATATAGTCGGTGATCCCGCCTCAATGTCATATCGTAAGATATCCTCTAGCTATGAGTGCGGATCTATCATCAATATCAGCTCGTACGGTAACTCATCGTATGGCATTCCCAAAGGCTGGGTACAGGTCAATATCTCACTGTCTCATCACATAACAAATATCACCATCATCAGATCATAAGGTCTGGATGTACTACTCTATCTCTAGTACAAATGGTAACCTCGGTAAAGTATGCATGCGGGGGTAAACACACATCCCAAGCCCGCAAGAATCACAAGTCATAACCCACATATGCATCGTATCAAATCACCGATCCCAGGGCACCAAGCCCACAATATCGACTCATCTCCAAAGTCGTCACATATCATCAACCACAGTGTAAGTACATGTGAAAAGCAAGGGTATATGTATAGGTGTAATTCTATCCTAGGGTTCGCGACTATGAACCACACTAGTCACTTCTAACCCTACATATCCAAATACACCTAATATCACAATACTATAAAATAAACTATCTACGGACTGCGGGGGTGCTATACGCCATCCACCCGACTTCCCCCGTAGATATAATCTACTCACCTTGCATCATCATTTGCGGACATCACCATGCATTTGCTTGTCGTCCGAAGTCTTCATGGGTACCTACACATCAAAATATCGTATATGCGCATTAAAACCAAATCCAATCTAAAACGGCGCATAAACTCCAAAACGATACGATAAGGGGGCCTATAGGTGAGAACCTATGGCACGCCTTCAAAACCATCCATAATCCTCTATATCGTCGTATAAACGACAATAGTCGAGGCAAAACACATTCCACCATTTCAGAATCCAAAAATACGGAATACGGAAACACGAATCCAAAACGACAACATAGGATATATGTCCCAGATTTCACCCTAGATAGAATCTGTCAAAACTAGAAGTACCCAGGGCCAAGAATTGATGAAAT
The DNA here is from genome assembly GCA_030015575.1 of Agapanthus africanus. Lineage (NCBI taxonomy): Eukaryota > Viridiplantae > Streptophyta > Magnoliopsida > Asparagales > Amaryllidaceae > Agapanthus > Agapanthus africanus. Next base: position 330,068,025 of record JASDDO010000022.1, read on the forward strand.
GGGGCTGTGCACAGAAAACGAGGAGTTTCCTCTCAGGTCTGGCCGCAATTTGCGGCCAGAATGGAGGTTTTGGCGGCCGTACGGATGAGATAGGGGATAGGGTTTTGGGGTTAGTTTCCTGGGTGCCTGCACATGCTACTGTCCACTCAATATTATTTTAGGATACCTCGTATGATAGCAGATTCAATTTAACAGTGACAGATTACACAATTTCCCCGATATCGGTTTCAAAAATCCGTATTCTGTGGTTCTAGCATCAGGTTAGGGTCTCAATTCAAACACTAGGGTGTTGGTATAATCTTAACTGAGCTCAATTTCATAATTCAACACCAATTCACTCAAACCCTAACTAGGTTTCTCTCAATTCCACTAAAATCCACAATATCGATAAAATCTTGACATGGGGTTATAGGAAAGGCTATAATTAAGCAAATGGTTCAGAAATTACCTTCATTAGCAACTCAAGAAAATTCTTGAGTTGCCCTCTAGTGGCCAAATCCATACTTCTTTAGCTCCATGTGTAGATCTAGGGATTTTGGACATTTTTAATGAAAGGAGATTGGGGTTTTGGTGTAGTTTTAGAGATGTTTCATGGCTTGAGGAGGGGAGGGAGATGGAGGAAAGGGGCAGCAGCAGCAAAGCAAAGGGAGAGGGAGAGAAATGATGAAAATGGCTAAGGGTGTGGTCAATGGTTCAACCCTCTCTCTCACCTACCCTCATCATTACACTTTTTCTTTTTCTTTTCCCTTTTCTTTTAAAACCCAACCCTTCTCACCCCAATAGTAAACCCAAATGAAAACCATGGCTAGAAAAATACACAAGTGTAGAAAAAGTGATATGTGCAAGTTTTGCACAAAATTACCGAAAAACCCGATTAGCGATTTTAATCGCGATTAGCACCAAATTAGTGTCAAAATGATCACAACAACTTAAAAATGTCATAATTCCAATAAATAACTCATTTTAGAATTTTCCTCAATTTTTCATAATTTTCCTCCATTTATTTGCATTTAAAAATAGATTTAATATTAAAATAATCAATAAAATAATATTAAATTATAAAAATTCCCAAAATTAATATTTTATATTTTTAAAGATGTTACAATCTACCCCCCTTAAAGAAATTCGGTCCCCGAATTTAAATTTAAACCCCCAATTCTAAAAACAATTTCAGTAATAATCCAATTTGTCGGGGCTCCGAAAATATCATCAAATAGAACGTCATAGCGCAATGCATGCGCAAGGGTACTGAGCAGATAACTCAAAATCAAAACTCCGTCAAGCATCCCGCCATCATCGGAGTCGATGTAAAAACACAATGTCAAATCCAATACAAAACCGATGTGATATGGACCGAAACTACACATGTAGCCATCCAATCTATACACGTAAAAAGCTGATGTAAAAACATGCAAAGTATATCCAGGCACCGTCTACTGACTAGTCCTGCTCAGCATGAAAGCAAAAACCCAACATCATAAAAGGTACTGCTCCAAAAGGAATAAATCTCAAAATGTACATAACACCATCCTGTGCGTCTGGTGCGCACGGAAATCAAAAATCCAATATGTGCTAAACAGGTGCACAAAACAACATCTAGGTGCAACGGGTGTGCACGAAACCTCTGTCATGGGCAACGTATGTGCCTGACAGCCAAGGTCCGATGCATCTAACATGCACGAAGAAATCTCGATTTAGTGCATCGGGTGCGCACCAAAATCGTATCTAAAAACATGCGCCCAACATGCGCGAAAATCCAAACCTGTGCATCCATCGTGCACGAATGAAAATCTAAACCCTGCGCACTCAACATGCACGGAATCACGAAATCCAATAACAAACATCGAATAGGTGTAAAGCACATCACCAGCACGGAGTGCAAAACCAACCATCAAAATCCGGGTCAAAATCAACGATAAAATGCGTCTCAAACCAAAATCAGGTGTACCCCAAAGGAAAATCTCACAATCGTGTGCATCAGCGTGCACGAATCAAAGCATAACACTAAAATGCATGAAAACTCTGCGCGAAATATATAAATATCCAGTGGGTGCATGAAACCAACATCATGAAACTCAGTCACCAAAACTAAATCATGCAAACAGAACGCCCAAAATACCGAAATCCAAAATGACGGATACGTGATAATCGAATCACAAAATCACAAATCACAAATACCGTCTTCGGTAGTTTCTCCTTCAAGGTCGAGAAGGAGTCGGTGAATCCACTGCTAGCAGCGCAGGATATCCACCTACCTCTTGCTCACGGTTTGGCGTCCTCTGACTCTCTGGGTCCTTATCTCTCTGTGGGTTACCAAACTCACAGTCTATCGGCTCATCGGCCCTGTCAGGGGTGCTAACGGGGACGATTCCGTTCTGGCACTTCTCTGGTCACCTCTCGGTCAAACCTCACGACCACTCGTAAGGCAGCAAATCACTGACGTCAGCCTCTGGCTCTCTGAAAGCACGTCACACATCTGATCCTGGGTGCAAACATCATGGCAGCTATGTCCTGGAAGGAATCCTGCTCAAGGTCTCTTCCAATCATGCCTATGCCGATCTGTACAGAGGCTAGCTCTCCTGCATAACCTCTTCTCGCTCAAAAGACACCTGTGTCCTCAAAACACTATTTCCTCAGAAACTGGTCACATCCCAACGTCTCTGTAAGCAAATCAGGTCTCTCGTCTCGACGGGAAGCAATGACAGCTCGTCAGTGTCTCACACGAACCTCTTGCTCCAACTGTCTCTATCGTCGTCCACTATGACGTCACGCCAAGCTACTATGCACTGCACTGTTCTCGGCCACGGTCAATCTAAAGTCTCTTACACTGACTCGAAATCGCGTATTCGGTAGCTTCATCACTCTGTAGCAGAAGTCAGGCCGAACTGGTCCTCGGGAACACGTCCCGATCATCGGAGGAATACTCATCACTCGTCCGTCCTTGATCAATTCGCAACGCATCTGGGTAGGTTCCTTTATCCGATCCTGGTCAACTACCTCATCGACAATGCCGAACTCTGGCCTGCTGGGTGTGCGCAAAACGACCACTCATGGTCTAGGTCTTCTCGTATCGTACTTCAGAAAGGTCCTGTCGAGGTTCCTTTATCAAAACTCAATCCTGCCGAAATGCCCGGAAGTCATCATCCAATGCTGAAGCTAAAGCTCATTCCGGAACGGCTGCATACTTATCACGCTTCTTTCTGGAAGATATATCCATAAACCACACCTCTGGGTGCGTATCACATCTCTAATGTCAGCGGAGTGGGACGTCATCTCGTCGAAATCTCGTACGGACTCTTTTCTTCACTCTGCGTCAATGTCGACTGATTCGGACTCGTCTCATCATGACTGCACGAACTGCGCTCCGACGGCTATCCTCGCATCTGGAGTCTCCCAAGCAGTGTCCCATCACAATGTCCGAAAAATGTCGAACCATCCGATCGACTCGTCAGATCCTCATAATCCCCCAAGAACTCACATCTCGGGTACAGTTTAATAGTATCGAGTACATGCCACAGCGTCGGTGGTCCAGCCGTAGAAGGGCAAACCCAAGCCTCACTAATGGCGCCGCGGAACTGCCGTAAACCCTAAGGTTCAAAGGCTGTCACACGGTCATTAAGTCGAGTTAGGGTTTCATTCTTCTAGAGGGTCCATAGAATCACCTGCATGTCTTTCCGTATACTTTAAACTTGGAAAATGGCTCCTGACATTCGATCGTCTCAATCGACTCTCAACGAACCTGCGTGAAGTCGTCTCTATCTGGAATCAATCCACCTGATGTCCACGCATCGGGGTAAGCGAACTCACCACACGTCCTAGTCATTCATCCTCGGTGACTAGCGACTCGCTATTATCTCTCTAAGTACATGCTCATGCTGCAGTAGCTCCAATCATCTGGGCGATATTTCATCATTTGCAGCAACAACTGGCTCATACACCTGTACGTCGAACAATGCCTCAATCCTCCAGGAAAGGCAATACATAAGCGGTCATCTCTGAATCAGCCTGCTTTAGGTCTGAGTAAGACTCTCCACACTGGAAATCTTCAACTCAACTGGGCCCGCTCTGGCGCAAAACCGGACGAATCACATTCGTCTCTCAAATCTGGTAGACTAGCTAGCATCTGTCGCATATCTGCCTGAAAGCTCCGGCAAATTTCAGCTCGCAAGCTCCGAAAGCAACATCCTGTCAATCTCAGCAACAGCTGGTCCATCTGTCTGCATGATAGGCGACATCACAATCTCTGAGGTATGCTGTACATCAACAGCCCTCTCTCAACTGGCAGCTCTAACAATGGCACGATCATCCGGTGCAAAACCAAGCACTCGCCTCCACCAGAGGTCACAATCACCAACACAAACTCGAGACGTTCCCATGTCACCAGAAAACACAAAGGTCGGCCCTCGTACCAAACGAGCTCACACCGGCCGTAACCCTAGCGACAGCCCAAACTGCGCTCAAACATGGTGACAGGAATCTCAATCGAGTATCCAAGAGAGCACATCAAAGGCAAGAAAGGAAACAACAGATCCAAAGTGGATACATGATCATAGGAAGGAACAGCATCAATGAAGGTATGATCATGAAACTAATAGAATCGGGGATCTCAAATGGATGTATAATCCAGGATATGAAAAGAATCACTAATCTCTAAACAAATGTCCATCCTAAGGTTCCTTAAGCGGAGTGGCGTGTCGTAAGTATGCCGCGGAACATACCAACGGTACGTCACTCTACTTTAGTCACCTAATCCATCAACCAAGGGTCATCCTAGAACGACGAAAGTTCGGGTTTACACCCCCTCGACCAAGTCTAAGTTCCGTAAGGTCAAGCCTAAGTTCCGTATATAAACAACTCCCTAGGCTCCACATAGTCAAACTTAAACTCGAACCAAGGTCAACCTAGCGCTCTGATACCAACTTTGTCACGCCCCGAAAGAGCACGTGACTGGCACTTGAACCATATGAAGCCTATAGGACTCCATCTGATCCAAGTAAGCCAAAAGCCCAGAAATCTAAAACCATTTTGAAGAATAAATAAGGAAAACTGGTTTAAAGAAGTGAAGAAATACAGGTTTGAAATCAAGGTTTTTAAATAACTAAGCCGAAGGTACGTTTTGAAAACAATAAGTCTTTTCTAAAAATTTCGGCAGAGTTTCCTTTGTAAAACTGGCCCCGAATGGGGTACAACATGAATAACACTATAGAAAATGATAAAGGCATCCCCAAGCGGGAGCTAGCTCTTCGTCAATCGACGGTCACAACCACGCAATGATATGATAATATACAACGCCAAGTGGCGAGGATCAAAACCAAAAGAAAGCTCAAGTAGCAAGAAAACCGCAATACTACTAAGCGCGACTCTAGGTCGAATAATACAATACTGTCTCTGAGTCTGAAAGAATATACAAGTTTTGGTGTAAGATAAGTGTAACCCAGTCTGTATATATGTGGAACCCGTCCACCTGTCACCCACTGACAGTAAGCATCATGTATGCAATGTGAGGATATAACCAAAATCATGGAAAACTCATCATGAAACCCGTGCCAAACACCGACACGTAAATCCTCATCCATATGGGGCTCCGTCTGCGGATATCGGCCCTCGGCCCCGGCAGTATGAGTCAACCCATGTCCATCTCTGGGCTCCGTCTGCGGATATCGGCCCGTCGGCCCCAGCAGGATGCCCATCTCTCGGCTCCAGGCGGTATTCCCCGGATATCCGCCGAGCTCAGGTAAAATCACCGGTAGGTACTCGCCCGCCTCCAGGCTCAATCGGCATAACCCATCGATCATCTCGCCGAGGGGAACCATACCGGGCCCACCACGAACCCGCAAACGGTACATCACCTCCTCGAATCGGGTTTCAAGCACACGTCTCAGCACCGAGAAAACGCGTGGTGGACGCACCGAAATATCATATCACGAGGTACCGGGTTTTCATAAAGTGCCTCTTTTCTTAAATAACCCCACGGTCCTCAAAAACCAGAAATCACATGAAAATCCAACATCCAGCAGTAAATCCAATGCGATGTACTATGCAATCAATCCATGATATATGCGACATGTAAAGAGAGTAATCATATCGGAAATCATGCAACATGGAATAGGAATGCGCATATGTCAAAGGAAGCATCATATCACGAATGTAATAGTACTACTGTGTAGTGACATGGCAATTATCGATGATGAAGTGTGTGTGAGCCGGCAAATAGTGTACGTGAAACATACGCATCATCGATAATGGTGCTGGTGTCCTAACAGCATGATAATAACATGGTAATGAACATATGCCAGCAATGCGAATAGTATGAAAAATGCGGAAGCTAGTAATCAACAGCACAGTAAAGTATCTACTATGCAAACTACATCTAAGTATCCTGTCAATCAGGAGGGGTAGGTGTGGAAACCACCTAAAACTGAGTCAATGTATATATGTAGATATATAGTCGGTGATCCCGCCTCAATGTCATATCGTAAGATATCCTCTAGCTATGAGTGTGGATCTATCATCAATATCAGCTCGTACGGTAACTCATCGTATGGCATTCCCAAAGGCTGGGTACAGGTCAATATCTCACTGTCTCATCACATAACAAATATCACCATCATCAGATCATAAGGTCTGGATGTACTACTCTATCTCTAGTACAAATGGTAACCTCGGTAAAGTATGCATGCGGGGGTAAACACACATCCCAAGCTCGCAAGAATCACAAGTCATAACCCACATATGCATCGTATCAAATCACCGATCCCAGGGCACCAAGCCCACAATATCGACTCATCTCCAAAGTCGTCACATATCATCAACCACAGTGTAAGTACATGTGAAAAGCAAGGGTATATGTATAGGTGTAATTCTATCCTAGGGTTCGCGACTATGAACCACACTAGTCACTTCTAACCCTACATATCCAAATACACCTAATATCACAATACTATAAAATAAACTATCTACGGACTGCGGGGGTGCTATACGCCATCCACCCGACTTCCCCCGTAGATATAATCTACTCACCTTGCATCATCATTTGCGGACATCACCATGCATTTGCTTGTCGTCCGAAGTCTTCATGGGTACCTACACATCAAAATATCGTATATGCGCATTAAAACCAAATCCAATCTAAAACGGCGCATAAACTCCAAAACGATACGATAAGGGGGCCTATAGGTGAGAACCTATGGCACGCCTTCAAAACCATCCATAATCCTCTATATCGTCGTATAAACGACAATAGTCGAGGCAAAACACATTCCACCATTTCAGAATCCAAAAATACGGAATACGGAAACACGAATCCAAAACGACAACATAGGATATATGTCCCAGATTTCACCCTAGATAGAATCTGTCAAAACTAGAAGTACCCAGGGCCAAGAATTGATGAAATGGGGCTGTGCACAGAAAACGAGGAGTTTCCTCTCAGGTCTGGCCGCAATTTGCGGCCAGAATGGAGGTTTTGGCGGCCGTACGGATGAGATAGGGGATAGGGTTTTGGGGTTAGTTTCCTGGGTGCCTGCACATGCTACTGTCCACTCAATATTATTTTAGGATACCTCGTATGATAGCAGATTCAATTTAACAGTGACAGATTACACAATTTCCCCGATATCGGTTTCAAAAATCCGTATTCTGTGGTTCTAGCATCAGGTTAGGGTCTCAATTCAAACACTAGGGTGTTGGTATAATCTTAACTGAGCTCAATTTCATAATTCAACACCAATTCACTCAAACCCTAACTAGGTTTCTCTCAATTCCACTAAAATCCACAATATCGATAAAATCTTGACATGGGGTTATAGGAAAGGCTATAATTAAGCAAATGGTTCAGAAATTACCTTCATTAGCAACTCAAGAAAATTCTTGAGTTGCCCTCTAGTGGCCAAATCCATACTTCTTTAGCTCCATGTGTAGATCTAGGGATTTTGGACATTTTTAATGAAAGGAGATTGGGGTTTTGGTGTAGTTTTAGAGATGTTTCATGGCTTGAGGAGGGGAGGGAGATGGAGGAAAGGGGCAGCAGCAGCAAAGCAAAGGGAGAGGGAGAGAAATGATGAAAATGGCTAAGGGTGTGGTCAATGGTTCAACCCTCTCTCTCACCTACCCTCATCATTACACTTTTTCTTTTTCTTTTCCCTTTTCTTTTAAAACCCAACCCTTCTCACCCCAATAGTAAACCCAAATGAAAACCATGGCTAGAAAAATACACAAGTGTAGAAAAAGTGATATGTGCAAGTTTTGCACAAAATTACCGAAAAACCCGATTAGCGATTTTAATCGCGATTAGCACCAAATTAGTGTCAAAATGATCACAACAACTTAAAAATGTCATAATTCCAATAAATAACTCATTTTAGAATTTTCCTCAATTTTTCATAATTTTCCTCCATTTATTTGCATTTAAAAATAGATTTAATATTAAAATAATCAATAAAATAATATTAAATTATAAAAATTCCCAAAATTAATATTTTATATATTTAAAGATGTTACAATCTACCCCCCTTAAAGAAATTCGGTCCCCGAATTTAAATTTAAACCCCCAATTCTAAAAACAATTTCAGTAATAATCCAATTTGTCGGGGCTCCGAAAATATCATCAAATAGAACGTCATAGCGCAATGCATGCGCAAGGGTACTGAGCAGATAACTCAAAATCAAAACTCCGTCAAGCATCCCGCCATCATCGGAGTCGATGTAAAAACACAATGTCAAATCCAATACAAAACCGATGTGATATGGACCGAAACTACACATGTAGCCATCCAATCTATACACGTAAAAAGCTGATGTAAAAACATGCAAAGTATATCCAGGCACCGTCTACTGACTAGTCCTGCTCAGCATGAAAGCAAAAACCCAACATCCTAAAAGGTACTGCTCCAAAAGGAATAAATCTCAAAATGTACATAACACCATCCTGTGCGTCTGGTGCGCACGGAAATCAAAAATCCAATATGTGCTAAACAGGTGCACAAAACAACATCTAGGTGCAACGGGTGTGCACGAAACCTCTGTCATGGGCAACGTATGTGCCTGACAGCCAAGGTCCGATGCATCTAACATGCACGAAGAAATCTCGATTTAGTGCATCGGGTGCGCACCAAAATCGTATCTAAAAACATGCGCCCAACATGCGCGAAAATCCAAACCTGTGCATCCATCGTGCACGAATGAAAATCTAAACCCTGCGCACTCAACATGCACGGAATCACGAAATCCAATAACAAACATCGAATAGGTGTAAAGCACATCACCAGCACGGAGTGCAAAACCAACCATCAAAATCCGGGTCAAAATCAACGATAAAATGCGTCTCAAACCAAAATCAGGTGTACCCCAAAGGAAAATCTCACAATCGTGTGCATCAGCGTGCACGAATCAAAGCATAACACTAAAATGCATGAAAACTCTGCGCGAAATATATAAATATCCAGTGGGTGCATGAAACCAACATCATGAAACTCAGTCACCAAAACTAAATCATGCAAACAGAACGCCCAAAATACCGAAATCCAAAATGACGGATACGTGATAATCGAATCACAAAATCACAAATCACAAATACCGTCTTCGGTAGTTTCTCCTTCAAGGTCGAGAAGGAGTCGGTGAATCCACTGCTAGCAGCGCAGGATATCCACCTACCTCTTGCTCACGGTTTGGCGTCCTCTGACTCTCTGGGTCCTTATCTCTCTGTGGGTTACCAAACTCACAGTCTATCGGCTCATCGGCCCTGTCAGGGGTGCTAACGGGGACGATTCCGTTCTGGCACTTCTCTGGTCACCTCTCGGTCAAACCTCACGACCACTCGTAAGGCAGCAAATCACTGACGTCAGCCTCTGGCTCTCTGAAAGCACGTCACACATCTGATCCTGGGTGCAAACATCATGGCAGCTATGTCCTGGAAGGAATCCTGCTCAAGGTCTCTTCCAATCATGCCTATGCCGATCTGTACAGAGGCTAGCTCTCCTGCATAACCTCTTCTCGCTCAAAAGACACCTGTGTCCTCAAAACACTATTTCCTCAGAAACTGGTCACATCCCAACGTCTCTGTAAGCAAATCAGGTCTCTCGTCTCGACGGGAAGCAATGACAGCTCGTCAGTGTCTCACACGAACCTCTTGCTCCAACTGTCTCTATCGTCGTCCACTATGACGTCACGCCAAGCTACTATGCACTGCACTGTTCTCGGCCACGGTCAATCTAAAGTCTCTTACACTGACTCGAAATCGCGTATTCGGTAGCTTCATCACTCTGTAGCAGAAGTCAGGCCGAACTGGTCCTCGGGAACACGTCCCGATCATCGGAGGAATACTCATCACTCGTCCGTCCTTGATCAATTCGCAACGCATCTGGGTAGGTTCCTTTATCCGATCCTGGTCAACTACCTCATCGACAATGCCGAACTCTGGCCTGCTGGGTGTGCGCAAAACGACCACTCATGGTCTAGGTCTTCTCGTATCGTACTTCAGAAAGGTCCTGTCGAGGTTCCTTTATCAAATCTCAATCCTGCCGAAATGCCCGGAAGTCATCATCCAATGCTGAAGCTAAAGCTCATTCCGGAACGGCTGCATACTTATCACGCTTCTTTCTGGAAGATATATCCATAAACCACACCTCTGGGTGCGTATCACATCTCTAATGTCAGCGGAGTGGGACGTCATCTCGTCGAAATCTCGTACGGACTCTTTTCTTCACTCTGCGTCAATGTCGACTGATTCGGACTCGTCTCATCATGACTGCACGAACTGCGCTCCGACGGCTATCCTCGCATCTGGAGTCTCCCAAGCAGTGTCCCATCACAATGTCCGAAAAATGTCGAACCATCCGATCGACTCGTCAGATCCTCATAATCCCCCAAGAACTCACATCTCGGGTACAGTTTAATAGTATCGAGTACATGCCACAGCGTCGGTGGTCCAGCCGTAGAAGGGCAAACCCAAGCCTCACTAATGGCGCCGCGGAACTGCCGTAAACCCTAAGGTTCAAAGGCTGTCACACGGTCATTAAGTCGAGTTAGGGTTTCATTCTTCTAGAGGGTCCATAGAATCACCTGCATGTCTTTCCGTATACTTTAAACTTGGAAAATGGCTCCTGACATTCGATCGTCTCAATCGACTCTCAACGAACCTGCGTGAAGTCGTCTCTATCTGGAATCAATCCACCTGATGTCCACGCATCGGGGTAAGCGAACTCACCACACGTCCTAGTCATTCATCCTCGGTGACTAGCGACTCGCTATTATCTCTCTAAGTACATGCTCATGCTGCAGTAGCTCCAATCATCTGGGCGATATTTCATCATTTGCAGCAACAACTGGCTCATACACCTGTACGTCGAACAATGCCTCAATCCTCCAGGAAAGGCAATACATAAGCGGTCATCTCTGAATCAGCCTGCTTTAGGTCTGAGTAAGACTCTCCACACTGGAAATCTTCAACTCAACTGGGCCCGCTCTGGCGCAAAACCGGACGAATCACATTCGTCTCTCAAATCTGGTAGACTAGCTAGCATCTGTCGCATATCTGCCTGAAAGCTCCGGCAAATTTCAGCTCGCAAGCTCCGAAAGCAACATCCTGTCAATCTCAGCAACAGCTGGTCCATCTGTCTGCATGATAGGCGACATCACAATCTCTGAGGTATGCTGTACATCAACAGCCCTCTCTCAACTGGCAGCTCTAACAATGGCACGATCATCCGGTGCAAAACCAAGCACTCGCCTCCACCAGAGGTCACAATCACCAACACAAACTCGAGACGTTCCCATGTCACCAGAAAACACAAAGGTCGGCCCTCGTACCAAACGAGCTCACACCGGCCGTAACCCTAGCGACAGCCCAAACTGCGCTCAAACATGGTGACAGGAATCTCAATCGAGTATCCAAGAGAGCACATCAAAGGCAAGAAAGGAAACAACAGATCCAAAGTGGATACATGATCATAGGAAGGAACAGCATCAATGAAGGTATGATCATGAAACTAATAGAATCGGGGATCTCAAATGGATGTATAATCCAGGATATGAAAAGAATCACTAATCTCTAAACAAATGTCCATCCTAAGGTTCCTTAAGCGGAGTGGCGTGTCGTAAGTATGCCGCGGAACATACCAACGGTACGTCACTCTACTTTAGTCACCTAATCCATCAACCAAGGGTCATCCTAGAACGACGAAAGTTCGGGTTTACACCCCCTCGACCAAGTCTAAGTTCCGTAAGGTCAAGCCTAAGTTCCGTATATAAACAACTCCCTAGGCTCCACATAGTCAAACTTAAACTCGAACCAAGGTCAACCTAGCGCTCTGATACCAACTTTGTCACGCCCCGAAAGAGCACGTGACTGGCACTTGAACCATATGAAGCCTATAGGACTCCATCTGATCCAAGTAAGCCAAAAGCCCAGAAATCTAAAACCATTTTGAAGAATAAATAAGGAAAACTGGTTTAAAGAAGTGAAGAAATACAGGTTTGAAATCAAGGTTTTTAAATAACTAAGCCGAAGGTACGTTTTGAAAACAATAAGTCTTTTCTAAAAATTTCGGCAGAGTTTCCTTTGTAAAACTGGCCCCGAATGGGGTACAACATGAATAACACTATAGAAAATGATAAAGGCATCCCCAAGCGGGAGCTAGCTCTTCGTCAATCGACGGTCACAACCACGCAATGATATGATAATATACAACGCCAAGTGGCGAGGATCAAAACCAAAAGAAAGCTCAAGTAGCAAGAAAACCGCAATACTACTAAGCCCGACTCTAGGTCGAATAATACAATACTGTCTCTGAGTCTGAAAGAATATACAAGTTTTGGTGTAAGATAAGTGTAACCCAGTCTGTATATATGTGGAACCCGTCCACCTGTCACCCACTGACAGTAAGCATCATGTATGCAATGTGAGGATATAACCAAAATCATGGAAAACTCATCATGAAACCCGTGCCAAACACCGACACGTAAATCCTCATCCATATGGGGCTCCGTCTGCGGATATCGGCCCTCGGCCCCGGCAGTATGAGTCAACCCATGTCCATCTCTGGGCTCCGTCTGCGGATATCGGCCCGTCGGCCCCAGCAGGATGCCCATCTCTCGGCTCCAGGCGGTATTCCCCGGATATCCGCCGAGCTCAGGTAAAATCACCGGTAGGTACTCGCCCGCCTCCAGGCTCAATCGGCATAACCCATCGATCATCTCGCCGAGGGGAACCATACCGGGCCCACCACGAACCCGCAAACGGTACATCACCTCCTCGAATCGGGTTTCAAGCACACGTCTCAGCACCGAGAAAACGCGTGGTGGACGCACCGAAATATCATATCACGAGGTACCGGGTTTTCATAAAGTGCCTCTTTTCTTAAATAACCCCACGGTCCTCAAAAACCAGAAATCACATGAAAATCCAACATCCAGCAGTAAATCCAATGCGATGTACTATGCAATCAATCCATGATATATGCGACATGTAAAGAGAGTAATCATATCGGAAATCATGCAACATGGAATAGGAATGCGCATATGTCAAAGGAAGCATCATATCACGAATGTAATAGTACTACTGTGTAGTGACATGGCAATTATCGATGATGAAGTGTGTGTGAGCCGGCAAATAGTGTACGTGAAACATACGCATCATCGATAATGGTGCTGGTGTCCTAACAGCATGATAATAACATGGTAATGAACATATGCCAGCAATGCGAATAGTATGAAAAATGCGGAAGCTAGTAATCAACAGCACAGTAAAGTATCTACTATGCAAACTACATCTAAGTATCCTGTCAATCAGGAGGGGTAGGTGTGGAAACCACCTAAAACTGAGTCAATGTATATATGTAGATATATAGTCGGTGATCCCGCCTCAATGTCATATCGTAAGATATCCTCTAGCTATGAGTGTGGATCTATCATCAATATCAGCTCGTACGGTAACTCATCGTATGGCATTCCCAAAGGCTGGGTACAGGTCAATATCTCACTGTCTCATCACATAACAAATATCACCATCATCAGATCATAAGGTCTGGATGTACTACTCTATCTCTAGTACAAATGGTAACCTCGGTAAAGTATGCATGCGGGGGTAAACACACATCCCAAGCTCGCAAGAATCACAAGTCATAACCCACATATGCATCGTATCAAATCACCGATCCCAGGGCACCAAGCCCACAATATCGACTCATCTCCAAAGTCGTCACATATCATCAACCACAGTGTAAGTACATGTGAAAAGCAAGGGTATATGTATAGGTGTAATTCTATCCTAGGGTTCGCGACTATGAACCACACTAGTCACTTCTAACCCTACATATCCAAATACACCTAATATCACAATACTATAAAATAAACTATCTACGGACTGCGGGGGTGCTATACGCCATCCACCCGACTTCCCCCGTAGATATAATCTACTCACCTTGCATCATCATTTGCGGACATCACCATGCATTTGCTTGTCGTCCGAAGTCTTCATGGGTACCTACACATCAAAATATCGTATATGCGCATTAAAACCAAATCCAATCTAAAACGGCGCATAAACTCCAAAACGATACGATAAGGGGGCCTATAGGTGAGAACCTATGGCACGCCTTCAAAACCATCCATAATCCTCTATATCGTCGTATAAACGACAATAGTCGAGGCAAAACACATTCCACCATTTCAGAATCCAAAAATACGGAATACGGAAACACGAATCCAAAACGACAACATAGGATATATGTCCCAGATTTCACCCTAGATAGAATCTGTCAAAACTAGAAGTACCCAGGGCCAAGAATTGATGAAATGGGGCTGTGCACAGAAAACGAGGAGTTTCCTCTCAGGTCTGGCCGCAATTTGCGGCCAGAATGGAGGTTTTGGCGGCCGTACGGATGAGATAGGGGATAGGGTTTTGGGGTTAGTTTCCTGGGTGCCTGCACATGCTACTGTCCACTCAATATTATTTTAGGATACCTCGTATGATAGCAGATTCAATTTAACAGTGACAGATTACACAATTTCCCCGATATCGGTTTCAAAAATCCGTATTCTGTGGTTCTAGCATCAGGTTAGGGTCTCAATTCAAACACTAGGGTGTTGGTATAATCTTAACTGAGCTCAATTTCATAATTCAACACCAATTCACTCAAACCCTAACTAGGTTTCTCTCAATTCCACTAAAATCCACAATATCGATAAAATCTTGACATGGGGTTATAGGAAAGGCTATAATTAAGCAAATGGTTCAGAAATTACCTTCATTAGCAACTCAAGAAAATTCTTGAGTTGCCCTCTAGTGGCCAAATCCATACTTCTTTAGCTCCATGTGTAGATCTAGGGATTTTGGACATTTTTAATGAAAGGAGATTGGGGTTTTGGTGTAGTTTTAGAGATGTTTCATGGCTTGAGGAGGGGAGGGAGATGGAGGAAAGGGGCAGCAGCAGCAAAGCAAAGGGAGAGGGAGAGAAATGATGAAAATGGCTAAGGGTGTGGTCAATGGTTCAACCCTCTCTCTCACCTACCCTCATCATTACACTTTTTCTTTTTCTTTTCCCTTTTCTTTTAAAACCCAACCCTTCTCACCCCAATAGTAAACCCAAATGAAAACCATGGCTAGAAAAATACACAAGTGTAGAAAAAGTGATATGTGCAAGTTTTGCACAAAATTACCGAAAAACCCGATTAGCGATTTTAATCGCGATTAGCACCAAATTAGTGTCAAAATGATCACAACAACTTAAAAATGTCATAATTCCAATAAATAACTCATTTTAGAATTTTCCTCAATTTTTCATAATTTTCCTCCATTTATTTGCATTTAAAAATAGATTTAATATTAAAATAATCAATAAAATAATATTAAATTATAAAAATTCCCAAAATTAATATTTTATATTTTTAAAGATGTTACATTCTTCTTCGATGAGGTCATCAAGGAATTCATGCTTTCCTCTTTCCCTTTCTCATACTCATGACTGCTGTCAAAGTTTAGAGCCGAACCAACGTTCCCCAGCCACGAATAAGAAATCGGATCGGTCAAGCGATACATTTTATTATCTTGATTAGGGCGTGAAATGGTTGCTACCTGGAGAGAGAGAAAAGGAACACTCAGCGTGCGCTCTTGCAAGATTAGATTGGTTTTTAATTTATCTAATCAGGATGGCTCCCACTGTTTCCTCAAATTCTTCTTCAAACCGTAAAAGAAGAACTAGTCATGATTTAATCCCACGTCACAATACTTGCTTAATTTTTCAGCCATGGTAGTGTTGGTACTTCGAGGGAGGTTTTCCAACGCTTTCGCGAAGTTCCTTAATTATATAACCTCTTTTACCTGTAGGCATAGCCCCGCTAACACTGTTCTAGACACCTACTTGGTTTATAACATTGATTGTTAAGTGAAATAATCTCCCAAGAGTAATCCTACACATCAGTGGGATCGGGATCCAACTATCATTGTGTGATGCACTAGATGGAATCCACTCAAGTCACCACACTCCAGAAGGTATGCTAAATCTGCAAGTTTCCTTTATGTTTGAAACTCCCGATTTGGTTTTTGCCCCTAACGACCTATAACCTTGACACTTGCCAACAAGTCATAGGCCACCAGTCAAGTTCAACCCGTCATTGTCCTGGATTAACTCGAACCCACCCGCACAAACTCTTGACTCTTGCCAACAAAGTTGTACGACTGTCTCGATTAATCGCATATCTATACAACAGATAAATATCACTCAGCTACCGTTCACTGTATCTTGACACTTGCCAATAAACACAGCACGAATACAAGATGGTACCCATCTGAAATGACGGAGGGCTACTGCTGGGATTTTGGCGAAAAACCCGTTTACGTAATGAACTTGATATCGTTGAAAGAACGTGATAGTTTTTAAATATATATAGTGGCGAAATCTTTTGATAAAGAGGTCACTCCCTGTGAAGGTATCTCTGCTCTTTCGTCGTCGTATGAGCTGCAGAATTTTCCAAAATGAATACCACGATGGAAAGCATAAGTGATCGACTATAGTGATGTTATTACGTTGACGCAAACTTTTACTGAAGGGGTCACTCCCGATGAAGGTATCTCGGCCCTTGCCTCGTCGAATGAGGTGCTGAATATTCAGAACCAAATACCACCGTGCAAAGCAAAAGAAAACGTTTGTAATGTCAGTTTTTCAAAATTTGTTCCAACAACATATTTTAGGTTTATTTTCTTGCATTAATCAAAATTAATGCTGTCCCATCAATTTTAACCTATCACACCAGAAAAGAACGAAAATAAAATATACGTATATGCAATCCGCATTCGCCACTGGGCCCCGTCATCACCCGTTAGGTTACTTAACTAACGACAGAGCGGGGGCTGGACTAGCGCGGGTGCAAAACATATACAACATCTACTAGTATATATATAGGTATATATAACATTCGTCCCAGGCATGATAATAAGCAACATCACAGAATCTGAGCCAACAATACAGAATGGTAGATAATCTTGAAGCCCCGGGTTTCATTTGAGCCGTAAATAAAACCCGACATTCCCGGTCGTGTGGATAGCTTGTGCAATGAAAAACCTGTACCCCCTACGAGTGCGGCGAATAGCCCGCCAATTCTAGAATGAAGCCCCCTCCGTCTCAACGCCATGAGATGAGGGCTTGTTGCCTTCCAGAACCAGGCTATTCGTGCACTCCACCGTGGGGTAATCCTAATACAGAAAAAAAAATAATATGTACAAATGGTGATATCGACCTTAACCAGGTCGTGCCCCAAAATAATATACAACCCGGCAAAGACGGCAGTCCATATGTCGGACGCTGGCCCTGTAATTACAAATGTAGAAATAAATATAAACTGTATTTCTAAAATTGCACCACATGCTATCCACCACGATAATCCAACCAAAAACACAACACAAGCACAAAACATTAACGCGAATGTCACGTTCGCAAACCCGTCAAAAAGAACATATAGCAATCAGACGAGTTTACCGATCAAGTGACATTCACAGTCGTAGATAAAAGTGAATGTACTGTGAACTGTTAAACAATGTTAAATGTAACGACTTCGAAACACACCAATTTGCCTCGTACAGAAAACAACAGAGAGTCAAATTTTGGCAAAAGCAAACAACACCAGAAAACCAAACTTCTTGAGATAAGTGCCCAGAACAAAATTTGATGCATTTAACCACCAAAGAACCGAGGAGGCCAGATTTATAGGGTTTTGGCCGGCCACTTTTTGGTAGAAATGCATCTTTTTTGTTCTGGGTACATCTCACAGTATAAGGATCACTCTACACTTGTTTAAAAAAAAATTTTAAGCCTTTTAAAGAACTACAGAAACTGCAGTTTGGTGTTGTTGTTATGGAGTCATTTCGGTTTCGTTGTTTTAACATTGTTTAAACTTGATAGACTAGGGTTTATGGGCTGGCTCTGATACCATGAAGGGTTACCCTAGTGCCCCGGCCAACTTCCGTGGCCAAATGCGGAACAAATTTTTTTCTATGATACGAAACTTGGCACTAGATTAACCTTTAGTTTGGATCTAAACCATAAAACTAGTTAGAAAAACTAAAAGCGAGCTATCTACAATGATGAAGAAGTTATACCAAGAGGCTCAAGTCCTTCGGTCTTCTCTCCTCGTCATGTGCTCCAAGTGTCCACCTTGAACTTGGTTGATCTCCTTTTCCGGCTCCATCGGTCCTCCGGGATCGAGCTTGTTCTCCGGTCATCCTTGGTCCTTGATGATCCACCCGAGGGGTATGATCCATGGCTCTCGATCTTTGATAAGTGTCAAGAAGAGAAACTAGAGAACTTGGGATGCTAGTCCAAGTAATCTAGGATGTAGTTTGGAGTTCTAAGTGTTATATCTCTTTCTAACCTCTTCACTTGTATCTCAACACATGAGAAATGTAGTGAAGAGGAAGAAGATGAAGGTGGAGGAAAAACCTAGAGGAGGAATGAAGGAGAAGAGTAAATGGGAACTCAAGAAAAAAATGAACCATCCATGAATGAGAAAATACACACAAAGGTTTGTATATCTTCTTCATGAATGAAAAATCTACAACCATACATCAATAGTAACTACAAATGAATTATAAATTCATTTGTTAACTATTGAAGCATGGTCAAACCCTTCCATCCCATACATCACACTTTACACCTCATTTCCATTTATCAAATAAATGGAATATACATAATGAGGTGGCCACCATCTAGAAGGAAATCTGTAATAAATACGGATTTTTGTATATCTATACCTGCATTCGGATAAAAACATGAATGCCCAAAGAGATAGAATAACACGAAGAACGTAATACTAGAATATACATATCAAAATAAATATATGTCAATTATTAAATCTATACCTGATTTAATAATCCGGCTCAATCCCGAGCCGGCTAGTATTACCAACTGTTCGATCGAAAGTCCGAGTACAAAGTACATCAATCGATCAAACCCTACACGTATCCAATACGACTACTACATCATTTCGCCTGAATCAGGGAAACACTCTGTGTGGGACTCTAAATACTCGACAGTATGCTGGTAGTGCGTTTAATCACAAACACGTCAGCAGCACTAGATGTACATAACAGCTACCCAGGTACCTGTCGAAAAGGAAGGCCGACGAGCAAACTCGTCTGAACTCCTACTGAGCCTATCCGTGAAAACATCCGTACAGTCCGATCTCTTCGTCAAAGAGTATCGCATACCGGGTCTAGGGGATCGTGAACGTCAGAGCCTAATTACCAGATAAGTCATGCCGATGTGCCTCAAGACCAATCCGGGAAATGACTGATCAACCTATCAGTAAATCCCAACTGCCTTTGCTAAGGTCTTATGGTCCTCACCAATCGAATCATAGTGCGATATTGACTCCCTTTACCGGGATAGACGAATCCCCGACAATCGCTCACTGCCTCCATGTAGCTCGGGACTGAACCTAACCAAAACCTGTTTGCATGAATCAGTAGAGCCGTGGTAGGGTAGTGATCAAAGCTCGGTGGGAACTCACAAGAGACAAATGCCGATCTCGGGTCCAAGGACTAACCTGTACACATGTCACATGAGAACTTCCATCTGACGATATGTATAGTACCATCTGGAAGTTCTCGACGAGTCCGTCATGTGTACTCACCCCCAGTGAGCACCTGTATACGATCTTAGGTGCATTCGACCAATGGCTGCAGGACCAACCATCCCCCGACTGGGCTAGAAACATATACACTAGTCTACTCTGGAGTATCAATGCCCGGTCTCGATACTCACGCGACTAGGGACCATTTAAGGATGTGCTTATAGACTACCCTGCTCCCACAAGTATGATCGCCATTATAACGCAGGTAGTCAAGCAAGATCCTATGGGCTTTATCAACATGTAACCGCAATATGTAAGAACGAGCATGACATATGCCATGTTAAGATAAAGACATACCATAATAGTATACTACAGTATCGAGTCTTTATCAATATTTGCAAACTAGATATAACAACAAAAGAATTAAGTACACATATCCTGATAAAGACAAGTCAAATAATATACTATAAAACTGAGCAAGATTGTCCTGTACATACATATCCCTAGCATCCATATGTATACAAATACAATACTGGCCTCTAGGGCATATATATCCAACAGCATGGAGGAGGGTTGTCTTGCACAACAAGAGTACATTAGATTAATGTTGGGGGATAGGGAAATTTTAATTGATAGGGACTTCATTAACGAAGTCACCTTAATACCACGACTCCCCATTCATGACCAACCCCTCCGTTTTGAAGACTACCTACCTCTAATGGGAAACGACTGCTCTAGGAAGCCCCGAAAGGGTATTCAGGCTCGCACGCTTTTTGCGAACGTTTTAACTGTGTGTCGTTGGGTAAAAAATAATATTTTTGGTAGTTCGCACATCACAACATTTTTCACACCGTCCCTACATATAGTGCACACATTGATGACATGAAACCCTAGCTACGATATGTGCACTGTTTTGCTTCACTCGAATGGCGCCGGCAAACAGGCGGCCAATTATCCATGCCCTTTGTTGGTGACACAACTGTGTCGCCATTTCCTCCCTGTTGAGGAATTTGAATTTTATATGTATAGTGGGATTCCAATTCGACCCCTCCTTGAGGGTGTCTCCATGTCCTACACATGTTTACATGATTTATGGTCGCCCACCGAGCCGGCCGAGGACGTGATGGCCAAGACCCCTAGCTCGAGCTCCACAGCGAGCGACGAAGAGCTTACCCCAGCAGCGCAAGCGCGCTTAATTCGGCAAACACATACAGGGTAGAAAGAGTGATAGGGATGCTGAATAACTTTGATTAGCGTATAACGAGCTTGGAATAGGGGATGTCACGACCCGAAAGTACGGAACATGACCGGCACATAAACTACGAACGTCTCGAGGCGTACGTAATATAAGTAAACCGAAAACCCAGAAATCCAAACCAAGAAAAGTAGTAGAGTGAAGGAAAACCAATTTAAAATCAAGTAGTTTTAATAGCATAAGCCGAGTTATGCGGTTTTAGAAACATAAAGTATTTCCTGAAAATTTCGGCAGAGTCTCCTTTGTAAATACTGGCTCCCAAACGGGATACAACATGAATAGTATACGAAATCAATAAAAAGGCATCCCCAAGCGGGAGCTAGCTCTTCGTCAATCGATGGTCACAACCACACAAGCAATATAATATACAACGCCAACGGCGAGGATCAAAACTCAAAAGGAACTCAAAACAACAAGAAAACCACAGAAATACAATGCGCGACTCTAAAGTCGAAAGAATAAACATCACTGGTCTCTATCTCAAATAAATACATGTTTGGTTGATGGAACTTCTAGATACAACAGAATAATGATATACAAGATATATAATGGGGGTACGATACAAGTAAACCCACCTACTAGCAAATCACCCGAAGGAAACTAGGCCCGCAAAGCCGTAATGAAACCTATACGGCAAACCTGCAAGAAACTGGGGCACAACGGGGGTGAGTTGCCAACTCGTGAATAGAAAAACATCTACGGAAAGAAATCGCATAAATAACGCAACCTAGGTCAAAGATCATAATATATCCTCAATTATATATATAACATGCAACCTATAACAAGGCTAGGGTAAATATCTAACCTGAGTGTAATCTCATGTGCCCGAGTCAGTGCCTCAGGTAGCAATATATCATATGAATGAGGTATGAATGCATGAAAACAGAATACATGTAAATGAAGAACTGTTTTCATAATTTAGTGAGATTTCCTTTGTATTTTTAAAATGAGGTATCATAATGAAATCAGCATAAAACAGTGCCTAGCATCGGCTCAAAACGTAATCCCAATATCTCGATATCTCTGTATCACAGTCTCTGTACCTCAGTATCTCGAAATCTCAATTTCTCAATCACAATATCTAGGGCGTCGTCAGTCCAGACCGGCCCCTACCATCCATCTCAAGACCACGACGGTATCCTCCGGATATCCGACGCGTCGGGTAAAATCACCGGTAGGTAGTGCTCCCCTGCCAGGCTCACATCGTCATCATCACGCGCTTCTTGCCCCGGGGTACCTTACCGGGTCCACCATGTACCCGAAACGGTTCATCCGCCTCCTCGAATCGGGTCTCGAAATCCATCAGCAAACTCATGGTGGACGACTCATACATCATGGGAAAAACCGCACTTTTTATTTAAAAAGAGAGAAATCTGTTTATATAAGTTTTGCGGTTTCCCCCCCTAATCCAGAAAATTTCATGGAAATCCGAATCCAAATCATCAATAGCATGTAAAACCAAGAATATAGGCATAACAATGAATAACAGTATGCATGAAGTGACAAGTAATAACTACAATGTTAAGCTGGCATATAAGGCAGGTACACTAATATCATATCAAATTACTAACTAACAAGCTAAGTCAAGCAATAATATTTTCTAAGGTGTACGTGACATGGCAATTACCGATGAAGATGTGTGTGAGCCGGAAAGTAAGTGTACATGGTACATACTCATCATCGGTAATGGTGCTGGTATCCTAACAATATGATATCAACATTGCATTAAGAAATTATGACATAAGTATGCGATGCGAAGCGAACCGCAATAACAAGCGGGAGCTGAAAACTAGACGCAACTGTAACTAACCTGCATTAATCTAATATAAGTCCCACAAATGGTGCCGTTTGAAATAACACGAATCATGGGGTTTTGAAAATAGGGGCTACGGTGTTTTTATGAAAAGATACGTCTTTTGAAATATCCGTAGGATCCCTTGGGATGTCTTTTAAAATACCCATGATTCGTTAGTTTTTAAAATAGGTAAGAATCGGATCTAATCTAACAACTAAACTAAACTAAAGGGCTAAGCTAACAAGCTGGACTACAGGTAAGGAAACCACCAAACATCTGAGTCGATACATATACATACCTGTATATATATTAGTCGGTGATCCCGCCTCAATAATATCATATCCGATACCATATCTTTAATCAGACATCCCAAGTCAAGAGTGCGGATCAATCATCAATATATAGCTCATACGTAAATCCGTCGTACGGCATCCCAAATCGGGTACGGGTCAATATCAAATTCCTCACACCATTCCTCTGGTATCCTCTTTATTCAAGATCAAAGTCTAGGGTACTGAACTATGTCTAGTACAATACAAATATCCTTAATATACTCATGATCTGACTACAGATCGACAATCTCGTACAAACCGATACCGTCAGCACATAGCATCATCAAGGGTATACATCACCCGATACAGCCTAATATCAATATCCTAGCATATCATGCCTCATATCACGATCACATGTCGACCATTTTATTTATAACAATATTCACCCGTATCGCCGCCCCAAGATCCGCTATAACACCAGGACGTACCTCAAGTACGAATCCTGCCATCTCACCGATATCACAACCACAAAACAAATCTCATTGACTCGGCTCAATCCCAAGTATCATCCTCAAATCCGTATGTGAACACATAGTCCCATACCCATGTGAACACATAACTATAAAGAATCCCATGAGCAAATATAAATAGGAATGTATGCAAGTATGTATGTGTGTATGTGTAGTGCAACACTACCCTAGGGTTCGCAACACTAAAGTAATCCAACACACTAATATCCATCCTAATATCGTTATTAATCCCAAATAACATATAATAATTGTTGGTGTGTATACGCATCCGTATACACCACCACGGATTGCGGGGGTGCTATATGCCATCCACCCGAATTCTCCCCGTAGATATAAATCTACTCACCTGATCCTCGTTCGCCGGTGCCGACGTCGCCACGCGCTTTCTTGTCGTCTCGAAGTCCACATGAGGGTACCTACATATCACAACGCATCGTTTCGCATTAAAATCCGACTCATGACCAAAACGACACACGAATCCCACATAAGTCAAAACCTATGGTTGCTTTCACAAATCAACCCAAAAAATCTCGACGTCGGTGTACAAACGCCAGACCATCGAGAAAAAATCCAAATTCACTCATTTGCACATTCACGAACACTAATTTTAATATAAAATAGGTTAAAACTCACAAAAACCCCAATTTCACTTAAAAAGTCATTTTTCCGAAAATCTAGCAAGCACAAATCACCGTTTTAGTACAAAACTCGATGTATAAACGAATCTAGCTGCCATAATATCCACTCAATATCATAACCAAGTCATATAAACCATTACAATAATTTATTCTCATCAAAATATATATATTTACAAAACCTAGTTAACAAAACTAGCACAATTTTCCATTCTAGCTCAAAACTTGGTGTTTTAATCAACTTTAACTATTTTAACAATTCTAGTGGCTAAAATGCCCACTAAATAACTTAATTAAGTCACACAAACCCAAACTAAATTTTAAACTCACTAATTATAATAGATCTAAAAAAACTAGTTTGCAATTAGCTTAATTATGATAATTTAGATGTAGAAATTAGCAAATTTGGCACTTAGATTACACTTTGCATGACTTAGCATGATAACTACACTATACAATCATAAACAATGTTAAAAACCCTCACTTGATTTTAAAAACCCAATTCTAGAATTTCCAAACCCTAACTTTAAAATTCTAACTATCAATTCAAAACTTAATTTAAACCACTCATTAACTTAATTGAAGAAATAATCAAACAATTTAACAAAAAGCCAAGATTTATTATACCTCAAGAACAATGGAACATACATAGAACATGGCCTCCAAATTGAAATCTTTGCATCAAGATCCATGCTAAAAGAGATAAGGGAAAATGGGTAGGGATTGGATTTTTATTTTGTGGGATTTTTGTGTTGATTTTTGGGCATTTTGTGATGAAATTTTGATGAGAAATGAGAGGAAAAGAGAGAGGGGCTGCTGTTGTGGGCAAGGAGAGAGAGAGGGTCGGCTGAATGGGGAGGGGGGAGAGAGAGGGAGGTGGGGAAAAAGTCAAGGTAATACCCAAAAGTCAAAGCCCAAACTCCTTTTGCCCAATTTCTTTCATTGCTTTGTTCTCTTTTCTTTATTTTTTTTTGTGAGATGAGAGGCCCATGAATGGTGGGTTGTAAAGGGGCCGGCCAGATCTATAGGGGAGGGGGTGTGGGTTTTGTCTGGGTGAGAAAAAAAGATAAATGTTGTACCCCTCTTCCATCGACACTAATTTCACCGAAAAAAACCTTTTTCTTCGATATTTTCTAAACCGTTTTGGCAAACCATTTCATTTCAAGAACCACATGATAAAATTGTGTTTAATGTGTTATGTTGCACAAAATTTGTTTCAACTCATTCCAATTTGTAATTTTCCCTAATTAAATGTATTAGTGACGGCTTAAAATAATAATAAAATAAATTTTTTTCAGAAAATTTGAAATTTCACCAGTGGCTCAATAAACACCAAATACTAGCAATTACATAGCTAGAATATGTATATTTAATTTTTATAATAAGATATTTGCATTTTGACATTTTTACAGATAACCCACTTATTTTACCGATTTTCCGAAATTTCACCGAAACGATTTTCAAAACGTTACAATCTTCCCCCCTTAAAGAAATTCGGTCCCTGAATTTAAATTAAAACTTCCCCCAAATACTAAAATATTTCAGCCAAAACCATCAAATCGCCGGGGCTCCGAAATCATAAATACATAAAACAAATCGTAGCGCAACGCATGCGCATGAAAAATGAGCATATAACTCAAATCAGAACTCCGTCAAGCATCCCGCAATCATCGGAGTCATGGGAAAGACATCAATACCAAATCCAAAGCAAAACCAATATGATATAACTCGAAACTATACATGTAAAATATATTTAGGTACTGTCCTCTGACTAGTCCTGATCAGTACGAAAACACATAGCAATATCATAAAAACGTACCGCTCTATAAGAAAAATCAATCCCAAAATACGCGTATGAATACTACGCGCGTCTTGTGCACACGGAAATCAAAATCCAAATATGTGCCATACATATGCACAGAAACAACATCTAAGTGCATCGGGTGTGCACGAAACATCTGTCGTAGGCAACATGTGTGCCTGACAGCAAAATCAGGTGCATCTGACATGCACGAAAAATCTCGATTTAGTGCATCTGGTGTGCACCAAAATCACACTTCAAAACATGCGCCCAACATGCGCGAAAATCCAAATCAGGTGCATCCATCGTGCACGAAATCATGAAAATCCAATATCAAGTGCCGAACATGCGCAAAATCAAATCAGGTGCACAAGGTGCACAAAACAAATATCGAACATCACCATCGAAATCAAAGTCCAATGCATCTAAGTGCACAAAAGGCGTATCACTGCTCTGCAAGCATATATAAACTATACAGAGTGCAGGAACCAAATCGTGTGCGTGCATACGCACAAAATCAACTCAAATGTCTAAAACCGTAAAATCACAAACATGTGAAACCCAAGCACGAAAACGATATCAAGTGCAACACTGTGCAAGGATCGTAAATCCTCAATCATCAAAATCAAATCATTCGAATAAATCACCCAAAGCATCGAAATCAATAATGGCGGCATAGTACCGCTCAAGCGCATCCTCTAAGAATCTCGGGCCAACAGTCGCGGTCACTAGTGGGACGTCTCGTCGATGATCATGAACTCTGGCCTGCTGGTGTGCGTAACAATGACCACTCCTGGGTCAAGGTCTTCACTGGGAATTACCAATCTCTCGGTCCATCGGTTCATCGGCCTTGTCAGGTGTGTTAACGGGGATGATCCCGTTCTGGCACGTCTCTTGTCATCTCCCGGTCAATCATCACGACCACTCGTAAGACAGCATATCACTGGCGTCGGCCTCTGGCTCTCTGAATGTACGTGACACATCTGATCCTGGGTGCAAGTATCATTGCAGCAGTGTCCTGGAAGGAATCCTGCTCACGGTCTCTTCCATGTCTCGTCTCTGCCAACTGTCCGGAAGTCATCGTCCTTTCCTATATCTGCATCTTGCTCCGGAACGGCTGCATACCCATCGCGACTCCTTCTGGAAGGTATATCCAGTACTCTGCCTCAGCATGCGTATCGCATCTCTGATGTCGGCGGAGTGGAACGTCGTCTTATCCAGATCTTGTACGGACCTCTTTACTCCACTTTCTCTAATGTCGACTGCTTCGGACTCGTCTCATCGTAGCTACATGGACTGAGCTCCAACGGCTATCCTCGTATCGGGAGTCTCCCAAGAAATGCATCTCACCACCTAGCATCCGAATTAAGTCGAGCCATTCGATCGAGTCGTCAAAACCTCATAATCCCCCAAGAGCTCAACCTCTTGGGCACAGTTTAATAGTATCGAGTACATACCACAGCATCGGTGGTCCAGCCGTGGAAGGGCAAACACAAGCCTCACTAATGGCGCCGTAGAACTGCCGCAAACCCGAAGGTTCAAAGGCTTTCACACGGTCATTAAGTCGAGTTAGGGTTTCATTATTCTAGAGGGACCATAGAATTGCCTGCATGTCTTTCCGACTACTTTAAACTTGGAATAATATATTTCTGACATTCGATCGTCTCTGTCAACTCCCAACGTCTCCGCGTGAAGTCGTCACTAGCTGGAATCAATCTATCTGATGACCTCGCATCGGGGTAGGCGAACGATCCACATGTCCTAGTCATTCATCCTCGATGACTAATGACCTTCTATCATCTCTTAGTACAACTCATTCTGCACTAACTACAGCATCTGGGGCAATATCTCGTCGTTCGCAGCAATAACTGGCTCGCTCGTCTGCACGCAGAACGGTGCCTCAATCATCAGGAGTAAGCAATACTTCAATGGTCATCAAAATCTGGCTGGCCTCTATCAGTGGCTCAATCCTCTAGTGCAAATCGGCACGTCCGAGTAATCTCATACAGCAATCCACCCAACGCTCGTGGCGCGAAGACACAATGAAAAGACACATCTCTGCAATCGTGTGTCGCCGGAATCATGCCCTGGTCAGTCCTCGTTCTTGACGAGCTTGTGCTGACCGCAACTCTAGCTGTAGCTCTCCCTGCCCGTAATCGTGGCAGCAAAACCATAACTGGTACTGATGAGGCTAGATCGGAATGAATATAATACTGAGCAAAGAAATGTACATCCTAAGGCTTCTTAAGTGGAGTAGCGTATCGTAAATATGCGGCGGAACATACCTACGGTACGTCACTCTACTTTAGTCACCTATTCCATCAACCAAGGGTCATCCTACGCTCCGAAGGTAAAACCTAACGCTCTGATACCAACTTTGTCACGACCCGAAAGTACGGAACATGACCGGCACTTAAACTACGAACGTCTCGAGGCGTGCGTAATCTCAGTAACCCGAAAAATAAGAAATCCAAACCAAGAAAAGTAGTAGAGTGAAGGAAAACCAATTTAAAATCAAGTAGTTTTAATAGCATAAGCCGAGTTATGCGGTTTTAAAAACATAAAGTATTTCCTGAGAATTTCGGCAGAGTCTCCTTTGTAAATACTGGCTCCCAAACGGGATACAACATGAATAGTATACGAAATCAATAAAAAGGCATCCCCAAGAGGGAGCTAGCTCTTCATCAATCGACGGTCAAAACCACACAAACAATATAATATACAACGCCAACGGCGAGGATCAAAACTCAAAAGGAACTCAAAACAACAAGAAAACCACAGAAATACAATGCGCGACTCTAAAGTCGAAAGAATAAACATCACTGGTCTCTATCTCAAATAAATACATGTTCGGTTGATGGAACTTCTAGATACAACAGAATAATGATATACAAGATATATAATGGGGGTACGATACAAGTAAACCCACCTACTAGCAAATCACCCGAAGGAAACTATGCCCGCAAAGCCGTAATGAAACTTGTACGGCAAACCTGCAAGAAACTGGGGCACAACGGGGGTGAGTAGCCAACTCGTGAATAGAAAAACATCTACGGAAAGAAATCGTATAAATAACGCAACCTAGGTCAAAGATCATAATATATCCTCAATTATATATATAACATGCAACCTATAACAAGGCTAGGGTAAATATCTAACCTGAGTGTAATCTCATGTGCCCGTGTCAGTGCCTCAGGTAGCAATATATCATATGAATGAGGTATGAATGCATGAAAACAGAATACATGTAAATGAAGAACTGTTTTCATAATTTAGTGAGATTTCCTTTGTATTTTTAAAATGAGGTATCATAATGAAATCAGCATAAAACAGTGCCTAGCATCAGCACAAAACGTAATCCCAATATCTCGATATCTCTGTATCACAGTCTCTGTACCTTAGTATCTCGAAATCTCAATGTCTCAATCACAATATCTAGGGCGCCGTCAGTCCAGACCGGCCCCTACCTTCCATCTCAAGACCACGACGGTATCCTCCGGATATCCGACGCGTCGGGTAAAATCACCGGTAGGTAGTGCTCCCCTGCCAGGCTCACATCGTCATCATCACGCGCTTCTTGCCCCGGGGTACCTTACCGGGTCCACCATGTACCCGAAACGGTTCATCCGTCTTCTCGAATCGGGTCTCGAAATCCATCAGCAAACTCATGGTGGACGACTCATACATCATGGGAAAAACCGCACTTTTTATTTAAAAAGAGAGAAATCTGTTTATATAAGTTTTACTGTTTTCCTCCCAAATCCAGAAAATTTCATGGAAGTCCGAATCCAAATCATCAATAGCATGTAAAACTATGAATATAGGCATAACAATGAATAACAGTATGCATGAAGTGACAAGTAATAACTACAATGTTAAGCTGGCATATAAGGCATGTATACTAATATCATGTCAAATTACTAACTAACAAGCTAAGTCAAGCAATAATATTTTCTATGGTGTACGTGACAGGGCAATTACCGATGAAGATGTGTGTGAGCCGGCAAGTAAGTGTACGTGGTACATACTCATCATCGGTAATGGTGCTGGTGTTCTAACAATATAATATCAACATTGCAATAAGAAATTATAACATAAGTATGAGATGCGAAGCGAACCACAATAACAAGCGAGAGCTGAAAACTAGACGCAACTGTAACTAACTTGCATTAATCTAATATAAGTCCCACAAATGGTGCCTTTTGAAAAAACACGAATCATGGGGTTTTGAAAATAGGGGCTACGGTGTTTTTATGAAAAGATACGTCTTTTGAAATATCCGTAGGATCCCTTGGGCTGTCTTTTAAAATACCCATGATTCGTTAGTTTTTGAAATAGGTAAGAATCGAATCTAATCTAACAACTAAACTAAACTAAAGGGCTAAGCTAACAAGCTGGACTACGGGTAAGGAAACCGCCTAACATCTGAGTCGATACATATACATACCTGTATATATATTAGTCGGTAATCCCGCCTCAATAATATCATATCCGATACCATATCTATAATCAGACATCCCAAGTCAAGAGTGCGGATAAATCATCAATATATAGCTCGTACGTAAATCCGTCGTACGGCATCCCAAATCGGGGTACGGGTCAATATCAAATTCCTCACACCATTCCTCTGGTATCCTCTTTATTCAAGATCAAAGTCTAGGGTACTAACCTATGTCTATTACAATACTGATATCCTCAATATACTCATGATCTGACTACAGATCGACAATCTCGTACAAACCGATACCGTCAGCACATAGCATCATCAAGGGTATACATAGCCCGATACGGCCTAATATCAATATCCTAGCATATCATGCCTCATATCACGATCACATGTCGACCATTTTATTTATAACACTATTCACCCGTATCACCGCCCCAAGATCCGCTATAACACCAGGACGTACCTCAAGTACGAATCCTGCCATCTCACCGATATCACAACCACAAAACAAATCTCATCGACTCAGCTCAATCCCAAGTATCATCCTCAAATCCGTATATGAACACATAGTCCAATACCCTTGTGAACACATGACTATAAAGAATCCCATGAGCACATATAAATAGGAATGTATGCAAGTATGTATGTGTGTATGTGTAGTGCAACACTACCCTAGGGTTCGCAACACTAAAGTAATCCAACACACCAATATCCATCCTAACATCGTTATTAATCCAAAATAACATATAATAATTGTTGGTGTGTATATGCATCCGTATACACCACCACGGACTGTGGGGGTGCTATACGCCATCCACCCGACTTCTCCCCGTAGATATAAATCTACTCACCTGATCCTCGCTCGCCGGTGCTGACGTCGCCATGCGCTTGCTTGTCGTCTCGAAGTCCACATGGGGGTACCTACATATCACAACGCATCGTATCACATTAAAATCCGACTCATGACCAAAACGACACACGAATCCCACAAAAGTCAAAACCTATAGTTGCTTTCACAAATCAACCCAAAAACTCTCGACGTCGGTGTACAAACGCCAGACCATCGAGAAAAAACCCAAATACACTCATTTGCACATTCACGAACACTAATTTTAATATAAAATAGGTTAAAACTCACAAAAACCCCAATTTCACTTAAAAAGTCATTTTTCCGAAAATCTAGCAAGCACAAATCAGCGTTTTAGTACAAAACTCGATGTATAAACGAATCTAGCGGCCACAATATCCACTCAATATCATAACCAAGTCATATAAACCATTACAATAATTTATTCTCATCAAAATATATATATTTACAAAACCTAGTTAACAAAACTAGCACAATTTACCATTTTAGCTCAAAACTTGGTGTTTTAATCAACTTTAACTATTTTAACAATTCTAGTGGCTAAAATGCCCACTAAATAACTTAATTAAGTCACCCAAACCCAAACTAAATTTTAAACTCACTAATTATAATAGATCTAAAAAAACTAGTTTGCAATTAGCTTAATTATGATAATTTAGATGTAGTTGTTAGCAAATTTGGCACTTAGATTACACTTTGCATGACTTAGCATGATAACTACACTATACAATCATAAACAATGTTAAAAACCCTCACTTGATTTTAAAAACCCAATTCTAGAATTTCCAAACCCTAACTTTAAAATTCTAACTAGCAATTCAAAACTTAATTTAAACCACTCATTAACTTAATTGAAAAAATAATCAAACAATTTAACAAAAAGCCAAGATTTATTATACCTCAAGAACAATGTAACATACATAGAACATGGCCTCCAAATTGAAATCTTTGCATTAAGATCCATGCTAAATGAGATAAGGGAAAATGGGTAGGGATTGGATTTTTATTTTGTGGGATTTTTGTGTTGATTTTTGGGCATTTTGTGATGAAATTTTGATGAGAAATGAGAGGAAAAGAGAGAGGGGCTGCTGTTGTGGGAAAGGAGAGAGAGAGGGTCGGCTGAATGGGGAGGGGGGAGAGAGAGAGAGGTGGGGAAAAAGTCAAGGTAATACCCAAAAGTCAAAGCCCAAACTCCTTTTGCCCAATTTCTTTCATTCCATTGTTCTCTTTTCTTTGTTTTTTTTTTGTGAGATGAGAGGCCCAAGAATGGTGGGCTGTAAAGGGGCCGGCCAGATCTATAGGGGAGGGGGTGTGGGTTTTGTTTTGGTGAGAAAAAAAGATAAATGTTGTACCCCTCTTCCATCGACACTAATTTCACCGAAAAAAAGCCTTTTTCTTCGATATTTTCTAAACCGTTTTGGCAAACCATTTCATTTCAAAAATCACATGATAAAATTTTGTTTAATGTGTTATGATGCACAAAATTTGTTTCAACTCATTCCAATTTGTAATTTTCCCTAATTAAATGTATTAGTGACGGCTTAAAATAATAATAAAATAAATTTTTTTCACAAAATTTGAAATTTCACCAGTGGCTCAATAAACACCAAATACTAGCAATTACATAGCTAGAATATGTATATTTAATTATTATAATAAGATATTTGCATTTTGACTTCTTTTACAGAAAACCCCCTTATTTTACCGATTTTCCGAAATTTCACCGAAACGATTTTCAAAACGTTACAGGGGATGTCTACCCTCCTAGCAAGAGAGGAAAGTTCGCATTCACGATCGAGAAGACGGGGGACAGATAGAGGTGAGGCTAGTGAAGCCGCATCTAGTCGACGACGCAGGAAGTAGTGAGGACACTGCTATTAATAAGTTTAGGGGTGACGGTATTGTAAATAGTTATCTTTGCATTGAATCTGCATATTTTATTTTTTTTTACATATCTGTGTTTTTTCTTTGCATATTTAATTCCGCATTGCATCTTTATAAAAAATATTTAAAAAAAAAATTAAATAAATAAATAAATAAAAATTGAAAAATTATAAAAAATTTAATAATTTTAAAAATTTTAAAAATTGAAAAGTTCAATTTTGGCCATATTTGACTTAAGTTCAACATGACGGTTGACTAGTTAAGAAAAACTAGATCCTAAACATAGTAAATTAAAAACCCTAAAAATAACTTTTCTTAAAGTTTAACTATAGAAAATATACTTCCTTAAAGTTTATTTGGAAATAGGCAAATTTTGAGTTCAGTTCTTTGACTAGGTCGAAATAATGGAAGAGTATTGAAGGCTTTATTTGAAGTATAAGTCTGAAAAAATAATTCTGAACCTTAAGTCCAAATTCTAAAAATGTATACCCTACTTTACGCATTTACACACATCTTGAAACTTAGGATAGTATAGGATACCTTCAAATGCTCTTGTCTAAAATCCTTAGTATGAAGGAAAATAAAGTAAAAGTATAAGTGTTGAATAAAGACATAAAAAAATTGAACACTGGTTTTGTAATTATTTAAGACGACATAAATAAAAAAAATATAGCGAGGGTGCTTTATCACCTAGTGCCTTAGACCAACTGGTTTGGGAGTCACTGCTAACCCTTAGGTGTTGCAAGACGAGGAATTACGCCTAAATGCGCAAGCACATTTTGTAATCGGTCGTTTAGTACCTCAAGAAATATTAACGATCGCATGAAGGATGTGTGAGCAATTTCATCTAGAATTCACCAACTAAAAGTATTTTGGATGATGGACAAGAGTATGAAAGCTTGAATTGAATTTCCAAGTGTAGGGATGATAATTACACACGTAGGGGTATATGATTGAAGTTTGGAGGAGAGATAGGAATAAAAGATAGGGCTTATGTCTTCAGTAGAGATGTAAAAATTGCTGAGTTAAGATTGCGCTTTAGAAGGAAAACTTGGGAGAGGCTGAAAGCTTTTTATAATGGAAAAACGTATATGATCTAAGGTTGAATGAAAAGGAAGTGTGAAGAATACAGGTTGATGATTTCTAAGTTGAAGATAATAGACTTCCTCACTAGAATACTGTATTGAGAAATTAGACTCAACGGCCAAATTGATCGGATTTTATGGGTAGTATCCGCTGAAAACCCTCAGGTGGCAACACTCCTCCTACTAGGGACACCTAGAGGTTTAACGGCTTGTTGCATGAGCTCAGTGCAATCGCGTTCCCTGCGAAAGTGAGGATAGAACTTTTTGAGAATAAAATTGGATTTGCTCAGGACGAGCAAAAGATAAGTTTCGGGGTATTTGTTCATATTAGATATTTGCATTTTTATATCGCCCATTCTTAATCACATTGCATATAAGTAGGTATTTTTGATCCATATATGCTAAATAGTTGCAGGTTACAAGTTCTCAGCTCTTTACAGTGAAATTCATCAAACGTCATAACAAATGCGGGACTACGACCAACAACAGATGAATACTGATCACCGCTAACCATCTATATGATACCGCCGACTAGTTCAAAGGAGAAATGGAAAATTATTAGGCACATCAATGCACAAAGCACAAGGGCAGCACAAGATCCAAAATTTCAACGCGGAGCTCAAGGCAAAAGTCCACATCATTCTGCACTGTTGGAAATCTGGAAGGAAATTGAAGAGATTCTGAGAAACCAAGTGAATAAAACAGAAGATATAAGCAACATGGAGAAGCCCAGAAAAGATGGCCCCCACGATTCCACCAATTGGACGCGGAACCGCGGCCAATCAGGCACTTCTGCCGCGGAACCGCGGCCGCGTTCTGCGCATGTCGGTGGCAGTGTTGGTGCTTTGACTCGGCTCTCTTGGGGTAGTTTTGTAATTTCGTGTATGGATCATAATGTAAACCTAGGGTTTTTCTATCTATAAATAGGAAAGTTCAAAGCCAAATTAGCTTGCCTCTTTTTATTTTTAGATCTAGAATTTAAAATTCTCTATGAAAAATTGTAGTGAGTTATTGAGAGGTTAACAATAAAAGTAAGTTCTTTTTATTTTTCTCGCATTTGTTTATCGCATTTTTATTATCTCCTTTCCTATTTTTTTTACAACGATGATGCTTGAGTAAGATCCTTGCCTAGGTGAGGTCTCAAATGTCTAGTTGTAATTTCTCTTAACCTAAAAATTCTTTCTACCTTCCCTATTGTTTTATTTTTATCTTTTTAATGGGTGAGTAATTTCTCACTTGTTAGGGCAGGAGAAGGAAGGTTTGAGAGAAAGAAATCTCTCTCACTCCTTTCTTTTCCTAACATCTTAATTCGGACTCCCTTTAATTGAACCACAATCCTCTCACTATGACACCCTATCCTACATGATAGCGGTGATTCCCTAGTTAGACCGATTGTGGTTGAAAAAATAATTTTTAGAGCCTAGGAAAAATTCAACAGAAACTAGGATCTACGTTTCGATGTTTACGGGTTATTTCGGTTTCGTAATTTTAGTTGTCGTTTAATCTATTAGCTATGCTTTAGTCGGCTCTGATAACACTGTAAATCGATGCCAGGCGCCCCACGTGTTCCTGAGGAAGCGGAGTTTGCAAAAAACGATTCTTATTAGCTTCGTAACATCGACTAAACTCCAAGATCGATACTAAACCCTAACTAACAATTTAGCGAAGAGGTTTAACTACTATGTGTGAGTGTTATGTAGGGTTACTTAGTGCGGCAGCAAGGATTCGGGAGGCATCGTCCATGCCTTTTTCAAATTTTTTGCCCTTCTAAAGAACCCTAACCCTAGAATCTTAACTAGAGATTTTAAACGAACTATAAATGTTAATATCTTAACAACTAAGTGAATGCGGAATACAACCTTTATAGACCGGTCCTTCACTTCAAATGCTCCGTGTAGAATTCCCTTCGCTGCGAGTAATGATCTCCCGAACTTTTGAGTGGCTCCACAATGTGAAAAATGCAAACTTACTAGAAGTCTTCGAGGCCGAAGATGATCTACGCCGAGGAGACTCAAGCACATGCTACCTCTTCACTAAACTAGGGTTTAGTGAAGAAAACACCCTAAACTAAATGGCTAATATTATAGGATGATGAGTAGGAATTGGGCTCTCTTTAGATTTCTTTTTCTCATAATATTTCACCGCTTAGAAAAAGCTAGCAAGCCTTTTCTCATGAGGAAGAAGATGAAGTGATCAAGAGAGAATGAACTCATGAGGTAAGAAAATGAACCATTGGTGAGTTAGTGTCATGCACTAACTCATGTAGAGACTTAACCATAGGTGAGTTTTAATGGTTTGGTTAATAAATATCTACAAGTGAAACAAAAATGGTGGACTTGGTCAATGTTTCTACAAACATCTACAAGCTTGTAGCCATGATAAAATCCATCCAATTTTGAATTACTTTGATAAATAAAAACCATACATTAAATCAAACATGGTGTAAGTCCCATACACCCATGAAGGATGTGGCATCAAGCATGACACAATAAAATGCACATTAATATATATCACATATATACTATATGCACATTTGTGAGAAAAAGAATACATAGTGAGCAAATATTAGTTAATGTAAGTTAATATATCAAATATATAATAATAAATTAAATTATCAAATCAACACTTGATTGAATAATCCGGCTATATCACATACAACCGACTAATATCATATGAATCAACTTATCGAATCAACACTTGATCCGATAACCCGGCTATATCTCATATAACTGACCGATATCACATATCGCGAGAATAGAATGCGGTATCACATATGCGCATTAATCTCAGTCCCGCACATATCACATATGTGCTCCTACTCCGTTTCGCATGAACCAGGAAACCTCTGTGTAGGACTCTAAAGACTCATCAATACGCCGGCAGTAGGTGATTATCATATCAAACACCCACAAGCCGCAAGCAGTCTGCTAAACATTGTTAGTTATATGTATGCCCTAGAGGCCATTACTATACATACGATGTATATTGTAATGGATGCTTTGATATATATAGGGAGGACTTTCTTGCTCGACATGATAGTACGCTATCTGGTTGCTCTTTATCTTAACATGTACTCTGATTGTCTCTATGTTACATGTTGATAAAGCCCTTAAGATATGTACTCGACTACTGGGTCTATGATGAGATCATACTAGTGGGGCCACGGTAGTCGGCGAGTACATACTATAACTGTTCCTAGTCGAGGGTGTATCGAGACAGGGCATCGATGCACTAGAGTAGACTAGCGTATACGCATATTGACCCATATGATGGGTGATGGATGATCCCATATCCATCGGTGTTTGACATCAAGGATGGTGTACGGGTGCTCAGTAGAGAATGGGTACACTGAACGGACTCGCCGAGAACTCCCAGATGATATTATACCTCACGTCAGATGGCAGTTCTCCGGTGACACTGGTACAGAGTAGTCTGTTGACCCGAGATCGTCATAGAGTCTTGTGTGATTCCCACTGTGCTTTGATTTCCATCATACCACGTCCAAGAGGGCATGCAAAAAGGTGGCTTTTGGGTACAGTCCCAAATCACATGGAGGCAATGAGCGATAGGAGGGGATTCGTCTCTCCCGGTATAGGGAGTTGATGTTGTGCTGTGTTCGATTGGCTATAACCGGAAATCCCTGGCCAGGGTTGCTGAGATTTACTGGTAAGTGTTATCAGTAGTTTCTCGAACTGTTATAGACCTCAAATCAACCCCGACTTATCAAGCTACTGGGGTCTGACGTATACCACCCCTAGGCGAGATATGCGACATATCAGACGACGAGACCGGACTTTACGGGAGTGTTACTATTTGGATTCACAGGAGAATGTACATGCTTGCTTGTTGATCTTCTGAGCGCTCAATACCTGGGTGGCTGTTAGGTTTAGCTGACCGCTTGCAGCTTGTAGGTGTTTGATATGATCATCACCTACTGCCGGCGTATTGACGATTCTTTAGAGTCCTATACAGAGGTTTCTTGGCTCAGGCAAAACGGAGTAGGGGCACATATGTGATATGTGCGGGACCGAGGATAATGCGATATGAGATATCGTATTCTATTTTCGTGATATTTGATATCATCCGGGTCATCGGATCAAGTGTATATTCGATGAATCGGCATGGATAAATATTAGTCGATTATATGCGATATAGCCGGATTGTCGGATCAAGTCTTGATTCAATAATTTAATGTATAATAATATATATGATATATTAAATTACATTCACTAATATTTGCTCACTAAAAGATTCTTTTTCTCACTCGGGTAATACATTGATATATATGCGATATATGTTAATTGTATTATTTTATTTTGTTACAATAAATATTATATATGTGATATATAATATTGTAACATGATATGATAACTAATGCAACATGTTTAGTAGAGATTAAACAAGATTAGGGTTTGATTTGGGTTAATGCTTTCTAGATGATTCTAGAAGGTTTTGTTTTGTTTTGTGAAAGATATTTTGTGGTGACTCATTCTTAACCTAACCCAAACCCTAGCCTTGGTTAATTCTCTACAATGGTTTATTCAACCATGGTTGCATTATTCATCATATTTATCTTTCATTATTCATCACAAAAGGTTTCTAATGATATTATTCATCATCTTCTTCCTTCTTCTTCCTTTGAGCAAAAGCTTTCTAGCTTTTTGCTTTGTGATGAAAATGAGTGAGAATATGAAAACAAATGAGAGAAAAAATCCTACTTCATCATCCTCATCTATCCTTGCCATATAGATGAGGGTGTTCACTTCATATTATGAGTGTTAGCTTGTTTTAACAAAACTTCAAGGTAGATCATCTTTGTATCGAAGATCGGAAGCAAGACTGCATCTTTCTCTTCGTGGAACCTCTCAAGAGTCCGGAACACGATGATCGCAGCGAAGGAACTTCAACACGAAGCTTGAGAAGTGAAGGACCGGATATACAAAGGTGTAATCTGATCAGTCGAAAATATTGCATTTTTTAACCAGCAATTTCCATATCATCTGCATACATATAGAAGTGTTCGGCATCAGTATTCTACATATTAGCAAATCTATCATAGAATATCAGATTACATGTATTCGACCTTAAAACCGGCATTTCTAGGGAAATTGACTGCATTTCATTACATGGCATATTTTCTATATCTTGCAACCCGTGTTTCGAAGTCTGTACAGGAAAAGAGAAGCTTGCTCGATCATTACATCGCTCAAAAGATATGTCAACTCATTAAAATCAGATCTGGTATCATTACAAAGGAGAAACTGCAATTCAAAACATCAGAGAAAAGCCCACACTACAGTACAAGCCCACACCACAAGACTCGAAGTCCAAACCCACCAACAAAGTGCGGAAGCGCGGCACATTGGGTGTACTTGCGGCGGATCCGCGGTGGGGCCAGAGACTCAGTTCCTCAATTTTAGACCAAAACTCCTGTTTCAGTGGCTACAGCACAAAAATTCATGATAGTTTCCAGAAGACTCCAGATACTTCTACCAGATCAGCAAACACCTTAACTAGCCTAATCATTCTAGAACTTTCCCTAAACCCTAGCTTAAACCCTAAGCTAGTTCCTAACA
Organism: Agapanthus africanus; assembly: GCA_030015575.1. Classification (NCBI taxonomy): domain Eukaryota; kingdom Viridiplantae; phylum Streptophyta; class Magnoliopsida; order Asparagales; family Amaryllidaceae; genus Agapanthus; species Agapanthus africanus. The sequence goes on from JASDDO010000022.1 coordinate 330,108,234, forward strand.
AACTCTTTCAACAAACTTTGGGAGGGAAAGTTCCAATTCAAACCTAGACCTAGGGTTTGGGAGTTCTATAAATAAGACCCTAGGCTCATCTTGGTAAAAATAATTCAACCTTGGGAAAGCTTAGAAAAATCTATCTCTTTCTTCATCCCCTCTTCCTCAAGTATAGTGAGAGAGCTTGTAGGAAACCCTAACCCTAATCCAAGCCAACATCAAGAATCCCGAGTACCCATTAAGCAAAAAGCCTTACAACCTTTTGGAGCGAAGCCGATCTTCAACGGAGCAAGCGATCCGAAGCCGATCCACGACTCACGAAGCCGAGCGACGCCCGATCAACAATTTAGATTCTTCTTCTTGTAGTTCTTGAAGCAAATGTAATCAAAATTGTTGAGATAAATAAAGGTGATATTTCTTCTATCTTGTTTTCTTTAAATTCCGCATCATGTTATCTTTACAAGTCTTTAATATTGTCTTTGTGGTGATGTGTGAATAAAACTCCGCTCGTTAAGGAGTCGAAACGATCTTTAGTATGATGATGTAACAAATTTGCAATCGATTCTTGAATCCCACGAGTTTGTAAACCCTAGCAAGTTCAAGAATCGACGACCCAATTCGTTGCGATGCTTTCTTGATCGACATCGCTCGAGATTGGGGAGTTCCGATCGTTTCTTGAAATTGCTAGAGGCTAGAATATAAATGGTATCCTCGAAAGAACAAGGGTTAAGAGATGAAACCCTAATTTCATCAAGAAAGCCCCAACTCTCGTCGATCACCATTGATCTAGTATCAATTCTTCGAAGGACAAGAACACGAAATCTTTTAGATTACATCACATTTAAAGATCCGATCGATTCCTACGAGCCCCTCTCTTATTCTTGACTGTTGATTGGAAATACTATCGAAACCTGATTCTTGATTGTTTATAGTTTCTTGATTCTTTAATAGAGAATAGTGACACTCGAATACAAATCATTCTTGAATCATGTTTTCTTTTATTGTTGCTTAACATTTCATTTCAAACGTATCATAATACAAACGAATCGTGAAATCCCTGTGGACGATCCGCACTCATTCATTAACTACAGCTGACACCGTAGTTTGATTGCGGTCAATATAATTTTTTGGTTGTCGATACTTTTTACAAATACACATCAGAAAATACATCAATCAAAATGGCGCCGTTGCCGGGGATTACGCGCTAATTCGTTTACATTTTATAGTTTGAAGTGAAAGAATTATTACATTTTACTTCTTGAAATCAAAATTCGTACAAACTCTTACACGTGTGTTGTGATTGATTGCAAGGTGATCTGGAGCATTCTGTGCTGTGGAAAGATTATTTGGGATATACCAGAGAGTTGAGGGAATCAACAGAAAGCATCTGTTGAAAAATTGTGCACTGATTCCAATACTCAACCGTGGAAGCGCGGCAATAGAAGGAATACACGGCGGAACCGCGGTCCTACAGGGGGTTCTCTGCATAATTTTCAGTGCAGGTACTTTCTTGCTGTCTCCCCTCTCCCTTTTTAGCTCCAACTAATCCTTTCTGCAGGATTCTTTGCAAACAATAGCTGCGCCGCAAAAGCAAATTAAAATTGTGCGTGATTTTTGTTTCTTGGTTGTTTTGCATTATAAATACGGAATTTAAGGGGCACGGCCAAATCCAAATTAGGTGGGGATTTCATTACCCTTCCTAGGCCCCGAAAACCACCAAACTTGCATCCGCATTGACCCACATTAACTAAAAGAAATCTAGAGATGACTCTAAGGACTGTCGCGCTCATTTAGGACAAGAGAGGGCCGTGGGTAATTCATTGCTTATCCGCGTTTTCTTGTGGTACCTAAGGCGAGTGTGTCTAAGGCTAGTTGTTATTAATTAGGCCCACTACTTACGTAGTGGAGTACCTTCCCACTTACCTGGCACTTATCCGGCCACAGGGGGACAAAGAGGCAGTGGAGGATTGATCCTGCGACTTGTCTTTTGGCAGTTAGGAGCGGTCTAGAGCCGGACCTAGGTGACTATTAAATTCTAGGGTTTGTGTGCTGCATTTGGTTTGTCGCATCATTTTTTCAAAATCCGTCCCTTTTCAAAAGCAAACACCGCATTCATTTTACCCCTAATTATAAGCCAACGCTGCCACTTGTACTAACCCTTTTTAGTACAAGATAGGCTGGACACGGGATTCTAGTGCCCGTTTAGTCCGCGTACCCTTTATCGACTCCGAAGTCGATAATTCTCCATTTACCTTTTCTTTACCTACTACCACACCCACACCGATGGATCCGAATCCATCAAACTTCTTTAACCCTAATCTGCCACCGTCCGTTGGTGCGCAGAATCCTCCCCACATTTCTCTCCAGGAAAGATGCTATCCACATAGAGGTCCTCTTTCGACCTGCTTATCCACACCACCAGCCAATGGGGATAACTTTGAGATTAAGCCCCAGTATATCAATCTTTTACCCAAATACCACGGACTCGAGACCGAGGACGCTTACGTTTTCATTACCAAATTTGAAAACGTATGCGCAATGATGGGTACGTCTCAACTTTCAGTGGATGCGATGCGTCTACGACTTCTTCCATTTACATTGTGTGATATAGCCGAGAAGTGGCTATATAACACTACCGCACACTCTATTACGAATTGGGAAGAATTCGTCGCTGCATTCCTTAAGAAATTTTACCCAATCCAAAAGACGGCTCGAATCCGTAGCGAACTAAACCAATTTGCCCAGCTCCCTACCGAACCATTTTCAAAATACTTTGAACGTTTCAAGGATCTATTGGTTCAATGTCCTCATCACGGCATCCCGACATGGGAGCTTTGCCGAATCATATATGAGGGCAGTAACCCTAGCACTAAACAGAGCCTTGAAAACATGTGTCAAGGTACATTTATGACTAAGGATGATGGGGAAGCTTGGCGATACTTAGAAGAGTTCGCTGAAAAATCACTACTGTGGGAGAGTGGAACCCTACCATTGAATAGGGGTGGCGTACACCAAATAGATTTGTCCATAGGTATTCGAGCAGAAATGGCAGCAATGCAAAAGAAGCTCGACGCTATGGAACACAAATTTGCAGCAGCCTCCCTAAACCCGGTATCACTCCCCAAAACTGTTTGTGGGTGCTGTTCTGATCCGTCACATTTAACGGAAGAATGTCCATTAAACTCGGCGTTTCAAGGTCACGAGCATTCTAATGCCGCATTTCAACGACCTCGAAACGATCTATATTCTTCCACGTACAATCAGGGTTGGAGGAACCACCCGAATTTTGCTTGGAACCAAAATCAATCTCAAAACACGGTTCCAAACACGAATAATTTTTAAAGGGCTCTTCCTCCACCACAACGGCAACCCCTTCAACTCACTCAGCACCCCTACCAGTCACAAAACCAGGGCAACACTCCTGCACAGTCTAATCCTATGCAGTCCTGTTCTGACGAGTTTTCTCAATTCACTCAAACCATGAAATCACTTTTATCAAATTTCATAGAGGTTTCGACTGAGGTTAGATCTTCCGTCAGTGAAATAAAGAAAAACTCAGCGTCCCAAGCTGAGAGTATTAGAACGATGGAAGCTGAAATCGCACGCCTCAAAGCCGAAATGAGTGCGAGAGAAAAAGGGAAACTTCCCTCTCAACCCCTACAGAATCCTGGGCATTACAATGTAAATGCCATCACAACGTTGAGATCAGGAAGAGTGCTGAATAATAATGTCGGGGAAGATATTGATAATACTGAAAATCATATCAACACCCCGGCTGAGACCTTTCCACACACACACACTTCTCCTTCCGATCCTTCTTCTTCTACCAAACCACCTTCTCACGAGCCTATTCTCCATTTTCCTTTAGGCTCAACACCTTCACCCAATCCTTATAGTTCTCCACAGACGGTCCCCACACCTCTTTTGGGATCTCGTCTACCCCCCTTTCCTTCTCCTATGATGGACCCTGCGCTTATTGCGAAAGCTCCTTACCCGAACCGGTTAAGGGCTAACAGAACGAGTCCTCATATGGAGAAAATTTTAGAAATGTTCAAACAGGTTAACATCAATATCCCTCTCCTAGATGCGATTCAACAAGTCCCCGCTTATGCGAAAATTCTAAAGGACTTGTGCACTAGGAAGAGGAAGACTCAAGTGCCGAAGAAGGTCTTTATGTCTAATAATATCAGCACTGCTTTTATTCCCCAGCTACCAAAGAAACGAAAGGACCCAGGATGTCCTACAATATCGATTTCTATTCGGGGTAAAAACATAAATCGTGCTCTTTTAGACCTTGGCGCGAGTGTTAACCTGCTCCCTTATTCTGTCTATGAGCAACTAGGGATTGGAGAGCTGAAACCTGCTCATTGCACTCTCCAGATGGCAGACCGATCTATCACCAAACCAAGGGGTGAATTAGAGGATGTGTTGATAAAGGTAGGGGAATTTGTTTTCCCTGTAGACTTCATTGTGCTCGACACACATCCTGTAGCAAACCCCCGGGGCCAAATTCCGGTGATTTTAGGTCGTCCTTTCCTTGCCACTTCCAACGCTGTTATAAACTGTAGAAATGGTTCAATGAACTTATCATTTGGAAATATGACCATTGAACTAAATATCTACAAAGTTGGAAGTCAGCCATCAGAACCTAGTGCTCATATTTTAGATGTGTACTCTGTCCATGAGATCGCTCCCGATAGTTGTGGAGCCGAGGAACTTTGCTTTACTGATCTCGATGACATTAGCATATCTCTGTTTGACTTTGCACAAGATCTTAGTGAGGACACTTTACCTGCACTTGAGTCCTGCACTTCTGATTTTTCTCCACCCGAGTCTGTATCTTTCACAGGCTCTGAGCTTCTTTGTAAATCCAAAAATCACTCTTTGATCCTTCCTTCTATCATTTCTCCGCCTGAATTAGATCTCAAGGTCTTACCTTCTCACCTTAAATATGCATATCTTGGTGAGAACGAGACTTTACCGGTTATAATATCCGCTTCCCTTGCATCAGAGCAAGAGAAGGCACTTTTATCGGTATTAAGATCTAAAAAAGAGGCGTTTGGTTGGAGTATGGCGGACATCAAAGGGATTAGTCCCTTGATAGTTGAACATCATATACATGTGATGGATGATGCCAGACCGACCCGAAAACCACAGAGACGGTTGAATCCCGTCATGAAGGAAGCTGTCATGAAAGAGATCGTCAAATGCTTAGATAGTGGTATTATATACCCCATCTCCGATAGCCTGTGGGTGAGTCCTATACACGTCGTTCCTAAGAAATCCGGCATCACAGTTATCACAAATGAGGCGAATGAGTTGATTCAGACACGCACCCAAACTGGGTGGCGTGTATGCATCGATTATAGAAAACTCAACGCTGCTACGAAGAAAGATCATTTTCCTCTACCATTTATTGATCAAATGCTGGAATGCTTAGCGGGACGACAGTAATATTGTTTTATGGAAGGTTACTCAGGCTATAATCAGGTCCCCATCGCCAAAAAGGATCAAGATAAAACCACTTTTACTTGTCCTTTTGGTACTTTTGGATACAGTCGCATGCCCTTTGGGTTATGCAATGCTCCCGCTACCTTTCAGCGGTGTATGATGGGGATATTCTCTGATATGGTAGAGAATTTCCTGGAGATCTTTATGGACGACTTTTCGATTTTTGGAGATTCTTTTTCTGATTGCCTAGCGAATCTGGACGCTGTTCTTACTCGATGCAAAGAGAAGAACTTTACTTTGAACTGGGAAAAATGCCACTTTATGGTCCAAGAAGGAATAGTCCTTGGACATGTCATTTCACAGAAAGGCATTGAGGTTGACAGAGCTAAAGTAGATGTCATTCAAAACCTCCCTCATCCCAAAAGCGTCAAAGATATTCGCTCTTTCCTTGGCCATGCGGGCTTTTATAGGAGATTCATAAAGGACTTTAGCAAAATTGCTAGACCTTTAACTCTTCTCCTGGCCAAGGATACGAACTTCCACTTTGACTCGGATTGCGAGACAGCTTTCGACTCACTTAAACACTCACTCACTTCAGCCCCCGTTTTATCATCACCAAACTGGGACTACCCCTTTGAGCTGATGTGTGACGCATCTGATTTTGCAGTAGGTGCTGTCCTAGGACAGCACATCGAAAAGATGTCACACGTGATTTACTATGTTAGTAAGACCCTGAATGATGCGCAAATCAATTATACAACCACAGAAAAAGAACTCTTAGCGGTTGTATTCGCATTAGAAAAATTCAGGCCTTACTTAATCGGCTCACCTATAGTTGTGTATACCGACCATTACGCTTTAAAACATCTGTTGGCGAAGAAAGATGCCAAAGGTCGACTAATACGTTGGATCCTTCTTTTACAAGAATTCGATCTTGTTATCAAAGATAAGAAAGGATGTGAAAACGTAGTAGCTGACCACCTTTCACGCATCGTTTCTTCCCCTGTGACCCTGCCGATCGATGACTCGTTCCCTGACGAGCAACTCTTGAGCGTATCCGCTGGACCATGGTTCAGGAATATTGTGAACTATCATGCCACGGGACTTATACCGAGCGATTGGTCAAAACAGGACAAATACCGCTTTCTATCCCAAGTAAAACACTATTACTGGGACGAGCCCTATTTGTTTAAATATTGTCCTGATCAGATCATTCGCCGGTGTATCCCGAATGAAGAGTTCAAGAGTGTTCTTTCATTTTGTCATGATCAGGCCTGTGGGGGTCACTTTGGTCCTAGAAAAACAGCGGAAAAGGTTTTGCAATGTGGATTTTATTGGCCGACCTTATTCAAGGACGCATTTGAGCATTGCAAAACCTGTACACAATGTCAGTATACGGGTAGAATATCCCAAAGGAATGAAATGCCTCAGCAGCCCATCTTGGTTGTTGAAATGTTTGATGTTTGGGGCATAGATTTTATGGTTCCTTTTCCCAACTCCTTTGGGAATTTGTACATATTGCTGGCGGTTGATTATGTCTCCAAGTGGGTAGAAGCCATTCCAAGTCGCACTAATGACAAGAAAGTTGTCATTAAGTTCTTGAAAGAGAATATCTTCTCGCGATTTGGACACCCACGCGCTATTATTAGCGATAATGGGACACACTTCTGCAACAGATCTTTCGAGACTCTGATGCGGAAATACTCAATCAACCACCGACTTTCTACACCCTATCACCCCCAAACAAGCGGGCAGGCTGAGATCTCAAACAGACAAATCAAACTTATCCTGGAGAAAACTGTTGCTAAAAATAGAAAAGACTGGTCGACCAAATTGACGGATGCTCTCTGGGCATTCAGGACTGCATATAAGACCGACCTAGGAATGTCTCCATATAGGGTAGTGTTTGGTAAAGCATGTCATCTACCTGTTGAGATAGAACATAAAGCATTGTGGGCTATAAAGGAAATTAATTTTGATTTAAACCTTGCTTGCAACTTTCAGAAGCTGCAACTAAACGAGCTAAGCGAACTCCGCGATGAAGCTTATGATAATGCTGTAATCACAAAGAATAGGACTAAGGTTTTCACGATAAAAACATTTTAAGGAAAACATTTTCACCTGGTCAACAAGTCCTTCTTTATGATTCACGATTATACCTTCACGCGGGTAAGCTCCGATCTCGTTGGAAGGGACCTTTTGTTGTGCGGTCTGTATACCCGCACGGGGCAGTAGAAGTTGAAAATGTTAAAAACGGCACTGTTTTCAAAGTAAATGTACATAGATTAAAGCCGTATTATTCCACTGACCCCACGGAGGAGCTCTTGTTCTTACAAGAGCCAGTTTATTTTGATTAAAATTCCTCCGTCTCACCTTCATGTCCAATATATCATTGCATCATTTTTTGAATGAAGGTGAGTAAAAGATAAGTTTGGGGGAAGTTCTTCACTTATATATTTGCCCCCACTAATAATTCCCCCCAGTCTTACAGATTTTTATAGGTATAACTGTCGGCAACAGTGAGGACACTGTTGAAAACAAGTTTGGGGGAGGTTTGTGCTTACTTTTGCATCATTTGCATATCATCTGCATAAGCAAAAAACATTTCTTTTAAAAATCTATAAAAATTGAAAAATTTTCAAAACCCATAAAAATCTAAAAAAATTTCAAGTATAAAAATAATTTTAATATTTACACTTTTTTGTGTATAAATAAGATAATGAAAGTTTAGACAGTGAACAATTACATCCATGAGATTGGAAAAATTTTAGAAAATTAGAAGTTTTCTTATACGAACTAGTAATAAGTAGTTATGAGCCGTTGTCCCAAGGGTTAGTAAGATGAAGGACGTCACTAATCTGAGGATAAAAATAAGTCTGAAAAATAGTTTCTATTCTGGAAGCCAAACATTTTGAACGTTGCTACCCTGCTATTCGCACTTACACACATCTTAAAGCCTGGGATAGTAGAGGATACCTTGAAATGCTCTTGTCTTAAAGCCAAAAGTATGAAAAAAAAATGTGTTTTAAAGTGGTGAGAAAAATGGATACTGGTTTTGTTATCACCGAGGGCAATAAAAATATATAGCAAAAGGGTGCTTCTTCACCTAGTGCCCCAAGGTCAACTGGTCTGGGAGTCACTGCTATGCCTAAGATGGTGCAAGACGAGGAAAATACACCAAGCATGCAAGCACATTAGTAATCGGTCGGTTAGTACCTTAAGAAGTATTAACGGTCGCATGAAAGTGTGTAAGCAATCTCGTTTGTCAAGAAGTACAGAGGTTGATGGGCAAGAGTATGATAGCTTGAATTGAATTCTCTGGGTGTAGGGATGTCTTTACACACACGCAGGGTGATATGATCAATGTTTGGAATAAAGATAGGAATGAAGAATAAGACGATGTTTTATTGAGGGAGGACGTGATTTCTGACATTTTTTCATGACCATTAAGATAGGGCTCATGACAACCGAAAAGCTAGCTTAGTTGGAAACCCTAATTTTCAAGGCTTTTCTTTTACAATTCTTTTCTTTAAATGTAATATTCATGATCTTACTTTTATTATTGAATTTTGTGGGTGCAATCCGCTGAAAACCCTCAGGAGACAACACTCCTCCTACTAGGGACACCTAGAGGTTTAAAGGCCTGTTGCACGTGCTCAGTGCAATCGTGTTGCCTACGAAAGTGTGCTAGTTAGTTTTTCTCTTTCTTTATTTTCTCCTTCACTTTTTAATAAAACATTCGCTCGAGACGATCGAAATTAAGTTTGGGGGTATTTGATCAGTCGAAAATATTGCATATTTTAACCAGCAATTTCCATATCATCTGCATACATATAGAAGTGTTCGGCATCAGTATTCTACATATTAGCAAATCTATCATAGAATATCAGATTACATGTATTCGACCTTAAAACCGGCATTTCTAGGGAAATTGACTGCATTTCATTACATGGCATATTTTCTATATCTTGCAACCCGTGTTTCGAAGTCTGTACAGGAACAGAGAAGCTTGCTCGATCATTACATCGCTCAAAAGATATGTCAACTCATTAAAATCAGATCTGGTATCATTACAAAGGAGAAACTGCAATTCAAAACATCAGAGAAAAGCCCACACTACAGTACAAGCCCACACCACAAGACTCGAAGTCCAAACCCACCAACAAAGCGCGGAAGCGCGGCACATTGGGTGTACTTGTGGCCGATCCGCGGTGGGGCCAGAGACTTAGTTCCTCAATTTTAGACCAAAACTCCTGTTTCAGTGGCTACAGCTCAAAAATGCATGATAGTTTCCAGAAGACTCCAGATACTTCTACCAGATCAGCAAACACCTTAACTAGCCTAATCATTCTAGAACTTTCCCTAAACCCTAGCTTAAACCCTAAGCTAGTTCCTAACAAACTCTTTCAACAAACTTTGGGAGGGAAAGTTCCAATTCAAACCTAGACCTAGGGTTTGGGAGTTCTATAAATAAGACCCTATGCTCATCTTGGAAAAAATAATTCAACCTTGGGAAAGCTTAGAAAAATCTATCTCTTTCTTCATCCCCTCTTCCTCAAGTTTAGTGAGAGAGCTTGTAGGAAACCCTAACCCTAATCCAAGCCAACATCAAGAATCCCGAGTACCCATTAAGCAAGAAGCCTTACAACCTTTTGGAGCGAAGCCGATCTTCAATGGAGCAAGCGATCCGAAGCCGATCCACGACTCACGAAGCCGAGCGACGCCCGATCAACAATTTAGATTCTTCTTCTTGTAGTTCTTGAAGCAAATGTAATCAAAATTGTTGAGATAAATAAAGGTGATATTTCTTCTATCTTGTTTTCTTTAAATTCCTCATCATGTTATCTTTACAAGTCTTTAATATTGTCTTTGTGGTGATGTGTGAATAAAACTCCGCTCGTTAAGGAGTCGAAACGATCTTTAGTATGATGATGTAACAAATTTGCAATCGATTCTTGAATCCCACGAGTTTGTAAACCCTAGCAAGTTCAAGAATCGACGACCCAATTCGTTGCGATGCTTTCTTGATCGACATCGCTCGAGATTGGGGAGTTCCGATCGTTTCTTGAAATTGCTAGAGGCTAGAATATAAATGGTATCCTCGAAAGAACAAGGGTTAAGAGATGAAACCCTAATTTCATCAAGAAAGCCCTAACTCTCGTCGATCACCATTGATCTAGTATCAATTCTTCGAAGGACAAGAACACGAAATCTTTTAGATTACATCACATTTAAAGATCCGATCGATTCCTACGAGCCTCTATCTTATTCTTGACTGTTGATTGGAAATACTATCGAAACCTGATTCTTGATCGTTTATAGTTTCTTGATTCTTTAATAGAGAATAGTGACACTCGAATACAAATCATTCTTGAATCATGTTTTCTTTTATTGTTGCTTAACATTTCATTTCAAACGTATCATAATACAAACGAATCGTGAAATCCCTGTGGACGATCCGCACTCATTCATTAACTACAGCTGACACCGTAGTTTGATTGCGGTCAATATAATTTTTTGATTGTCGATACTTTTTACATATACACATCAGAAAATACATCAATCATAATCCCTCTCACTTAGTGTTAAAATGTTTAACTTGCTAGTTTTCGCCTAAACTTTAGTTTAAAGATTCGTCTTCGGGTTGTTCGGCATGGATAAAATTTTAATCGGGCATGGTTGATGCCTCGTAGACCATTATGCGCGTGCCTAGCAACCCTACAGTGGTATCAGAGCCAAGCTAGAGCTTTAGACGAAATCTAGATGAACTTTAAAGTCCAATCGAACCCGAGAACCCCGATAAAACCCGTTCTCTGGAAATTTTTCAAAACTGTCATTTTTTCCAAATTAAAAATCCTTAAAAAAATCAGCAGGGAATTCTATGGACACGTGTGCAAAACGACACTCTGAATCGCTCAAAGCGCCGCGGAACCGCGGCCAAACTAGGGTATTGGCGGCTGTTCCGCGGTCGTACTTGGGGATTAATGGTTAGTTTTTGCACAGTTATAACCGTTGGTACTTGCTGATTCTTCTGGGAATTTTTATTTTTACTTAAGTGTTGAGTTTTCTGGGTTGTATTGGGGACTCGTTGTTTCGATCGGATATTTTAACTTTGTTTAGTTTGTCCGGGTAATTTTTAGAAACTGTTAAAAAGTTCGGGCGGATATCAATAACTCACTTTTTCCCCAGTCGGAAATTTTTTCAAAAGTTGGATTTTTTCTTGAGTTTAAGAACGTTCTAAGTCGTGCAAGTAACGCGGTGGACCCTCTAGAAGAACACAAACCTTAACTCGATTATGTGACCGTCTTGAACTGCCTCTAAACCTTAGGGTTTGGGGCAGTACGGCGTGCCACATGTGAGGCGTTGGCTTGACCCTTCTACGGCTGGACCATCGGTACTGTGGCATTTGATGGATGTTTTTAAACTAATTTCAAGTGTTGAGATATATTGGGGAAATCTTGGGTGTTTAATTATTCGATCGGAAAGTTTAACATTGTCTATTTATCTGGATTGTGATACAATATTTGGAATCCACAAGAAGTTATGAGATAACTAATTTGAATGTTATAAATCTAGCGGTTTAGTCTCAGATGATCGGTTGCCTCGGAATTTTGATGTGATCAAAAGTCCGTCGCCATCACGTAGCGTACGCGGATACTCGCCGGGTAAACTTAACAGACAGCCACGCCCCATAGCCCCGACCAAGTGACTGTAGGAGAACCCCGTCGCCGAAAGCATCCGTTCGGGTGCTCGCGGCAGCGGTGTTCCGCCTTAGTGCACTTCGTCGACGACATCTTGGGGTGCGGCCGTCTACTAAAGTTTGCGACGAGCATTCGATCAGGATGTCGAGAATCTTGTTGAATTGCCCGACTTGATATTGAAAAGAGTTTTCGATAATGAGACTAAAATGCGGGGTTTATAATTGTTAGGCATGCGATGTCTAAGGAATTCATTTGGTTAGGCATGCGATGTCTAAGGAGGTTGCGGATTCCAACTGTTGTAGTTTTACACTTTCTTTTCAGTGACCGTAAGCGTAGTATGTGGTGTATCGCCGGCTTCGTTGCAATACGTCAACGACAATCGGGATACGCATACTTTCTTACGTTGATGATATGAGATATTATGTGTTGCTGTGATATGTTATATTGGATCGTCATGTTCTGAATAGCCGGGCGGTTTATATGAGATGAGAGTTTTTTTCTTTTTCATTCATGTAAAATTCATTTGTATGTAATATTCTTTTATTGGGGCACTTCCGGGCTGAGGATGATGTCACCATTGTATATTATTTACTTTTCCGCATTAGGTAGACCCAAGGCGGGGAGCACAAGTAACCGGGTTCTAGGGTCCAGTGGGAGACCATCTCGTGGAGTCGAGACCGGTTCTCCTAACCCTAGAATTGGCAGTGTTACTTGCCGCTCTCGTAGGGGTCTAGGGATGTGTGTTTGGCTATTCATCACGACCGTGGAATCCGTGTTTTATACAGGCTCGTATTGAAAACACGGACGTCCTAGTATATCCAATATTTCATATATGTTCTTCTGCTGCAATGTTCTGTGATGAGATCATATTACTGCCTGAGACGAATGTTTATATTATATATATGAGATATATGTTATATTGCAGATTTCGTTTCAAATGTGATGCTTGTGAAGCATAATAAAATGGGACTTCATTAATGAGATTTAAACAAGTTTCTACAACATCTTTAGGTTTCTTTTATTTCATTAATGAGATTAATGAAATAAAAGAAACCTAAAGATGTTGTAGAAACTTGTTTAAAAACGGGTAGCTCTAGTTCTTGCTTTGCATAGCGGTGTTCCTTGTAGAACATCCAGCACCTTATTCGATAAGGAAAGAGCCGAGATCTCTTCACCGGGAGTGACCTCTTTAGTGAAACTAGCAGATGCTACAAACTCGGTTTTTCTTTTGATTGCTTCTATAGTTCTTACTTTGCATAGTGGTATATATGATATATCCTGCACCTTATTCGATGAAGAAAGGGCCGACGATCCCTTCACCGGGAGTGACCCCTTTAGCAAAACTAGAAAAGCCTCAAAAACATTTCCATTTAAAATCACTCGATTCTACAACGATATCAAGTTCATTACGCAAAGGGTTTTCTTAAAAATCTGTCGTAGCCCTCCGTCATTTCAGATAAGTACTGGTTAGTATTCGTGCTGCGTTTGTTGACCTTAGCCAAGGCGTAGTGTGCGGTAGCTGATTAGTGCTTATCTGTATAAGCATATGATGCGATTGAGTTAGGGTAGTCGTGCGACTTTGTTGACCTTAGCCAAGGGTCGTGCGGGTGGGTTTAATTCAATCGGGAAATGACGGGTTGAACATGGCTAGCACTTATGATTTGTTGACCTTAGCCAAGGTCATAAGATGCTAGGGGCAAAATATTATCGGGAATTTCAAGTGTTAAAATTTGCAATGAGATTGCATACCTTCTATGAGATAGTTGGATCCCGATACCCGCTGCGATTAAGAGTTACTCCTGGGAGAGTTTTACACATTACAATTAACCGATCAAGTAGGTGTCTAGAAAGGTGTTAACGGGGTTACGCCCCTGGGAAAACGAGGTTTACTTTAATTAGGTTTGTGCGAAAGCACAGGGGACCTCCCTCAAAGTACCGACTCTAGCCTGGCTGAAAGATTGGCGAACTTGTAGCGTGTAATTAATCCCGGCTAGTCTTTCCTTTTAGGGTGTGAAGGAAGATTTGATTAAAACAGTGGGAGACATCCTGTTTAGATATATTAGATAACCAATCAAATTTTGCAAGAGCATACGCTGAGTGTTTTCTTCTCTCTCTCTCCAGGTAGCGACCATATCACACCTTAATCAAGATAATAAAATGGATGAATTGACCGAACCCGCTTTTTATACTGAGCTGGGGAACGTTGGTCCCGCTCCAGCTTATAATTGTTATAAGACAGAGAAGGATATTGGAGAATACCAGATTTCCCGTGCCGCCTAAACGAAGAAAGTGCATGTTGATGCATCTTCTTCGGGTGTGTTCATTACAGAGAACTGTTTCTCAGTATACTTTATGTCCTGGGTATGTGATACCGGATCAGGTTCCCATATATGTAATTTGTTACATGGGCTACAGATAGGTAGAGGACTGAGAACGGGTGATATGTTTCATGAGATAGAAACGGTGCAAGTGTTGCAGCCAAGTCTGTTGGTCACTATAACCCTGTATTACCAGAATACATTGATTCTGAACGAATGTTATTAGATACCGAACCTGATATACAACATCATATCTTTTTCTTTATTAGTAAAGAAGGATATAATTTTGTATTGTTGGATAATGTTTTGAACATTTCCTATATCAAGATTTGATCGGTTCAGGCACGTTATCTAAAAGCATTGACGTTTTAAATCAAACTACAGTTCTTAGTATACAGAACACACAAAAGAGGAAGAGTTCAGAAATGAACGAATCCTTCTTGAGGCATTGTAGACTAGGTCATATCAATGCGACCCGACTAGCAAAGTTACATTTAGATGCATATTTAAATTAGTTTGAATTTACATCTTGCGAAACTTGCCGGTCATGTCACAAAGATACGATGACCATAGCTCTGTTTGATGGAAACAGAGAAAGAGTTAGTTAACTCTTGGGATTGATACATGTTGATGTAGGGCTTGCCTAGCACCTCGTCAAGAGTTCGTTAGCATCACACATGCCATAATCAAAGAATTAAAGGTGTTAAGTTAACCCGACAAGAATCAAAACTAGAAGTTTTAGGGATTATACAACTAAACATCACATGCAATTGTAAAACTATCACTAAGAGGAAAGATTACAACCTTTGTAGATCTCCCTCGGTGACTCCTTGGCACTATGAGAGTTTGGAACGGATCGATGGTAGCCTTCCTTGTCCACGATGATCTACCCGAAGTCCCTTTGCCCAAAGCTCCTTACCTTACTTGTTTCGCAAACGAAGTAGAGTAAACACCCTACACAAATCGGCTAGAGGTGTGTAGTGTGATGATGTGGTTTATGTTCTTCAATTAAAATCCTTTCTTTTGTCAATCTTCACTCAAGAGAGAAATCTAGAGAGGAAGAAGAAGATAATGGTGGCTTGAGCTTTCTTTCATATCACATATGATAACTTGTATTTTTCACACCCTTGCACTCAATTTTTTTCCTTGTTGTGTGCTTCTTGTTTCATATCACATATGAAGCTATTTATAGTGATAATAAAGGAATAATCACCATTATTCCATTACCACCATAATTATGAGTGAAAATTCTTTTCCTAAAGAATTAAGCATGGTGGAAATTCTTTTTCATTAAGTTAATTAAAGTTTACCCACTAAATAATAAAGGAGAATTAGTGGATATTCTTTATATTAACTTAAAATGATAAATACAAATTAAAAGCTTCAATATAAGTCTTATATTGCCATCATTCTTGTATCATCAACCATGATACTATGTATGCATGTATGTGTCCATGCACATCATCATGTGCATACATGCATGCATACAAAAGGATTTACTTAAAGGATTAATCTAAATGTAATTAGTTAAATCAACACTTGATTTTACCAAACCGGTCATATCTCATACGATCGGACAAATAGAAAATGCCCGATTAATATACATTATCACATAACCGTATTTAATCGGGTCCCGCGCATATCTCATATGCACACCACATCGTTTTGCCTGAGCCAGGAAACTTCATTGTGGGACTCTAAGACTCGTCAATACGCCAGCAGTAGATGATGATCATATCAAACATCCACAAGCCGCAAGAGGTCAGCTAAACATAACGGCCACCCGGGTATTGAAACGATCAGAAGAAAACCAGCGAAGCTGTAAAAACTCCCGTCGAGCCAACTGGCAACACTTACCGTACAGTCCGGTCTCTTCGTCAGATATGCTGCATATCAAGTCTAGGGATGGTATCGTCGACCCCAGTAACTCAATAAGTCATGCTGGTGTATGGCTCATAACAGATCGAGAAACTACTGATAACTTTTAATAGTAAATCTCAGCAGCCCTGGCCAGGGACTTCATGTTATAGCCAATCGAGCATAGCACAACATCAACCCCCAATACCAGGAGAGACAAAACCCCTCCTATCGCCCATTGCCTCCATGCGCCTCGGGACTGTACCCAAAGACCACCTGTTTGCACGACTCAGTAGAGCCGTGGTAGGGTGGAGATCAAAGTATAGTGGGAGGACACA
This sequence comes from Agapanthus africanus, assembly GCA_030015575.1. Taxonomy (NCBI): domain Eukaryota; kingdom Viridiplantae; phylum Streptophyta; class Magnoliopsida; order Asparagales; family Amaryllidaceae; genus Agapanthus; species Agapanthus africanus. The sequence goes on from JASDDO010000022.1 coordinate 330,124,890, forward strand.
CAAGACTCTATGACGATCTCGGGTCTACAGACTAACCTGTACCTGTGTTCCTTGAGAACTGCTATCCGACGATAGATATAATACCACATAGGAGTTCTCGGCGAGTCCGTTCAGTGTACCCAGTCTCCACTGAGCACCCGCATACAATCTTTGGTGTCTCCTCACCAGATGGATATGGGATCATCCATCGCCCATCATATGGGACAAGAATAGCATACACTAGTCTACTCTGGAATATCGATGCCCTGTCTCGATACACCCTCGACTAGGAACAGTTCAAGGATATGCTTATAGACTACTTGTGCCCCACTAGTATGATCCGCATCATAATCACAATAGTCAAGCAAATATCCTTTGGGCTTTATCAACATGTGTAAATGATTAAATCTACATGTACAGATAAAGTAAACCAGATAGCGTACTATCATTTTGAGCAAGAAATTCATCTATCTCCATAGATAATATGTCCAAGTTTCCACTATCCATATAATGGCCTTTAGGGCATACAAATTACTAACAATCTCCCACTTGCACTAAGGCCAATTATTGGCGTATCTCATACCCAACATTTCAAACAGTCGCTCATGCTGCGGCTGTGGAAGTGCCTTGGTGAATGGATCCGCTGTGTTATCCTTTGTATCTACTCTCCAAATCTCGATCTCCTGGCGATCCACTATCTCCCGGATCAGATGATATCTCCTTAGGATGTGTCTAGATTTCTGATGGGACCTTGGTTCTTTAGCTAATGCTATAGCTCCATTATTATCGCAATATAATGGTATTGGATCAACAATGGTTGGAACTACTCCTAGTTCCGCAATGAACTTCTTCATCCAGACGGCTTCCTTAGCAGCATCACTTGCAGCAATATACTCAGCTTCCATCGTGGAGTCTGCAACGGTGTCCTGTTTGGAACTCTTCCAACTAACCGCTCCTCCATTTAGGGTAAATACAAACCCTGAGATTGATTTACTGTCATCCTTGTCACTTTGGAAGCTTGAATCGGTAAAGGCCTCCATCTGGAGATCCCCATTACCATACACCAAGAACAATTCTTTAGTCCTTCGTAAGTACTTAAGAATGTTCTTCACTGCTATCCAATGTTTCTCCCCTGGGTTGGATTGATACCTGCTTACTACAGCCAGTGCATAAGCCACATCAGGGCGGGTACACAACATCGCATACATTATAGATCCCACGGCTGAAGCGTAGGGTATAATGCTCATGCGAGCTCTCTCTTCATCAGTCTTCGGACAGTAATCCTTAGAGAGAGTGATTCCATGACTAGCAGGCAAGGCACCACGCTTGGAATCTTCCATACTAAACCTCTTTAGAATGGTGTCTATGTACTTTGATTGGGACAGTCCCAATAACCTCTTGGATCTATCTCTATAGATCCTAATGCCCAAAATGCGCGAGGCATCACCCAGGTCCTTCATGGAGAACCTTTGTGATAAGAATAGTTTGACCGATTGTAGCATAGGAACATCATTTCCTATCAGGAGAATGTCATCTACGTACAATACGAGGAATGTGACAGTACTCCCTACAATCTTCTTATAAATACATGGTTCATCTTCATTTCTGATAAAATCAAACTCTTTGATTGTATCATCAAAGCAGATGTTCCAGCTCCTTGAGGCCTGCTTTAATCCATAAATGGATTTAAGCAATCTACATGCTTTCCCGCTGCTCCCACTATCAATAAAGCCCTCTGGCTGATCCATAAAAACACATTCTTCTAAATCACCATTTAGAAATGCAGTTTTCACGTCCATCTGCCATATTTCATAATCATAGTGAGCAGCAATAGCAAGTAGGATCCTAATGGATTTAAGCATTGCTACCGGAGAGAAAGTTTCATCATAGTCCAAGCCTGGTCTTTGACGAAAACCTTTCGCTACAAGCCTTGCTTTATAGGTCTCCACCTGTCCATCTACACCAATCTTTCTCTTAAAGATCCATTTGCACCCAACGGGTTTTATCCCAGGAGGCGCAACGTCCAAAGTCCATACTTTGTTGGTGTACATTGACTCCATTTCGGATCTCATTGCTTCCAGCCATTTCACTGAGTCACCACTCGTGATAGCTTGCTGAAAACTAGTAGGATCATCATCATCCATGATGCAATCTTCTCTATCACCATCTATGAGAAACCCATAGTATCTCTCTGGTGGGTGAGAAGTTCTACTAGACCTCCTGAGCGGCTGAGGTTCTTGAAGTTCTACTGCAACATCAGTTTCAACCAATTCCTCCTGAGTAATTTGTGTCTCTAGAACCTCTTCTAGTTCTACCATATTGCCATTAGTACTTTCTGTAAAGAACTCATTTTCCAAATATGTGGCATGCTGAGCAACAAACACCTTTTGTTCCTCTTTGTGGTAGAATAGATATCCATACGAATGTTTTGGATACCCCACAAATTTACACATGACCGATCGTGTCTCGAGTTTGTCTGGATTCTGCTTTTTAACAAAAGCCGGACAACCCCAAATCCTAAAACTTTTAAGAGATGGTCTCTTTCCATTCCACATCTCATATGGAGTGGTAGACACGGTCTTGGTTGGCACCCTGTTCAATAGATACATTGCTGTCTCCAATGCATGTCCCCAAAAGGAAAGCGGTAACTCAGCATCACACATCATGGATCGTACCATATCCAATAGGGTACGATTCCTCCGTTCTGACACACCATTGTGTTGCGGCGTATAAGGAGGAGTGAGCTGAGAGAGAATCCCATTATCTTTTAAGAAGTCTAGAAACTCTGTACTTAAATACTCTCCACCTCGATCCGATCGAAGTTTCTTGATGCTCAAGCCTGTTTGCTTCTCTACTTCAAGTTTATACTCCTTGAATTTCTCAAAAGCTTCAGATTTGTGCTTTATCAAAAAGACGTGTCCGAATCTTGAGAAATCATCAGTAAAAGTGATGAAGTATGAAAAACCACCTCTTGCAAGTGTAGACATTGGTCCGCATACATCACTATGTATGAGGCTTAAGAGTTCACCAACTCTCTCTCCGTGTCCACTAAACGGAGTTTTGGTCATTTTACCTTTGATACAAGACTGGCAAGTCGCATAAGATTTATATTCAAACGTATTCAAATATCCATCTTTATGTAGCTTGTTTAGTCTTGTTTCGTTAATATGACCAAGTCTACAATGCCAAAGAAAAGCTTCATTTATATCTGAAAACTTTCTTTTACTAGTATGTTGTATATTGAAAACTGTGTGTTGGTTCAGGATGTAAATACCGTTATTTAATGTACCAAACCCAATCAACTCTTGATTCAGGTTAATGTTCATAACATTATTTTGCAACATAAAATGATATCCTTCATTGTCCAACAAAGAAACGGATATAATGTTACACAGCATACTTGGTACAAAATAACACGGATTCAAAACCAAAATACTTCCTGAAGGCAACCCTAGATGATACTCTCCCACGGATACAGCATGTATATTGGAACCATTTCCAACCCGCAGAGTATGATCTCCAACTTTTAAAACTCTACTATTTCTCAATCCCTGCATACAATTGCAGATGTGAGAACCAGAACCGGTATCCAATACCCAGGATGCAGAGTTTAAAGAAAAACAGTTTTCAGTTACAAACACACCTGAAGTGGAAGCATCAGCATGCTTCTTCTTCTTGAGATCAGCAAGATATTCAGCACAGTTGCGTTTCCAATGTCCAGACTTTTTACAGTAAAAACATTCTCCTTTTCCACTTCCCCCAGCCCCTGCTTTGTCTTTCCCCTTCGCCTTTCTAACTCCACCTTTCTGTTTGATGGACTTCTTCTTCTTCTTTCCCTTGGCCTTAGCTTTTGGGAATGAAGAGGAAGATGGCCCAGCAACCAGAGCGGGAGTCCTTGCCGTTTTCAATGTGTTCTCTGCACTTCTCAACATATTGAGAAGTTCAGGCAATGATTTCTCCAAACCATTCATATTGAAATTTACTATGAACGGAGCAAAGGCAGGGGGGAGAGACTGAAGAAAAATATCCGTATATTGCTCATTATCCATGGTCCATCCCAGACCCTCAAGTTCTTCAATAAGACCAATCATTTTCAAAACATGGTCTCCAACTGATGTACCAGCGGCCATTCGCATCTGAAACAGCTTTCTAGATGCCTCGTATCTCAAGGTACGAGTTTGCTCTTCATACAACTCCTTTGTATGAAGAAAGATGGATTGGACATCCATATTCTCGTGTTGCTTCTGATGGACATTGTCCATAGAAGCGAGCGCGAGGCACTTGGCCGTGTTGCAGTCAATTTCCCAAGTTTTACGGATCTCCCTATCCGCGACAGATGATTCAGGTCCTGGGACGGGTGGGGCTTCAGTATTGAGAACATATGATACCTTATCATATGAGAGTGCAATGTTCAAGTTCCTCAACCATTCTTTATAATTTGGTCCTGTCAGTTTATTTTTCTCAAGTAGAAGCTTAAGTCCTAACATCTGTAATTGTCATTCGGAGAGAGAAAAAGATACACTTAGCGAATTGCTCTTTCAAAGAATTAGATTGGTTATTATTTTATCTAATCAATGTCTCCCACTGCTTTTAATCAAATTTTCTTTCAAAACCTGAAAAGAAAACTAGCCAGGAAGGTTTTACACTTGAAACTCTCCTAGAAGTAACATTTACTTACAGTGAGATCGAGATCCAACTATCACATAGATGGTATGCAATCTCATTGCAAATTTCAACTCTTGAAATTCCCGATATGGTTTTTACCCCTAGTCACTTATGACCTTGGCTATGGTCAACATATCATAAGTACTAGTCAAATTCTACCCGTCATTTCGTGATTAACTAGACCCACCCATATGACCCTTGACTATGATCAACATAATCACATGAATGTCCTAACCAATCGCATCATATGCTTTGTAGGAAGACATCACTTAGCTACCGTACACTACGCCTTGACTATAATCAACATACGCAGCACGAATACTAAGTACTCTACTTCCTAAAATGACGGAGGGTTGCGGATGGTTTTTAAGAAAACCTTTAACGCTTTGAACTTGATCTCGTTGTAGAATCAAACGGTTAAGAAAAGGAGTGGCTTAAGCTCCGCATCCTTTTGAAACTTGCATTTTTCATAAAAAGCCGAGTTTGTTTCAGATCTGATTTTACAACATCATTAGGTTTCTTTTCTTTACATTAATCTTATTAATGTGATCCCATCATTTAAGTTCCTAAGCCATCACAGAATAGAACGTATACTTATACCATCCGCATTCGCCACAGTGTCCCGTTATGCACCGTTAGGTTACTTAACTAACGGCATAGCGGGGCGGGACTAGCGCGGGTGTAAAATATAAGCAACGTTTATTATATATCATATATATAATAATAATCCATTCGTCTCAGATACTAAGTAATCACATTACAGAATATCAACAGCAGAAGCATATAAAAGGATATCTAGGACGTCCGTATTTTGTATCGAGCCAACAATAGAAAATACGGATTCCACGGTCGTGATGAATAGCCAATCCCACACCCTTAGACCCCTACGAGAGCGGCAAGTGATCCCGCCAATTCTAGAGTTTAGGAGACCCGGTCTCGACTCCTCGAAATGGCCTCCCACTGAACCCTAGAACCCGGTCACTTGTGCTCCCCTCCTTGGGTCTATCCTAATGCGGAAAAGTAAATAATATACAATTGATTTTACATGAATGAAAAATAAAACTCTCATCTCACATAAAAACCCCCGGCTATTCAATCGCGACAATCCTGCTCATCATATCTCAGCAACACATAATATCTCATATCATCAACGTAAGTAAGTATGCGTATCCCGATTGTCGTTGACGTATAGCAACGAAAACGGCGATACACCACATACTACACTTACGGTCACAGAAAATAAAATGAAAAACTACAACATTTGGAATCCACAATCATCTTAGACATCATAAATTCGAAATATCACATACTTCGTATTTCATACCTAACTATATGAATTCCACATATTGTATCACATTTCAGATAAATAGAAAATGTTAAACTTTTCGATCGAATATACAAACACCCTAGATTTCCCAAACTGCACTACACTTGAGCCGAGTTCAAAAGTTTCTAGAACATGCCACAGCACCTTATGGACCAACCGTAGAAGGGCCAAACCAACGCCTCACATGTGGCAACGCTAAACTACCACAAACCCTAAGGTTCAGTGATAGTTTTGACGGTCACATAATCGAGTTATGGTTATGTTCTTCTAGAGTGTCCACAAATACGCTTGCATGTTTTTCGAAGATTTTGAACTAGGGAAAAATCCAACACTTGGAATTTTTCCAATACGGGAAAAACTGTGTTTGTAATATTCGTTCAAACATTTTAACAAGTTCTAAAAATCTGAAAATCTGAACGAAGTTAAACTTTTTCCAATCGAATCACCAAAACCAATTTATCTCCAGAATACTCAACACTTGAGTATGTTTTTAAATATTCCAGAGGCATGTACTAATTAAATCAGGTATTCTGCAAAAAAAAATTTTCCATGATGCTACAGTACGGCCGCTAAAGCGCCGCCAAAACCATGTGTTGGCCGCCCTTCCGCCGCGCTTTAGAGAGATCGTTCAAAAATTTTTTCATGGTAATTCTTAGTTTTGCCTGCTGATTTTTTTAGGACATTTTAATTTGGAAAAATCCAATTTTCAAAAAATTTCCAGAGAGCTGTCAAAATTGATGTTTTGCGGTTCGATCGGACGTTTAATTTCGCCTACGTATCGCCTAATGCTCTAGCTTGGCTCTGATACCACTGTAGGGCTTGCCTAGCACCTCGTCAAGAGTTCGTTAGCATCACACATGCCATAATCAAAGAATTAAAGGTGTTAAGTTAACCCGACAAGAATCGAAACTAGAAGTTTTAGGGATTATACAACTAAACATCACATGCAATTGTAAAACTATCACTAAGAGGAAAGATTACAACCTTTGTAGATCTCCCTCGGTGACTCCTTGGCACTATGAGAGTTTGGAACGGATCGATGGTAGCCTTCCTTGTCCACGATGATCCACCCGAAGTCCCTTTGCCCAAAGCTCCTTACCTTACTTGTTTCGCAAACGAAGTAGAGTAAACACCCTACACAAATCGGCTAGAGGTGTGTAGTGTGATGATGTGGTTTATGTTCTTCAATTAAAATCCTTTCTTTTGTCAATCTTCACTCAAGAGAGAAATCTAGAGAGGAAGAAGAAGATAATGGTAGCTTGAGCTTTCTTTCATATCACATATGATAACTTGTATTTTTCACACCCTTGCACTCAATTTTTTTCCTTGTTGTGTGCTTCTTGTTTCATATCACATATGAAGCTATTTATAGTGATAATAAAGGAATAATCACCATTATTCCATTACCACCATAATTGTGAGTGGAAATTCTTTTCCTAAAGAATTAAGCATGGTGGAAATTCTTTTCATTAAGTTAATTTAAGTTTACCCACTAAATAATAAAGGAGAATTAGTGGATATTCTTTATATTAACTTAAAATGATAAATACAAATTAAAAGCTTCAATATAAGTCTTATATTGCCATCATTCTTGTATCATCAACCATGATACTATGTATGCATGTATGTGTCCATGCACATCATCATGTGCATACATGCATGCATACAAAAGGATTTACTTAAAGGATTAATCTAAATGTAATTAGTTAAATCAACACTTGATTTTACCAAACCGGTCATATCTCATACGATCGGACAAATAGAAAATGCCCGATTAATATACATTATCACATAACCGTATTTAATCGGGTCCCGCGCATATCTCATATGCACACCACATCGTTTTGCCTGAGCCAGGAAACTTCATTGTGGGACTCTAAGACTCGTCAATACGCCAGCAGTAGATGATGATCATATCAAACATCCACAAGCCGCAAGAGGTCAGCTAAACATAACGGCCACCCGGGTATTGAAACGATCAGAAGAAAACCAGCGAAGCTGTAAAAACTCCCGTCGAGCCAACTGGCAACACTTACCGTACAGTCTGGTCTCTTCGTCAGATATGCTGCATATCAAGTCTAGGGATGGTATCGTCGACCCCAGTAACTCAATAAGTCTTGCTGGTGTATGGCTCATAACAGATCGAGAAACTACTGATAACTTTTATCAGTAAATCTCAGCAGCCCTGGCCAGGGACTTCATGTTATAGCCAATCGAGCATAGCACAACATCAACCCCCAATACCGGGAGAGACGAAACCCCTCCTATCGCCCATTGCCTCCATGCGCCTCGGGACTGTACCCAAAGACCACCTGTTTGCACGACTCAGTAGAGCCGTGGTAGGGTGGAGATCAAAGTATAGTGGGAGGACACACAAGACTCTATGACGATCTCGGGTCTACAGACTAACCTGTACCAGTGTTCCTTGAGAACTGCTATCCGACGATAGATATAATACCACATAGGAGTTCTCGGCGAGTCCGTTCAGTGTACCCAGTCTCCACTGAGCACCCGCATACAATCTTTGGTGTCTCCTCACCAGATGGATATGGGATCATCCATCGCCCATCATATGGGACAAGAATAGCATACACTAGTCTACTCTGGAATATCGATGCCCTGTCTCGATACACCCTCGACTAGGAACAGTTCAAGGATATGCTTATAGACTACTTGTGCCCCACTAGTATGATCCGCATCATAATCACAATAGTCAAGCAAATATCCTTTGGGCTTTATCAACATGTGTAAATGATTAAATCTACATGTACAGATAAAGTAAACCAGATAGTGTACTATCATTTTGAGCAAGAAATTCATCTATCTCCATAGATAATATGTCCAAGTTTCCACTATCCATATAATGGCCTTTAGGGAATACAAATTACTAACAGTTGATGTATGAAAATTCCTTGTCTACATTTGCCATGACCGGTTCTTTGTACTTCATTACATTCTCTGATGATCTCTCAAGATTCAGACATATGTTCCTGTTGAAACACAAGTCCAAACCTTTTGAGATATTCACAGAATGTATGTTAGAAGTAGAGAACCAATAACGGGTATAAGTATTATGTCCTTTGATGAGATCAGGGAGGAGAATAATTGAGCACGGAATTTTTGGACTATTCGAAAGGAGAATGAGATTCTCTCTCAGTATTACTCCTCCGTATACACCATAGCACGATGGTATATCGGGGCGGAGCAATAGCACCCTATATGATATGGTGTGCTCTATGATGAGTACTACTGAGTTTCCTATTTCCTTTTGGGTGTTACGCGCTTGAGAAGCTGCATACCTATTGAATAGGGTTCAAATCAAATCAGTTGCCTACCACTTCATATGTGATGTGGAAAGGGAAGAGCCCATATCTTAAGTTGGTTAAGATTTGGGGTTGTCCGGCCTATGTCTAAAAGCAAAATCCGGACAAGCTCGAGGCAAGGTCTGTTATGTAGAACTGGAATGGTTCCAGCTATACAAGATGCAGCTGATGATTTGGTAGAACAAAAGAATTCAATAGTTTCTAATGAACCTCAGCCTCTCCGCCGATCTAGTAGGGTTCCTCACCCACCTGAGAGATACTTAGGTTTCTCTATGACAGTGGGAGCGAGGATTGCATCATGAGTTGATGAACCAACTAGTTTCGAGCAGGCCATCAGGAGTAGGACTCTGTAAGAATGGCTGGATGCTTAGTGATCTGAGATGGAATCCTTATACACCAACAAAGTATGGACTTTGGTTGCTTTATCTGAAGGGTTAAATCCCCATCAGGAGTGAGTATATCTTGAGAAGATTACTTGGTGTACATGGAAAAGTTGAGACTTTCAAAGCTATGCTTAAGTCCATCCAGATCCTACTTGCCACTGCTACATACCATGACTACGATATCTGGTGGTTGGGTGTCATGAATGCTTTTCTAAATGATGTTTTAGAAGAGAGCGTCTATAAGTACACAGCCAGAGGGCTTCGTAGACAGTGGGAGCAGCGGAAACGTGTGCAAGATGTTTTATGTGATAAAACAGGCATCACGGAGTTGGAACATCTGTTTTAATGTGGTAGTCAATGAGTTTGACTTCATCAAAATGGTAGATGAACCTTGTATATACAAAAAGATAGTAGGGAGTATGGTGGTGATCCTCGTAGAGTACGTGGATGACATACTTTTGATACAGAAGGAGTTTCCTATGCTACGCTCGGTCAATCTCCGCTTATCACAAAGATTCTCCATATAGGATCAAAGTGATACCTCCTAAATCCTGGGTTTTGGATCTATGAGATAAATTTAATTGGATATTAGGATACTCACTAGTTGTAGTGAGATGGTATCAATCGATCCTGTGGAGAATCACTGGAAAGGTTCCAGGGTGATAAGGACGACTGAATGTCAGTCGCAGGCATTGTATTTACCCTCAGTGGAGGGACGGTATGTTGGAAGAGTTCGAAGCTAGATACCGTGACTTACTAGACGATTAAAGGCGAGATACATCGTTACCAAGGATGCTACCAAAGAGGCTGTGTGGATATATATAAGTTCTTAAGATGAACTTCGTTCCTACCATTGTGTGACAATGGAGTTGTGGCTTTAGCCAAGGAACTACCATCCCATCAGAAATCCAGATATAATTCTTAGGCAGTATCACCTGATCATGGAGATGGTTGATCTCCAGGGAGATCGAGGTTAGGAGAGTAGACACAGAGGATAACAACGCGTATCCACTCATAAAGGCCTTTTTCCCAGTAGAGACTTTTATGGGATGGTTGAGTATGAGATACTTCAACCACAGCTAATTGTTGGGTATGTGATACCACAACAGATGGCCCTAGTGCAAGTGAGAGATTGTTAGTTATATGTATGCCCTAGAGGCCATTACTATACATACGATGTATATTGTAGTGGATGCTTGGACATATATAGGGAGGACTTTCTTGCTCGACATGATAGTACGCTATCTCGTTGCTCTTTATCTTAACAAGTACTCTGATTGTCTCTATGTTACATGTTGATAAAGCCATTAGGATATGTACTCGACTACTGGGACTATGATGAGATCATACTAGTGGGGCCACGCCACGGTAGTCGGCGAGTACATCCTATAACTGTTCTAAGTCGAGGGTGTATCGAGACAGGGCATCGATGCACCAGAGTAGACTAGCGTATATGCATCTTGACCTATATGATGGGCAATGGATGATCCCATATCCATCGGTGTCTGACATCACGAATGTTGTACGGGTGCTCAGTAGAGACTGGGTACACTGAACTGACTTGCCGAGAACTCCCAGATGGTATTATACCTCACGTCAGATGGCAGTTCTCCGGTGACACTGGTACAGAGTAGTCTGTTGACCCGAGATCGTCATAGAGTCTTGTGTGATTCCCACTGTGCTTTGATTTCCATCATACCACGTCCAAGAGGGCGTGCAAAAAGGTGGTTTTTGGGTACAGTCCCGAATCACATGGAGGCAATGAGCGATAGGAGGGGATTCGTCTCTCCCGGTATAGGGAGTTGATGTTGTGTTGTGTTCAATTGGCTATAACCGGAAATCCCTGGCTAGGGTTGCTGAGATTTACTGGTAAGTGTTATCAGTAGTTTCTCGAACTGTTATAGACCTCAAATCGACACGACTTATCAAGCTACTGGGGTCTGACGTATACCACCCTAGGCGAGATATGCGACATATCAGACGATGAGACCGGACTGTACGGGAGTGTTACTGTTTGGATTCACAGGAGAATGTACAGGCTAGCTTGTTGATCTTCTGAGCGCTCAATACCTGGGTGGCTCTTACGTTTATCTGACCGCTTGCAGCTTGTAGGTGTTTGATATGATCATCACCTACTGCCAGCGTATTCACGATTCTTTAGAGTCCTACACAGAGGTTTCTTGGCTCAGGCAAAACGGAGTAGGGGTACATATGTGATATGTGCGGGACCGAGGATAATGCGATATGAGATACCGTATTCTATTCTCGCGATATTTGATATCATCCGGGTCATCGGATCAAGTGTTGATTCGATGAATCGGTATGGATAAATATTAGTCAGTTATATGCGATATAGCCGGATTGTCGGATCAAGTGTTGATTCGATAATTTAATGTATAATAATATATATGATATATTAAATTACATTAACTAATATTTGATCACTAAAAGATTCTTTTTCTCACTCGGGTAATACATTGATATATATGTGATATATGTTAATTGAATTATTTTATTTTGTTACAATAAATATTATATATGTGATATATAATATTGTAACATGATATGATAACTAATGCAACATGTTTAGTAGAGATTAAACAAGATTAGGGTTTGATTTGGGTTAATGCTTTCTAGATGATTCTAGAAGGTTTTGTTTTGTTTTGTGAAAGATATTTTGTGGTGACTCGTTCTTAACCTAACCCAAACCCTAGCCTTGGTTAATTCTACAATGGTTTATTCAACCATGGTTGCATTATTCATCATATTTATCTTTCATTATTCATCACAAAAGGTTTCTAATGATATTATTCATCATCTTCTTCCTTCTTCTTCCTTTGAGCAAAAGCTTTCTAGCTTTTTGCTTTGTGATGAAAATGAGTGAGAATATGAAAACAAATGAGAGCAAAAATCCCACTTCATCATCCTTATCTATCCTTGCCATTTAGATGAGGGTGTTCACTTCATATTATGAGTGTTAGCTTGTATTAACGAAACTTCAAGGTAGATCATCTTTGTATCGAAGATCGGAAGCAAGACTGCATCTTTCTCTTCGTGGAACCTCTCGAGAGTCCGGAACACGATGATCACAACGAAGGGACTTCAACACGGAGCTTAAGAAGTGAAGGACCGGATCTACAAAGGTTGTAATCCCTCTCACTTAGTGTTAAAATGTTTAACTTGCTAGTTTTCGCCTAAACTTTAGTTTAAAGATCCGTCTTCGGGTTGTTCGGCACGGCTAAAATATTAATCGGGCATGGTTGATGCCTCGTAGACCCTTGTGCGCGTGCCTAGCAACCCTACAAACGTAACGGCCACCAGAGTATTGAGCGATCATAAGATCAACAAGCAATCCTACTCATACTCCTGTGAATCCAATCAGTAACACTACCGTACAGTCCGGTCTCTTCGTCGGATATGTCGCAAATCACAGCCTAGGGGTGGTATAACATCAGACCCCAATAGCCTGATAAGTCAAGCCGTTGCAAGGTACATAACGGTTCGAGAAACTACTGATAACACTTATCAGCAGATCTCAGCAACCCTGGCCAGGTATTTCATGTTATGGCCAATCGAGCACAGCGCAACATCAACTCCTAATACCGGGACAGACGAATCCTGTCCTATCACTCATTGCCTCCATGTGACTCGGGAATGTACCCAAAAACCACCATTTTGCACGATCTCTTGACTGTGTTATGGTGGAAATCAAAGTACAGTGGGAATCACACAAGACTCTATGACGATCTCGGGTCGACAGACTCACCTGTACTAGTATCACCAGAGATCTGCTATCTGACGATAGGTATAATACCATCTAGGAGTTCTCGGCGAGTCCGTTCAATGTACCCTGTCTCCACTGAGCCGTATACCTTCTCTGATGGCAAACACCAATGGATGTAGGATCATCCATCGCCCATCATATGGGTCAAGAAGCGCATACACTAGTCTACTCTGGAGTATCGATGCCCTGTCTTGATACTCCTACGACTAAGAACAATTATAGGGTGTACTTGTGGACAACCCTTGGCGCCACTAGTATGATCTCCATCATAGTCCTAGTAGTCAAGTACATATCCTAAGGGTTTTATTAACATGTGAGAGCAAGACAACATCACATAAACAAGTCAACATGTTTAGATAAAGTGCAACCAAATAGCATACTATCATGTCAAGCAAGAAAGTCCTCCCTATATATGTCCAAGCATCCACTAAAATATACATCCCATGTACAGTAATGGCCTCTAGGGCATACATATAACTAACAATCTCCCACTTGCACTAAGGCCATCTGTTGTAGTATCCAATACCCAACAATATAGCAGTGGTTGTAGTATCCCATACTGAACCATACCAAAATCTCTCAAATAATATTTGGGGAAGCAGGCCTTGGTGAATGGATCCGCCGTATTATCGTTCAAAATCTACTCTCCTTACCTCGATCCCTTGGAGATCAACCATCTCCCTGATCAGGTGATGCTTGCCTCAGAATATGTTTGAATCTTTGATGGGACAGGCGTTCGTAGGCCAAAGCCATAACTCCATTGTTGTCTCAATAACACTTATTGGACGCTCAGTGGTAGGAATCATGTTCATCTCATGAACAAGAAACGTCCAGACAGTCATTTTGGTAGTATCGTGGGTAGCAATGTATACATCCTTTATCGTCAAGTATGCCATGGTATCTTGCTTGGAACTCTTCCTACATACCGTCCCTCCACTAAGGGTAAAGACAATGCCTGTGACCAACTCTCAGTCGACCTTATCACTCTGGAAGCTCGAACCAAGAACATTCATTCAGTGCATCTCAAGTTGTCACGACCCAAAATTGGCCCGTGACGGCCCTAATACTACGCAACGCCTAAAGACGTAACGCAGTAAAAGAAAGCCAAAACCCAGAAATCTAAACCATAAAAATATGGAAAAGATAATATAAGTTTTTGAAACATTTGAAATCGCAACCCAAATTCTTTAAAAGTCCCACTTTCTTTCTTTAAAATTTTGGAAACACCCCCTTTTTGTAAAAACTAGCCAAGATGAATACAACACAAATATACGATGCCGTAGTGAAGAAATAAAGACAATGGAGAGAAAGCTGTATATAGAAGACAACAAATCCATAAATAATATACAATATAGTCCTCACCAAGTCTCTACGTCAAGAACATTATAGTAGATGGAGAGTACAAGATACAACGAATGTATAATATGAAATACAGATAATCATCCAACCCACCTAAACAAAAATAGAAAACTGTGAGCCGATGCGACATCGCTAGCAAAAGATGATAGCTGAATAGCGGAATAGCCTGCCTCGACTACTCTGGGGAACAACCTGAAACACCTGTGGCACAACGGGGGTGAGTTGCCAACTCATGAATAGTAGGTAACATATGCAGGTAATCGCAGGAATGTTCGTACAGCATGAATCAAAGATATGCGATTACGGTAATAACATGTCATGCAAATGCTGAATAATGGAAAGCACACTAGCAGGAACAATCGATATGTAAAGCAATAATAACATGACAATAGTGTGCAATAACTATACAATAGGGATATGAGAAGGCAAATATGCATGAAGGGTACACTAACAGGTACTCCTAAAACATGGAACAGTGCATAAGTGAAAAGGTACGAGGTATGCAGTGAAATATGTCATCCACGGAATCCTGTCATCGTGGTAGGATCACAATCCATCAAGACACTCAAATCCCAATTCCTCAAATCAGCCCCCACATTGGGCTCTCACATCATATAAGTCTCACATCTCTACAATGTACAATATCGAGTAATCTCCTGTATCCCGAATGTACAAATCAGTAATCACATAGGTATGTCCAATATCCAATCTCAATGAATCACCTAATATCCCAAGTCAAATCTCAAGTAAGAATCTATCATCCTAAAGGTAAATACATACAGAAATAAGTATGATGGGGGCAATACACATATATTAGCGTCCCATTCCACTAATACTGGTGTAAGGGTACATATAACAACGGCTAAATCCCCTGTTATATATACAAAGGTGTTAAAGAAATATCATGAAAACCATGCGCCAAGCATCGACACAGAAATCCTGATCACGTATCATACGCTATCCCGAAAGCACGAGTGCCTAGCTCTGACCCTCGCCTTTCGACGTATCCATACGTACATGACTCCCAACGGTGTCTCCGTGATCCCCCGCCGAGTCATGAGTACTGTCACCGGTAGGTACTCGCCCGCCTCCAGGCTCAATCGGCAAAGTCCATCGATCTTCTTGCCGAGGGGAACCATACCGGGCCCCACCATGTACCCTCATACGGCAACCACACCTCGTATGGAGTATACAATCAGAACCGATAAATCTCATGGTGGCTGCGCAAATATCATATCAAGGAAACCGGGTTTTTCAATGTATGCATAATTTCATGAAGTCCCGCGGTTCCCAAATCCAGAAATCATCATGTGAAATCAAAATAAGAATGCGCAAATCCAGGAATACATATATGCGATATATCTGAAATGCGAGCATAAAAATGAGAACATATAGCTGAAACCAGATGTATGCGAAATCAATAAGGTACAGCTAAGTATAGGTGTCTACCTATAAGTAAAAGATGTCGTATACCCCCCTGGGTATAAGTAGAATATGTAGGATACCCCCTGGGTATAAGTAAAATATGTGCAAGGTATACCTGTAGCTATATCGCAAGGTGTAGATGTCACTAATGGTAAGATACACTATAGGTATACCGATAAGCTAGATGTCATGTATGATAAGTAATAAAGTATTTATAAGGGGTTGTGTGTGACATGGCAATTATTGACGGTGTGTGTGTATCATACAATCCGTGCTCGTGCAACATGAGCCGTCAATAATATGTGCAGTGTCTTACGGCTACTAGTCACAGTACCACTACATCAAGAAATAAGGTAAAGGCGCAATTCTAACAATGACGTAGAATATGCGACAGGTATTAGAATCCTAGCCTAGACGGATAACGACATACGGGCGATTCCCCTGTAGATGTTAAATCTACTCACCTACGCTCCACGCTAGGTGAATCCTACCATCTGCTCCCCCTGTAGCAGTGTCCATAGTCCCTGCCTGCAAACCTGCAAAAAGACATGGAAATCATATATAAGCCAAATATTCCGCAAAACGCGATATCGAACCAAAACGAGAAACTCGCGTCGCGAACTAAACGCGCGTGTGCACGATACGCTAAAACGTGTGTGTACACGTCTAAAACCATCGCGACACGCCGCGATACACTGGATCACAGAACCCACTCACGTATCGCGCGTATCGCGCAAACAAAACGGACATGCAAAACGATATAATGCCCCAGATTTTCCTACAGGCCAAAACATACAAAACTAGACATGCCAAAGCACTAGACAACACAGCAGACAACCCTAGCCAAGACCCCAACACCCCTTCCCCCTACTTGGCCGCAAATTGCGGCCAAACCTAATAAATCTGCGGCCATCCTTGGGAATTAGGGGCTCGTGCTCAGGTGGTGGTATCTAGGCCTAGTGTACATGCCCCTGTTTTCTCAATTTTAACCTGAAGGTCCCGGGTCAAAAGCAGATCTCAGAATGCCAATATATCGCTTTAAAAACGCTAAATGCACTAAAAAGGAAACCCTATGGTATTTTTGTGTAATCCAGGGTTAAACACTGTTAAAGTGACCCTAACAACACTTAAATAAGTAGGGTTTACCAACACAATCATCAATTTGCCACAACATCTCACAAATCACCATAATTAGCACTAAACTAGCTAATTAACACAAACCGACGCTAATTAACACAAAAGCTAAGCAAACTAGGGAAAGGGTTCAGAAATATACCCTAGAGAACCCTAAATAGCAAGTGAAGAAGTGTATGGAGGAGGTGAGAGCTTGCTGCAAGTTGCTGGGCTGCTACAGTTGCTGCTGCTGCTGCTGATGATGATATCTGCTGCTGCTGATGGATGCTGGTGTTGGAGCTGCTGCTGCTGCCTTGCTCTGATGTTGTGTGTGTGTGTTGCTGACGAAGCTGCTGCTGTTGCTAGCTTCTGGTGATGCTCTCTACTGCTGCTGCTGCTAATGGTGCTGATCTTGTTGTTGTTGCTGCCACTACTGCTGCTCCTTCTCTGCTGCTGCTGCTTCAGTTGTTGCTGTTGTTTTTGCTGCTGCTGTGCTGTTGTGTGGGTGTGTGTATGTGTGAGTTTGAGAGTGAGAGGATGAGAAAACTGAGTGAGAATGAGAGGACACCAACAAGTCAACCCCCTCCTCTTTCTCTCTCTTCATTAAATGAAGGCATGGGCAAGCCATCATGCCTCATAATGCACTCTCTCTCTCTCTCTCCAAGTCAACACAAAACAATCATTTAAAAACCCTTTTCAAATTCATTTTATTTTTGAAAAGAACCATCATACTTAAAACCCAAAACACTTAAAACAAAACTATAAAGCTAGATTTGGGAAAATGGTTAGTTCACCATGTTGCTAATCATGGTTAAACCCCCAAAACAACCCTAGTTATCATGCACAAGTGTGTGCAAGCCTAGGAAAAATCTAATAAAATACTCAATAAATAGGATAAAATATTTGAAAACTACTTTGGTAAAATTTTTATTAAAAACCATACATTAAAATATAATTAGCTACAAAACACATTCTAAGGTGTTACAATCTCCTCCCCTTAAAAGAAATTCGTCCCCGAATTTAAAAATATACTGCTACACGTACCTTCAAGGAGAAGATTACAACTCCCAAATCTCGTTCGCAGGCTCCCAAGTGATTACCTCACTATACGGCTACGTCCAAGAAAAACCCTTCACAGATGGTAAGACCCTTGACCAATGTTCCTCCACCTACCGAGTCATTAACACACATGGCTGCTGGTGAACGAAATATCGCGTCCAAGCTAATTGGTCTGGTGCCAAATCATGTGAGAATGGTCATGAAGGTAATTGTAAAGTATGATCACAAGGAATATGGGGTAAAAATCCAATAATCTGGGCGGAAGTGCCAAATTAAGGGCAACGAAACTAACTCGCTTATAGGATCTCAGAAGGACCAAAATTCTGGGATAAGCTTACCAAAATCCAACACGTCATTCATCGGAAAGTCCGTAGGAATAAATGATATGTCCCTGTGAACTCGAGTCTATAACAAACGCAGTCGGCATAAGACCTCAGTTCGAAATGGACAATTCCCATCCTGACCTAACACAACTGGACCATCTCCGAAGTCTCTAGACAAGCTGGGGTCCAAAATCCTACTTACGCAGAGTCAAAAAAAAACAACAGACTGGTGATCGACACGACCTAACCCCTAAGCCTAAAGGTGGCTAATTGGAGTGTCTCCTGATAACGGCTATCGAAGGAGAACCCTAACGATGGCGAGTGATGATCCCCAACCGCTGACAACAATCAAAACAACACACAACTAACAAGAAACAACTGAGCAAATTGAGTATAACCGGACAACAAGAATCCGAATGGAGTCACACCCTGAATAAACTTAGGTAGAAACCATAACGAAATTCGTGGAGATCTGCTCCCACTCCTACTTCGGAACGGTTAAAGGTTGCAACTCTCCCGTCGGCCTCAGATGCTCGACCCAAGCACCCAACAAGAGAGACACCTTGAAACGAATCCTGACTAATCCTTACATCCTTTCCCACCCGTAACTATCTTACAAGTCACGTCAAAGCTGGTGGAACTTAAATGAATATGGAGAATTGATAGATGTGCTAGCTCTAGGATTTCACGTGTCTACCTGATAATGTCAGGTACACAAACGTGTCCCTAACTTAGCTCATCATTGCCACAAATCAAGGACTCCGAATCATTACCCAGCCGAGTATGCTCAGGTATCCCTGACGTACGAGCATCGGCGGGCAGTGTCTCGCGAAAACGATTAAGGAAAAGTGGTCGGGCGTGAACATGAGCAAGCTGTCCCCTCCGCAGAGACGAACTTAAGCTGTACTCAACTATCACACAAGATCTGTAAATCTACAGAAGACTATCACAACAATCAAAATCCGCTGCAGGAAGATGCACATTAGCTCTAGTGGTCCATGGAAAATCTGACATGACTCTCGAACAAGTAGTGTCTCCAAATCTCCAACGCAAAACCACCGCGGCCATCTCCAGATCATGAGTGGAATATCCTTCTCTTACTTCCTCCAAATGTAGGGAAGCAAAAGCGATAACTCTGTAGTGTCACCTCAGTACACACTCGAGCCCCACCCAAGAAACATTACAGTTAAACAACAAGTTCGCCCGAACCAAAGGCAAAGAAGGAACTGATGCAGTCGTTAACAGAATCTTCAACTGCCGAAAACTCCTCACACATGCCTCAGTCCACAGAAAAGAAACCTCCATCTCGGTCAATTCTTTCGACGGTGCAGCACTACTCTAGTAATCCTGCACGAAACGGCGGTAAAACCTACTAAGCCCAAAAATCTGCGGGCTTCCGTCCTGCACACATGTCTGGGCCTAAGCTGTACGGCCACGATCTCCCTCGGACCTATACGAAACCGTCTCCCGTGACTACAAGACCTAGGAGTCAACACAAAACAAGCCTGAAGAAACACTGCGAGAATTTAGCAAACTGCTGGTGCTCTCCTAGTATCTGCATAACAAATCATCAAGTGCTACTATTGTCCCTCAAGACACATTAAATAGACCAGAATGTCGTAAATAACACAACTAAAAACTGGTCGAGGAAAGGCCTGAAGAAATCTGGTTCATCACATCTACGAATGCTGCTAGGACATCGGTGAATCCAATGACTCACTAACACACACAAAGCCCGTAGCACGCATAAGGCTATCTTCGGAATGCCATCACCCCGAATCCGCAATAATGATGACCTGATCCCAAACAAACTTAGAAAATGTCTCGCACTCTGGAGCTGATCGAAGAAATCGTCCATGCGAGGTGAAGGATACCCATCCGCACCGTAAGCCGGTTCAAGTAACGATCCGTCGATACACAACCTTAAACTGCCAACTTTCTCCTTGACAAACAGAAATAGGAGCTTCCAAAAGCGAAACACTCGGACGCACAAAACTCCCTATACCAAAACTCTGCAGCTGATCCTTAAGCTCCCTAAGCTTTTCCGGCTCATCCGGAACGACGTCGGAAAACTCTCGTACGAAAGGAACCCGGTCTAACAATCCCACTGTGGCTCCGGTATCACGAATGAACGCCAAGAATCCACGACATCTCCTCAAAAGCCGACTAGCGAAAAAGGCTGAGTTCAAGCTGTGAGAGGCGGCAAAACTATCCACCTGCACAACAAGAACTGATTCACCGGGAAAACCATTCCTGACTGTTTCCTCACGGTAGTCCACAGACGCCTAGCACGTAATTAACCAGTCTGTGCCCAGGAGAACGTCAAATCCATCATCTCTAGAAGGATCAAAACGACGGACGAATCTCTATCTCCTATCCTATTGGCACACAACTGAATACGTGTCGCACAATAAAAGAATCGCTAACAGAAGTTAAAAAAACAAACTATGACTAAGCTACCCAACCACGGTACAAGCATGAAAAAACAACGAATACATCAAAAGAATATGCGAAATAAGGATACCTGAAAACTCCACATTGGACGCCTGCGCGTCCCGATGAGTAGAAGCAAACTCTTGTGTCTGCCCTCTACCCGCAACTGGCTGAACTCCTCTGGTAGACTGAGCCCTCTGAGCGAATCTTCCACGTCCACGGCCTCTCTGAAAACGATCCTGACGAGGTGCTAAGGAACAATCCCTAACAAAGTGCTGAAGGCTTCCGCATCGAAAATATCCACGTGTTGACTGCTGACCATCCTGGGGATGAGAGCTGAACGGCTATCCTCGTCCTAAGCCTCTGCTACTCCTGCGATGGCCACGAAATCTGTCTCGATGACCAAACCTCTGTCTCTGGGTTGGTACACTGGTACGAGTCCTCCACTGTCCTGGAATATGTGCCTCGTCAACTGGAGCTGCAACCACTGGTGCTATGTAGGTGACGGACTGCTGCATGCTGATCGTAAGTGACAACTGAGTAACAGGGGTGACAACCTCCTGTCGTAGCTCCCGAACGACATCAACCAATGAACTCATAGTCTGGCGGAATTCCTGCATCTCTACCAAAAGTCTATCAATAGTATATGTCGTAGGCTGATCCGTCTGCACCTGTGCAACTAGAGTGTCATCCTGGTCAGTACTCGTCTCACCCGAGCCAACTCTGACCTCGGCCCTCGCTGCATCATCCTGAGTCCCCATAGTCATCGGCGGCAAGGCTATAAATAGATATAAGATTCGATGAGAAATAGGAATCGAATCTCAAGGATATGAATCATCAAGGAAGGAATTTCAAGCAAATTGTACTTAGGTCACTTAAGGTGAAGGATCGCATCAGGGGTATGCTGCAGACATACACACACTACGTTACTTTGCTTAAGCTACCTACTCCATCATACTAAGGTCATCCTACACTCCGAAAGGTAAAACCTAGCGCTCTGATACCAACTTTGTCACGACCCAAAATTGGCCCGTGACGGCCCTAATACTACGCAACGCCTAAAGACGTAACGCAGTAAAAGAAAGCCAAAACCCAGAAATCTAAACCATAAAAATACGGAAAAGATAATATAAGTTTTTGAAACATTTGAAATCGCAACCCAAATTCTTTAAAAGTCCCACTTTCTTTCTTTAAAATTTTGGCAACACCCCCTTTTTGTAAAAACTAGCCAAGATGAATACAACACAAATATACGACGCCGTAGCGAAGAAATAAAGACAATGGAGAGAAAGCTGTATATAAAAGACAACAAATCCATAAATAATATACAATATCGTCCTCACCAAGTCTCTAGGTCAACAACATGATAGTAGATGGAGAGTACAAGATACAACGAATGTACAATATGAAATACAGATAATCATCCAACCCACCTAAGCAAAAATAGTAAACTGTGAGCCGATGCGACATCTGTTGCAAAAGATGATAGCTGAATAGCGGAATAGCCCGCCTCGACTACTCTGGGAACAACCTGAAACACCTGTGGCACAACGGGGGTGAGTTGCCAACTCGTGAATAGTAGGTAACATATGCAGGTAATCGCAGGAATGTATGTACAACATGAATCTAAGATATGCGATTACGGTAATGTAACGTTTTGAAAATCGTTTCGGTGAAATTTCGAAAAAACGGTAAAATAAGGGGGTTTTCTGTAAAAAGTCAAAATGCAAATATCATTATTATAAAATTAAATATACATATTCTAGCTATGTAATTGCTAGTATTTGGTGTTTATTGAACCACTAGTAAAATTTCAAATTTTCTGAAAATTTTTCCGAAATTAATTATTTTAATATTATTTTAAGCCGTCACTAATACATTTAATTAGGGAAAATTACAAATTGGAATGAGTTGAAACAAATTTTGTGCATCATAAAACTTTAAATAAAATTTTATCATGTGGTTTTTGAAAAGAAATCGTTTGCCAAAACGGTTTAGAAAATATCGAAGAAAAAGGCTTTTTTTCGGTGAAATTTAGTGTTAACGGGAGTTGGGGTAATACATTTATCTTTTTTCCTAACCCACACACCCACACCTCACCCTCTCTCCCTCTCCCCATGTGGCCGGCCCCACCATGACAGCCCTCCCTCTCTCTCCAATCACTTCTTTTGTCAAAAGAAAAGAAAAGAAAAAAGTAGAAAATGATAGAATTAGAGTGGACTTTGACTAGAGTGGACTTTCCCCACCTCACTCTCTCTCCTCCCTCACCCAATCCCCACCAATTCTGGCCGAAACCTGAACCCACAACAGCCCCCAAATTCTTCATCTCATTTTCCATCAAAATCCCCAAAATTTCTATCAAAAATCCACCCTTTTTCTCAAAAATTCAAAGCTAATTCAAAATCCAAGCTTTACCCATTATTCTTTAGCTATTCAAGCATGGATCTTGGAGCATGAAATCATTGTTGGAGGCTAAGATTTTTTGAAAGTTTGATCTCAAGCTTGTGAGGTATAATCATAACCTTATGCTTAATTTGTTGTTAAATTACTTCAATCTAGCTATTAGGTGTTAAATTAGGGTTTTAAATTTCAAGTTTGAAATTTAAAGAAAGGGTTTTGAATACTAAGTTAGGGTTTAGGTCAATTGATCATGATCTAATTGTGTGGTTATTATCTAGTGGGCATGCTAAAACAAAGCTAATTACTAGGTTACTAATTGTTTTTTTTTTAAAATTGTTCAAATTATGCTAATTTGCTATCTAGGTTTTTGGAAATTTATTAAATGGTTTAGATTAAAATATGATTAAGGTTTCTTGATATTATTAACATTATAAATTTTGGTTTAATACTATGGTATATGCAAAACTAAGCTTAATTGATGAATTGTGAATTTTACTTTAAAAAGTGTTAAAATTGATATGTTTGCAAACTAGAATTTTGGAGTTAATGAGATTGAATTATAGGAATGGTTCATATGACTTTGTTATGATATTTAGTGGATATTGTGGCCGCTAGATTCATTTATATATCGAGTTTTGTACTAAAACGGTTAATTTTTGCTTGTTTGATTTTCGAAAAAATGGCTTTTAAAGTGAGTTTGAGGTTTTTGTGAATTGCAACCTAATTCATATTATAATTGGTGTTTGGGTTTTTCTCGATGGTTTGACGTTTGTAGATCGACATCGAGGGTTGCTTTAGCTATTCTTGCATGCGTAGCCGATAGGTTTTGACCTCTGCGTGATACGCGTGCCGAATTGGTTTTCATATACCGTATCGATTTCGGATTTGGTTTTTATGCGATACGATACGTTGTGATATGTAGGTACCCCCATGTGGACTTCGAGACGACAAGCAAGCGCGTGGCGACGTCGGCACCGGCGAGCGAGGAACAGGTGAGTAGATTTATATCTACGGGGAGAAGTCGGGTGGATGGCGTATAGCACCCCCGCAGTCCGTAGTGTAGCTCATATATATATGTTTATATAGGTGTTTCATGATACGAGAATGTTTATTCATGTTATGTTTATGTGTTCATGGGTTACCTTTGGGTTAGTTGCGAAAACCTAGAGTAGTTGTTATACCCACATACGCACACACAGACTTGCATACTTTACTTTCCTGTGCGCAGTTTGGGATGTGTATATATGTATATATGCGTGGGTATGGGACTATGCATATGTACATTCATATACGCATGCATGGATAATGAGGATAGTACTTGGGATTTAAGATGAGTTGATGAGATTTGATTTGAGGCCGTGAGATCGGTGATATAGCAGGGTTCGTATTTGAGATACGACATGACGTTGTAGCGGGTCCTTGATGTACTGTTTCACACATGTGCATGCATACTTAGGCGGTATCAGTATTGTACTAGACGTAGATCAGTACCCCGATCATGATATTTGATAAAGAGGATACCGGGTGAATAGTATGATGAATGTGATATTGACCCGTACCCAGATTTGGGATGCCGTACGAAGGATTTACGTACGAGCTATATTGATGATTGATCCACACTCTTGACTTGGGATGTCTGATTATAGATATGGTATCGGATATGATATTATTGAGGCGGGATCACCGACTAATATATATACAGGTATGTATATGTATCGACTCAGATGTTAGGCGGTTTCCTTACCTGTAGTTCAGCTTTTTAGTTCAGCCGTATAATTTAGTGTAGTTGTTAGACTAGATTAGACTCCTACCTATTTCAAAACTAACGAATCGTGGGTATTTTAAAAGATAGGTCAAGGTATTTTACGGATATTTCAAAAGACGTATCTTTTCTTAAAAACACCGTAGCCCTTATTTCCAAAACACCGCGATTCGTGTTATTTCAAAAGGCATTATTGTAGCACTTATATTAGGTTAATGCAGTTTAGTTATCGTTGTGTCTAGTATTCAGCTCCCGCATATTATTGCTGTTGCTCCGCATAGCATACTTATTGTAATTCATATTTCATTATTGATATCATGCTGTTAGGACACCAGCACCATTACCGATGACGCGTATGTACCACGTACACTTACTTGCCGGCTCACACACATCTTCATCGGTAATTGCCATGTCACGAACACTTTAGAAAATATTATTTCATTTGAAATAGGTTGTTACCAAATAGTTTAGACATGATATTAGTGTACTTGCCGTATATGCTAGTTAGACATTGTAGTTATTGCCTACTACTTCATGCATGTTATTATTCACTATTGTGTCGCATTCATGGATTCTCATGCCTATATTCACTGTTTACATGCTATTGATGACTTGGATTCGGATTTCATGAGATTTCTTTGATTTGGAGGAAAACCGAAAAAACATAAATAAACCTTTTCTCTCTTTTAAAATAAAAAGTGCGGTTTTCCCATGATGTATGAGTCGTCCACCATGAGTTTACTGATGGATTTCGAGACCCGATTCGAGGAGTGGAGGAACCGTTTCGGGTACATGGTGGGCCCGGTGCGGTACCCTGGGGAAAGAAGATCGTGTTGTTGACGTTGAGCCTGGCAGGGGAGCACTACCGACCGGTGATTTTTCCCGACGCGTCGGATATCCGGAGGATACCGTCGTGGTCTTGAGATGGATGGTAGGGGCCGGTCTGGACCGACGGCGCCCTAGATATTGTGATTGAGATATTAAGATTTTCAGATATTGAGGTACAGAGATTGTGACACAGAGATATCGAGATATTTGGATACTTGTTTTGTGTCGATGCTGGGCACTGTTTTATGCTGATTTCATTTATGGTACCTCCTATTTAAAATACAGAAATCTCACTGATTTATGAAAGTAGCTTTATTCAGTACATGCATTCATACATCATCCATATGATATATCGCTACCTGAGGCACTGACACGGGCACATAGGATTACACTCGGGTTAGATATTTACCCTAATCATTGTGAGGCTGCATGTTATATATATTTGAGGATATATTATGATCGTTGAACTAGGATTGCGTTGTTCATGTGGTTTCTATTCGTAGATGTTTTTCTACTCACGAGTTGGCAACTCACCCCCGTCGTGCCCCAGTTTCTTGCAGGTTTGCCGTACAGGGCTCTTTACGGCTTTGCGGGCATAGTTTCGTTCGGGTGATTTGCTAGTAGGTGGGTTTACTTGTATCGTACCCCCATTATATATCTTGTATATCATTATTCTGTTGTATCTAGAAGTTCCATCCAAACATGTATTTATTGAGATAGAGACCCGAGATGTTATTCTTTCGACCTTAGAGTCGCGTGTTATATTTCTGTGGAATTCTTATTGTTTGAGTTTCCTTTTGAGTTTTGATCCTCGTCCTTGGCGTTGTATATTATATTGCTTATGTGGTTGTGACCGTCGATTGACGAATAGCTAGCTCCCGCTTGGGGATGCCTTTTTATTGATTTCGTATACTATTCATGTTGTATCCCGTTTGGGGGCCATTTTTTACAAAGGAGACTCTGCCAAAATTTTCAGGAAATATTTGATGTTTTTAAAATGCATAATTCGTCTTTTGCTAATAAAACTACTTGATTTAAATTGGTTTTTCCTTCACTCTACTACTTTTCTTGGTTTGGATTTCTGGGTTTTCGGCTTACTTAGATTACGTACGCCTCGAGACGTTTCGTAGTTTAAGTGACGGTCATGTTCCGTACTTTTGGGACGTGACAGGTAATAACATGTCTTGCAAATGCTGAATAATGGAATGTACACTAGCAGGTACAATCAATATGTAAAGCAATAATAACATGACAATAGTGTGCAATAACTATGCAATAGGGATATGAGAAGGAAAATATACAGCTATCATGAAGGGTACACTAACAGGTACTCCTAAAACATGGAACAGTGCATAAGTGAAAAGGTACGAGGTATGGAGTGAAATATGTCATCCACGGAATCCTGTCATCGTGGTAGGATCACAATCCATCAAGACACTCAAATCCCAATTCCTCAAATCAGCCCCCACATTGGGCTCTCACATCATATAAGTCTCACATCTCCACAATGTACAATATCGAGTAATCTCCTATATCCCGAATGTACAAATCAGTAATCACATAGGTATGTCCAATATCCAATCTCAATGAATCACCTAATATCCCAAGTCAAATCTCAAGTAAGAATCTATCATCCTAAAGGTAAATACATACAGAAATAAGTATGATGGGGGCAATACACATATATTAGCGTCCCATTCCACTAATATTGGTGTAAAGGTATATATAACAACGGCTAAATCCCCTGTTATATATACAAAGGTGTTAAAGAAATATCATGAAAACCATGCGCCAAGCATCGACACAGAAATCCTGATCACGTAACATACGCTATCCCGAAAGCACGAGTGCCTAGCTCTGACCCTCGCCTTTCGACGTATGCATACGTACATGACTCCCAACGGTGTCTCCGTGATCCCCCGCCGAGTCATGAGTACTGTCACCGGTAGGTACTCGCCCGCATCTAGGCTCAATAGGCAAAGTCCATCGATCTTCTTGCCGAGGGGAACCATACCGGGCCCCACCATGTACCCTCATACGGCAACCACACCTCGTATGGAGTATACAATCAGAACCGATAAATCTCATGGTGGCTGCGCAAATATCATATCAAGGAAACAGGGTTTTTTTCAATGTATGCATAATTTCATGAACTCCCGCGGTTCCCAAATCCAGAAATCATCATGTGAAATCAAAATAAGAATGCGCAAATCCAGGAATACATATATGCGATATATCTGAAATGCGAGCATAAAAATGAGAACATATAGCTGAAACCAGATGTATGCGAAATCAATAAGGTATAGCTAAGTATAGGTGTCTACCTATAAGTAAAAGATGCCGTATACCCCCTGGGTATAAGTAGAATATGTAGGATACCCCCTGGGTATAAGTAAAATATGTGCAAGGTATACCTGTAGCTGTATCGCAAGGTGTAGATGTACCTATCACTAATGGTAAGATACACTATAGGTATACCGATAAGCTAGATGTCAAGTATGATAAGCAATAAAGTATCTATAAGGGGTTGTGTGTGACATGGCAATTATTGACGGTGTGTGTGTAGCATACAATCCGTGCTCGTGCAACATGAACCGTCAATAATATGTGCAGTGTCCTACGGCTGCTAGTCACAGTACAACTACATCAAGAAATAAGGTAAAGGCGCAATTCTAACAATGACGTAGAATATGCGACAGGTATTAGAATCCTAGCCCAGACGCAAAACGCCATGCGGGCGATTCACCTGTAGATGTTAAATCTACTCACCTACGCTCCACGCTAGGTGAATCCTACCATCTGCTCCCCCCTGTAGTAGTGTCCGTAGTCCCTGCCTGCAAACCTGCAAAAAGACATGGAAATCATATATAAGCCAAATATTCCGCAAAACGCGATATCGAACCAAAACGAGAAACTCGCGTCGCGAACTAAACGCGCGTGTGCACGATACGCTAAACCGTGTGTGTACGCGTCTAAAACCATCGCGACACGCCGCGATACACTGGATCACAGAACCCACTCACGTATCGCGCGTATCGCGCAAACACAACGGACATGAAAAACGATATAATGCCCCAGATTTTCCTACAGGCCTAAACTTACAAAACTAGACATGCCAATGCACTAGACAACACTGCAGACAACCCTAGCCAAGACCCCAACACCCCTTCCCCCTACTTGGCCGCAAATTACGGCCAAACTTAATAAATCTGCGGCCATCCTTGGGAATTAGGGGCTCGTGCTCAGATGCTGGTATCTAGACCTTGTATACATGCCCCTGTTTTCTCAATTTTAACCTGAAGGTCCCGGGTCAAAAGCAGATCTCAGAATGCCAATATATCGCTTTAAAAACGCTAAATGCACTAAAAAGGAAACCCTATGGTATTTTAGTGTAATCCAGGGTTAAACTCTGTTAAAGTGACCCTAACAACACTTAAATAAGTAGGGTTTACCAACACAATCATCAATTTGCCACAACATCTCACAAATCACCATAATTAGCACTAAACTAGCTAATTAACACAAACCGACGCTAATTAACACACAAGCTAAGCAAACTAGGGTAAGGGTTCAGAAATATACCCTAGAGAACCCTAAGTAGCAAGTGAAGAAGTGTATGGAGGAGGTGAGAGCTTGCTGCAAGTTGCTGGGGCTGCTACAGTTGCTGCTGCTGCTGATGATGATGATATCTGCTGCTGCTGATGGATGCTGGTGTTGGAGCTGCTGCTGTTGCCTTGCTCTGATGTTGTGTGTGTGTGTGTTGCTGACGAAGCTGCTGTTGTTGCTAGCTTCTGGTGATGCTCTCTACTACTGCTGCTGCTAATGGTGCTGATCTTGTTGTTGTTGCTGCCACTACTGCTGCTCCTTCTCTGCTGCTACTGCTTCAGTTGTTGCTGTTGTTTTTGCTGCTGCTGTGCTGTTGTGTGGGTGTATGTATGTGTGAGTTTGAGAGTGAGAGGATGAGAAAAATGAGTGAGAATGAGAGGACACCAACAAGTCAACCCCCTCCTCTTTCTCTCTCTTCATTAAATGAAGGCATGGGCAAGCCATCATGCCTCATAATGCACTCTCTCTCTCTCTCTCTCCAAGTCAACACAAAACAATCATTTAAAAACCCTTTTCAAATTCATTTTATTTTTGAAAAGAACCATCATACTTAAAACCCAAAACACTTAAAACAAAACTATAAAGCTAGATTAGGGAAAATGGATAGTTCACCATGTTGCTAATCATGGTTAAACCCCCAAAACAACCCTAATTATCATGCACAAGTGTGTGCAAGCCTAGGAAAAATCTAATAAAATACTCCATGAATAGGATAAAATAATTGAAAACTAATTTGGTAAACTTTTTATTCAAAACCATACATTAAAATATAATTAGCTACAAAACACATTCTAAGGTGTTACACAAGTACTTAAGAATGTCCTCCATAGCTGTCCAGTGATTCTCCCCAGGTCCGATTGATTCCTGATCACTACACCTAGTGAGTTATCTACATCTGTTCTGGTACGTAACATCGCACACATGATAGAGCATACTGCCGAAGCATAGGGTATCCCTTGCATGAGAGCTCTGTCCAAATCAGTTTTTGGAGAGAGAGATCAATGAGTAAGTAGGCGAACCAGCACGCTTAGAATCTACCATACTAAACCCCTTTATTATGGTGTTAATTTACTTGGATTTGGGACACTCCCAATATCCACTTAGATCTATCATCATAGATCATAATCCATAAGATGTAGTAGGTATCATCCAGATCTTCTATACAGAATCCTCGTGATAAAAGGAGCTTGACCGAGTGTAGCATAGGAAACTATTTCCTATCAAGGGTATGTCATCTATGTACAATACGTGTAAAACAACCTCACTCTCTACAACCTTCATATATATACAAGGTTCATCTACCTTTTGATGAAGTCAAACTCTTTGACTGCCATATTAAAATAGATGTTCTAACTCCGTGATGCTTGCTTTAATCCTGATGGACTTAAGAATAGCTTTGTAAGTCCCAACTTTTCAATTTACACAAAGAATCTTCTCAAGATCCATTTGCTCCCAATGGGTTTTACCCATTCAGGTGCAACATGCAAAGTCATACTTTGTTGGTGTACATGGATTCCATCTTTGATCCCATAGCATCCAGCCTTTTCACAGAGTCCCTACTCATAATGGCCTGCCTGAATCTAGTTGGGCCATCATCTACCATGATGCAATCCTCGCTCCCACTATCACCGAGAAGACTGTAGTATCTCTCAAGTGGATGAGGAACACTACCAGATTCGCGGAGAGGCTGAGGTTCGTTGGAGAATATTGAATCCTTTGTTTTCACCAAATCATCAACTGTTAGTTTGTTCAGCTGGAACTCCTTCAAGTTCTACCTCATGACCACAAATTTCTTGACAAGAAATTCCTTTTCTAAAAAGGTGGCATGGTGAGAAACAAAACACCTTTTGCTCCTCAGAGTGGTAGAAGATATACACTTGCGAATGTTCGGCATATCCAACAAACTTATAGAACTGACCTTGCCTCGAGCTTGTCAGGATTTTGCTTTTCAACATAGGCCGGACAGCCCCATATCTTAACTCGTTTAAGACATGGTCTCTTCCCATGCCATATCTCATATGGAGTGGTAGGCACTGATTTGGATGAAACCCCATTCAATAGGTATGCAGCTTCTCAAGTGCATAGCACCCAAAAGGAAACAGGTAACTCAGTAGTACTCATCATGGAGCGCACCATATCTCATAGGGTGCGATACCTCCGCCCCGATACACCTTGCGCTGTGGTGTATATGAAGAAGTATGCTGAGAGAGAATCACATTCTCCTTTTAGAAAATCCAGGAACTCCACATCCAAGTATTCGCCTCCTCGATCATATCGAAGGATTTAATACTTCTACCCGTCTGGTTCTTCAACTTCAAGCTTATATTCCTTGAATTTCTCAAAAGTTTCAGACCTGTGTTTCAACAGGAACATATGTCCGATTCCTGAGAGATAATTGGTGAATATAACGAAGTACGAAGAACCAACCCTAGAATTTGTAGACATAGGACTGTATACATCATCATGTATCTGTCCCAAGAGTTCAATAACTCTTTCTCTGTTTCGAGTAAACGGAGTAATGGTCATTTTACCTTTGAGACAAGGCTGGCAAATATCATAAGATGAAAATTTGAACATATTCTCATATTCATCCTTATGTAACTTAGCTGGCCGTGTCGCATTGGTATGACCTAGTCTACAATGTCTCAAGAAGGATTCGTTCATTTCTGAACTACTCCTTTTGTGTTTGTTCTACATACTTTGGACTGTGGTTTGATTTAGAACGTCTATGCTATTACATAACGTGCCTGATCCAATCAACTCTTGATTCAGGAAAATGTTCACAACATTATCCTCCAATATAGAATTATATTCTTCTTTAACTTAAAAAAGAAACCGATATAATGTTGTATATCAGGTTCGGTATCTAATAACATTTGTTTAGAATCAATATATTAATACAAGGTGATATTTGTCAATTGGTTTGGCTGCAACAATTGCACCATTCTCTAACGCTTAGAGATATATCACCCAATCTCAGTTCTCTACCTATCTGTAGCCCATGTAACATATTACATATGTGGGATCCTGATCCGGTATCACATACCCAGGATGTAGATGATACTGAGAAATAGTTCTCGGTAATGAACATACCCGAAAAAGATGCATCAACATGCACTTTCCTCGATTGGGTGGCATGGGGATCCGAATATTCCCCTATTTCTTGCTCGGACTTATAACAATTATAAGATTGAGAGGACCAACGTTCCCCAGCTCAGTATAAAAAGCAGGTTCGGTCAATGGATCCATATTATTATCTTGATTAAGGTGTGACATGGTCGCTACCAGGAGAGAGAGTGTGTGAAGAAAACACACTGCGTGCGCTGTTGCAGGATCAGATTGGTTATTATTTTATCTAATCAGGATGGCTCCCACTGTTTTTATCAAATCTTCTTTCAAACCCTAAAAGGTATGATTAGCCGGGATTAATTACACCCTACAAGTTCGCCAATCTTTCGGCCAGGCCAGTGTCGGTACTTTGAGGGAGGTTCTCCGTGCTTTCGCACGGACCTAATTAAAATAAACCTTGTATTCCCAAGGGCGTAACCCCGTTAACACCTTTCTAGACACCTACTTGATCGGCTAATTGTATTGTGTAAAACTCTCTCAGGAGTAACTCTTACTCGCAGTGGGTATCGGGATCCAACTATCTCATAGAAGGTATGCAATCTCATTGCAAATTTCAACACTTGAAATTCCCGATAATATTTTGCCCTTAGCGTCCTATGACCTTGACGAAAGCCAACAAACCATAGCCCGCTAGTCAAGTTCAACCCGTACATTTCAAGATTGAATTAAACCCACCCGCACGACCCTTGACGAAAGCCAACAAAGTCTTACGACTACCCTAATCCAATCGCATCATATGCTTAAGCAGATAAGCACTAATCAGCTACCGCACACTACGCCTTGACGAAAGCCAACAAACATAGCACGAATACTAAATACTACTTATCTGAAATGACGGAGGGCTACGACAGGTTTTTAAGAAAACCCTTTGCGTAATGAACTTGATCTCGTTGTAGAATCGAGTGATTTTGAAAATGAGTGTTTTTTAGGCTTTTACTAGTTTCGCTAAAGAGGTCACTCCAAGTGAAAGGATCTCGGCTCTTTCCTCATCGAATGAGGTGCAGGATATTTCACAAATACCACTATGCAGAGCAAAAACTATAGAAGTAATCAAAAGAAAAACCGAGTGGGTTCTAGCATCTGCTATTTTCGCTAAGGAGGTCGCTCCCGGTGAAGGGATCTCGGCTATTTCCTTATCGAATAAGGTGATGGATATTCTACATGGAATACCGCTATGCAAAGAAAGAACTCGAGCTACCAGTTTTTAAAACAAGTTTCTACAACATCTTTAGGTTTCTTTTTCTTTCATTAATCTCATTAATGAAGTCCCATCAATTATGCTTCCTAAGCATCAGAGTAGAAACGAAAGCAACAATATTTATTATATATCATATATATAATATAGCCATTCGTCTCAACATATCAAGTGATCACATCACAGAATATCAGCAGCAGAAGAATATATATGAAATAATGGATATACTAGGAATTGCGTGTTTTAAATTAAGCCAGTATAAAACACAGATTCCACGGTCGGGATGAATAGCCAAACCCACATCCCTAGACCCCTACGAGAGAGGCAAGCAACCCTACCAATTCTGGAGTTGGAGACCCGGTCTCAATTCTCGAGATGGTCTCCCACTGGACCCTAGAACCCGGTTAATTGTGCTCTCCACCTTGGGTCTATCCTAATGCGGAAAAATAAATAATATACATCAATGGTGACATCATCCTCAACCCGGAAGTGTCCCAATAAAAGAATATTACATACAAGATTTTACATACATGAAAATGAAAAACTCTCATCTCACATAAAAAAAACCCCGGCTATTCAAAATACGACGATCTAATATAACATATCAGAGCAACACATAACATCACATGTCATCAACGTAAGTAAATGTAACACCTCGGAATACGATTAGTGTTAATTAAGTGATAATGGGGGTTCGTAAGGAAAAGTTTACCAAATCGGGTCCCTCACATTTTATATCAATTAATTAATAGTTTATTATTATTTGATATGCTTTGCACACATACGTGCATGTTAATGTGAGGGTATATATTAGTGTTAACCTTGTTTAGTAACCATAACACCTTAAGCTAAACCATTGCCAATTAACCTTTGCCTTAACCTTTTTCTAGAACTTTTGGGTGAGGAAATATCTAGTTTGGATTTGAGAGAGGTGGCTAGTGAATCATGGTGCATTAATGGTGGCAATAATTGAGGTGAGGGAGAGAGTGAGCATAAGGAAATTATTGACCCTACACTCACCCTCTCACCCTTTAACTCTCTCACTCTTAATCATTTCTCATTATCCTCAACCCCAAACTGAAACCTCACTCCCTCTTCACCAATCTTTGCAAAAAACTACACAAAATCCCTTTTAAAAACATCAAATTTCTTGATTTAGCCACTTGGTTGCCATGGAGCTTGGAAAGCTAGGATTTTTGAGCAAGAGTGACTAGGTAATGATCTCTAAACTGATATTTAGGAGTTATAATGTTGTATAGTTGTTGGTTGCTGTTTTAATCACTCAAGGTATCGTTTCGTGCAAAAACCGTATTTTTAGTGTCAACTTTGAGTCTCTGATATTTGTTGTAGAACCGGGTATTTTCTAGAAAAGTTCCCTTCACAGTGACATAGTGTTGAGGTATAGAACCTACCATAAAAACCTGAGACCACCCCTCTAAAGAATGGCCGCAGATTTATTAGTTCGGGCCGCAAATTGCGGCCAGAGTGGGGGCTGGGGTGTTGGGGTTTGGGCATAGGGTCTCTGTGGTTGTTTGTGGTCTCGTGGTACCTGCAACTTTTACCAATTATTTGTGTATCAAAATCTGGGAGAACTTTGCTATATTCTTGTGTTTGGGTACGCGTGTTACGTGATCCGACACGGTTCGTGATCTCATTTAGCTGTTGCACGTGGGCTGGTTTTAGTGTGTCGCTACACACGTTAGCCGTTGAACGAACACTTGTGGGTCGGATTAGAGTTGGTGCGTTGGTCAAACGTCTTGTGTACGTGGTATTGATCGCTTTCTGAGATTCGCACTTGTTATGTTTTGTGTTAATAGGATCGCAGGCGGGGACTTCAGACGCTGCGAAAAAAGGGAAGCAGGTGATTGGATTTACCTAGCCCGTGATTGTCGGTGAGTACATTTAACATCTACGAGGAATTCACCCTCATGGCGTTATGCGTCTGGGCTAGATATGATATGATATTAGCCGCATGTTATATTTCACATATAGAGATTTCGCATAACACTTCATTGCATATTATTACTTGTTGTGCTTAGACTTATATCCTTTAGACACTGCACTATTCTTGACGACTCATGTTTCATGAGAACTGATTGTATGCCACTCACACCGTCAATAATTGCCATAACACGTACAACACCTATTCATACGTGATATGGTATGGTTAGGGACATTGAGACATTGATTCATATTTCATCATGCATATGGCACATAGCATACCTGTATACCTACATGCTCACACATATGCCTTACCATGACTACATGCTAGCTACACATATACATAGAGGGTATTGTATTATTATTGACATGTAGATACACATACTTAGCTTGATATAGCTACACATATACCTGGATGGTATTACATCATTATTTATAGGTAGATACACATATCTTGCTATACCGACATGGTTACGCATACCTGGCTATAGCTACATGTTCACATTTATATGATGTTGCGGTTGGTTTCGAAGAATTTGGAACCCCATGAAATATTCAATAACTTGTTGCAGTTAAATAGCGGATTTCCTTTATATGCTCATATTACTGTTTCATGTTGCATATATTTCATTTCATGAATTTCGCATTGATATATGATGTTTCTGGATGTTGCTCTTGTGTATATATAAGTGGTATGGGACGCTTATATATATACATGTATATATATATATATCAGTGGTATGGGACGCTGTTATATATGTACATCTCTAATATATATATATATATATATATATATGTGTGTGTGTGTGTGTGTGTGTGTGTGTGTGGTATGGGACGCTGTTATATATGTATACCTATAATATATCTCATCGAAATGATTTGTGCATGTATTCTTATTCATTTCGATATGAGGGGCTGATATGCGCGATATGAGGGGCTGATATGCCCGATATGAGTGGCCGATGTGCCCGATATGAGGGCCGATATGGGGCCAATTTTGAGGGAATTTAGAAATTTAGATTGTCTTGATGGACAGTGGTCTGCCACGATGAGTATTCCGTGAGGATATGTTTTACCCCGTACTCCGCATTTATTCTATATGCATTGTTTCATGTATTAGTAGTACCTGATAGAGTACCTTTCATGACTGTTGCATATACATATTGTCATACTTATGCTATCAGATTACCTGTGATAGATTATCGCTTTTAGTTCATACTTACGATTACTGTATGATGTTATTTACTATTCACGAGTTGGCAACTCACCCCCGTTTTGCCGTAGAGTTTTTCAGGTCTGATCATCAGAGTGGTCGCGGCAGGGTGCCTTGTTATCTCTACTTTTGCGGATACGACTACGGTTGGCTGTGAGGCCGTTTGCTTTAGGTGGGTTGCGATTATTCAATGTTGTACATTGTATATCTCTTGTATCTAGTACTCTCCATCTACCACCTTCATGTATTGACATAGAGACGAGTTGTGAGGATTGATGTTGTATATTCTTATGACGTTGTTTGTTGTGCTCTTGTGAGCCGGCCTTTTTTTTTATATATGTTTGGTTTATCTTTACTTCGCTACGGCGTCGTATATCTGTTGTGGTGGTTGTTCCGCCGTTGGGCGAGATTGCTCCCGTTTAGGAATGCTTTACTTTTATCTTATGTTTGTACCCGTTTCGGGGCTAGTTTTTACAAAGGAGGTGCTACCGAAATTTGTATGGAAAACAAACTTAAGTTTAAAAGTTTTTGCATTGAGATTTTTAAAGGTGATCTACCTTTCTTTCTTGTAATGGATTAGATTGCTGGGTTTCGGCTTAATTAATTGCGTTACGCATGTTGACGTTACGTAGTTTAAGTGCCGGTCATGTGACCAATTTTGGGTCATGACAGTAAATATGCGTATCCCAATTGTCGTTGACATATAGCAACGAAACCGGCGATACACCACATATTACACTTATGGTCGCAGAAAAGAAAGTGAAAAACCACGACAATTGGAATCCGCAACCATCTTAGACATCATAAACCCAGTGTATCACATACTTTGGATTCATGCCTAACCAAATGAATTCCTTAGACATCACATGCCTAAAACTTATAAACCCCGCATTTTAGTCTCGATATTGAAAACACTTTTCAATAACCTTTCGGGAAATTCAACAAGATTCCCGATAATCTGATCGAATGCTCGTCGGAAACTTTAGTAGACGGCCGCACCCCCGATGCCGTCGACGAAGTGCACTAAGGCGGAACACCGCAGCCGCGAGCACCCGAACGGATGCTTTTGGCGACAGTCTTCTCCTACAGTCACTTGGTCGGGGCTATAGGGCATGGCTATCTAGTAAGGTTACCTGGCGAGTATCCGCATACACTACATAATTGCGACGGACTTTTGTTCAACATCAAAATCCTGTGGCAACCGATCAAATAAGACTAAACTGCTAGATTTATAAAATTCAAACTAGTTATCTCATAACTAATTATTGTGGATTCCATGTATTGTATCACAATCACAGATAGCTAGACGAAGTTAAAATTTTCGGTCGAATAATAAAACACCAAAAATTTCCCAATGAGCTCAACACTTGAGCGGAGTTCAAAAAGTACCAAGAACACACCACAGCTCCTATGAACCATCCGTAGAAGGGCCGACCCATGCCTCACTCATGTCGCAACGGAACTGTGGCAAACCTTAGGGTATGACCGCGGTTTTGCGATCCAAAAAGTCGAGTTTGGATATCGTTCTTTCAGAGGGTCCACATAATCGCTTGCATGATTTTCTAAAGATTTTAATCTCGGAAAAATCCAACACTTGGAAAATTTCCAGCGGGGAAAATTTGGGTTATTGATATCCGTTCAAACTTTTAACATCGTCTAAATAACCCGAATACATGTTAGAATTACGACTACAAAACACTCCAAGTTGCCTTTGCGGAAAGTTAACATCACATGAAAATTTAGCAAAAACAAACGACACCTGAAACACCAAAACCCAAAGACTGGAACACCATGAAAATTTGAAGCCAAAAAACCCAATTTGACCCGGTGAGCTCGGTTTTTAGCCCTATGTGGCCGGCCAAATTCATGTGGAAATGCATCAATATTGTATGGTGTTCATGTTATATCATATACAACATTCTGCTGTTGCTACAATTTTTTTTACACCATTAAAAATTCGACATAACCTTGTTTGCAACGCTTCAATTTATGGAGTAGTTTCGGTTTCGTAATCTAACAAACATCGTTTAAATCTCTAGCATAGCTCTGATACCACTGTAGGGTTACTGAGCGCGGAAGCAAGGATTCAGGAGGCATCGTCCATGCCGTTTTCATATTATTTGTCGTTCTAAAGAACCCTAACCCTAGAATCTTAACAAGAGATTATAAACGAACTAGCAATGTTAACATCTTAACAACTAAGTGAATGTGGAATACACCTTTGTAGACCGGTCCTTCACTTCAAATGCTCCGTGTAGACGTCCCTTCTCTGCGAGTAATGATCTCCCGAACTCTTGAGTGGCTCCAGAAGGTGAAAGATACAAATTTGCTCGAAGTCTTCGAGGCCGAAGATGATCTACGTCGACGAGACTCAAGCTCATGCTACCTCTTCTCTAAATTAGGGTTTAGTGAAGTAAACACCCTAAACTAAATGGCTAATAGTAGAGGATGATGAAGTAGGAATTTGGCTCTCTTTAGATTTCTTTTTCTCACAATATTTCATCACTTAGAAAAAGCTAGCAAGTTTTTTCTCATGAGGAAGATGATGAAGTGATCAAGAGAGAATGAACTCATGAGGTGAGAAAATAAACCATGGGTGAGTTAGTGTCATGCACTAACTCATGTAGAGACTTAACCATAGGTGAGGTTTAATGGTTTGGTTAATAAATATCTACAAGTGAAACAAAAATGGTGGACTTGGTCAATGTTTCTACAAGGTTCTACAAGCTTGTAGCCATGATAAAATCCATCCAGTTTTGAATTACTTTGATAAATAAAAATCATACATTAAATCAAACATGGTGTACGTCTCATAAACCCATGAAGGATGTGGCATCAAGCATGACACAATAAAATGTACATTAATATATATCACATATATACTATATGCACACTTGTAAGAAAAAGAATAATTAGTGAGCAAATATTAGTTAATGTAAGTTAATATATCAAATATATAATTATACATTAAATTATCAAATCAACACATAATTTAATAATCCGGCTATATCACATACAACCGACTAATATCATAGGAATCAACTTATCGAATCAACACTTGATCCGAAAACCCGGTTATATCTCATATAACCGATCGATATCACATATCAGGATAATAGAATGCAGTATCACATACGCGCATTAATCTCGGTCCCGCACATATCATATATGTGCTCCTACTCCATTTCGCATGAACCAGGAAACCTCTATGTAGGACTCTAAAGAATCGTTAATACGCCGGCAGTAGGTGATGATCATATCAAACACCTTTTAGTTATATGTATGACCTAGAGGCCATTACTGTACATACGATGTATATTGTAATTGATGCTTGGACATATAAAGAGAGGACTTTCTTGCTCGACATGATAGTATGCTATCTGGTTGCTCTTTATCTTAACATGTACTATGATTGTCTCTATGTTACATGTTGATAATGCCCTTAGGATAAGTACTTGACTACCAGGACAATGATGCAGATCATACTAGTGGGGATAGAGTAGTCGCCAAGTACATCCTTCAAATGTTCCTAGTCGTGGGAGTACCGAGACAGGGCATCGATACTCCAGAGTTGACTAGCGTATGCGCTTCTTGACCTATATGATGGGCGATGGATGA
Source organism: Agapanthus africanus (assembly GCA_030015575.1). NCBI lineage: Eukaryota > Viridiplantae > Streptophyta > Magnoliopsida > Asparagales > Amaryllidaceae > Agapanthus > Agapanthus africanus. Next base: position 330,165,755 of record JASDDO010000022.1, read on the forward strand.
TTCCATATCCATTGGTGTTTGACATCAGAGAAGGTATACGGGTGCTTAGTGAAAATTGGGTACACTGGACGGACTCGCCGAGAACTCCCAGATGGTATTATACCTCACGTCAGATGGCAGTTCTCTGGTGACACTAGTACAGGTTAGTCCGTAGACCCGAGATCGTCATAGAGTCTTGTGTAATTCCAACTGTGCTTTTATTTTCATCATACCACGTCCAAGGGGCGTGCAAAACGGTGGCTTTTGGGTACAGTCCCGAACCACATGGAGACAATGAGCGATAGGAGGGGTTTTGTCTCTCCCGGTATAGGGAGTTGATGTTGCGCTGTGTTTGATTGGCTATAACAGGAAATCCATGGCCAGGTTTGCTGAGATTTACTGGTAACTGTTATCAGTAGTTTCTCGAACAGTTATAGACCTCATATGGACACGACTTATTAAGCTACTGGGGTCTGACGTTTACCACCCCTAAGCGAGATATGCGACATATCAGACGAAGAGACCGGACTGTACGGGAGTGTTACTGATTGGATTCGCTGGAGAAAGTACAGGCTTGCTTGTTGAACTTCTGATCGCTCAATACCCGGGTGGCCATTACGTTTAGCAGACCGCTTGCGGCTTGTGGGTGTTTGATATGATGATCACCTACTGCCGGCGTATTGACGAGTCTTTAGAGTCCTACACAGAGGTTTCCTGCCTCAAGCGAAATGGAGTAGGAGCGCATATGTTATATGTTCTGGAACGAGATTAATGCGAGTATGAGATACCGCATTATATTCTCGCGATGTGTGACATGATTGGTTATATGTGATATAGCCGAGTTATCGGATCGAGCTTAGATTCGATAAGATGTTGCATTTGATATAGCCGGATTATTAAATCAAGAGTTGATTAGATAATTTAATTTATAATTATATATTTGATATATTATAATACATTAACTAATATTTAGCTCACTATTGTTTTCTTTTCTCACATGATGTGCACATTCTATATATATACGCGATATGTACATTTGTGTACATGGATTGTGTCATGTTTGATGATACATACTTGATGGGTGTATGAGATTAACACAATGCTAGGGTTAAGTTAGGGTTTCTATTTATGTTAAGCTATGTCAAAAGAGATTGAGTTTGTTATGCTAAAGCTTGCACAAAAGCATTGACAAAGTCAACCCTTTTGTCTAGATAAAGATATTTATCAAACCCAACCTTTAACCATATCCATGAGTTAATTCTCTACATGAGTTAGCCATGAGGCTTAACTCAACCATGAGTTCAGTAATTCATTGGGATGAATTATTCATAAGTCTTCTTCTTCTTCTTCAAGCTCTATTAAAAAGCTTGCTATCTCTAATGGAGTTTTGAGAAAAAGTGTGAGAAAATCAATTCTTAAGTGAGCCTACCTCCTTCTTCTTCATCCTCTACCAGATGCCATGTAGTAGAGTGTGTTCCCTTCATAAAGTTCTTGACCTAGTGAAGGAATAGCTTGATTCAGTGTCTCCTGGACGTAGATCATCTTCGGCCTCGAAGTCATCGAAACAAGCACGTTCGTTTCTTCGCAGGAGCCTCTCTAGAGTCCGGACGATCGTGATTGCAGCGAAGGGACTACTACATGGAGCTATTGAAATTAAGGACCGTACTACAATGGTTGTAATCCCAAACTCTTAGAAGTAAAGTTGTTTACTTGCTTTGTTTCGCCTAATCTCTAGTCTAAGATCTTGGTTAGGGTTGTTTGGCACGTCTAAATTTTAAATCAAGCATGGTTGATTCCTTATAGTCCCTTGTGAGAGTGCCTAGTTACCTTATAGTGGTATCAGAGCCAAGCTAGAGCTTTAGGCAAAGTCTAGGCGAAGTCTAGGCGAAGTTTAAAGTCCGATCGAACTCCGAATACCCGTAAAACCCTAGTTTATGGATTTTTTTCCAGAAGTTGACATTTTTCATATTAAAAATACTCAAAAAATCAGCCGGGAATTCTAAGGACAACCATGAAATACGACCCCCCAAGGCTCTCAAAGAGCCTCGGAACCGTGACAAGAACATGCTTGTCGCGGCGGTTCCGCGGCCACATGAGGGAATTGGGGACACGTGTTTGAACAGTAATATCCGTAGGTGTTTCTGCATATTTCTGGGTATTTTTAATTATACTCAAGTGTTGAGTTTTCTGGGATGTATTGGGGACTCGTTGATTCGATCGGATAATTTAACTTCGTTTATGTTTTTCCGGATAATTTTTAGAACGTGTTAAAAAGATCGAACGGATATCAATAACTCACTTTTTCCCCTGTCGGAAAATTTTCAAAAGTTGAATTTTTTCTCGAGTTTGAAACTTTCGGAAATACGTGCAAGTAACGCGGTTGAGCCTCTAGAAGAACACAAACCTTAACTCGATTATGTGACCGTCTGAACCGCCTCTGAACCTTAGGGTTTGGGGCAGTACGGCGTTGCCACATATGAGGTGTTGGCTTGACCCTTCTACGGCTGGACCATTGGTACTGTGGCATGGGATGGATACTTTTTGAACTCTGCTTAAGTGTTGAGCTAATTGGGAAATCTTGGGTGTTTTTTTATTCGATTGGAAAGTTTAATATTGTCTATTTATCTGGAATGTGATACAATACTTGGAATCCACAAGTAGTTATGAGATAACTAATTTGAATGTTATAAATCTAGCAGTTTAGTCTAATTATTTCGGTTGCCACGGGATTTTGATGTGATCAAAAGTCCGTCGCAATCACGTAGCGTACGCGGATACTCGCCGGGTAAACATAATAGATAGCCACGCCGCATAGACCCGACCAAGTGACTGTAGGAGAACCCCGTCGTTAAAAGCATCAGTTCGGGTGCTCGCGGCAGCGGTGTTCCGCCTTAGTGCACTTCGTCGAAGGCATCCGGGGGTGCGGCCGTCTACCAAAGTTTGCGACGAGCATTCGATCAGGATATCGGGAATCTTGTTGAATTACCCGACTAGATAATGAAAAGTGTTTTCGATATTGAGACTGAAATGCGGGGTTTATAATTGTTAGGCATGCGATGACTAAAGGAATTCATTTGGTTAGGCATGCTATGTCTAAGGAACTTGCGGATTCCAACTTTTGTAGTTTTACACTTTCTTTTCTACGACCGTAAGTGTAATATGTGGTGTATCGCCGGTTTCGTTGCTATACATCAACGACAATTGGGATACGCATATTTACTTGCGTTGATGATATGTAATATTATGTGTTGCTGTGATATGTCATATTGGGTCGTTGTGTTTTGAATAGCCAGGGGTTTTATGTGAGATGAGAGTTTTTCTTTTTCATTCATCTAAAATTCATTTGTATGTAATATTCTTTTATTGGGGCACTTCCGGGCTGAGGATGATGTCACCATTGTATATTATTTACTTTTCCGCATTAGGTAGACCCAAGGCGGGGAGCACAAGTAACCGGGTTCCACGGTCCAGTAGGAGACCATCTCGAGGAGTCGAGACCGGATCTCCTAACCCTAGAATTGGCAGTGTTGCTTGCAGCTCTCGTAGGGGTCTAGGGATGTGTGTTTGGCTATTCATCGCGACCGTGGAATCTATGTTTTATACAGGCTCATATTAAAACACGGACCTCCTAATATATCCTATATTTCATATATGTTCTTCTGCAGCAATGTTCTGTGGTGAGATCATATTACTGCCTGAGACAAATGTTTATATTATATATATGAGATATATGTTATATTGCTGATTTCGTTTCAAATGTGATGCTTGTGAAGCATAATAAATTGGGACTTCATTAATGAGATTAATGAAATAAAAGAAACCTAAAGATGTTGTACAAACTTGTCTTAAAAACTGGTAGCTCTAGTTCTTGCTTTGCATAGCGGTGTTCCTTGTAAAACATCCAGCACCTTATTCGATAAGGAAAGAGCCGAGATCCCTTCACCGGGAGTGACCTCTTTAGCGAAACTAGCAGATGCTATAGACTCGTCTTGTCTTTTGATTGCTTCTATAGTTTTTGCTTTGCATAGCGGTATTCCTTGTAGAATATCCTGCACCTTATTCGATAAGGAAAGAGCCGACGATCCCTTCACCGGGAGTGACCTCTTTAGCAAAACTAGAAAAGCCTAAAAAACACTCCATTTAAAATCACTCAATTCTACAACGATATCAAGTTCATTACGCAAAAGGTTTTCATAAAAACCTGTCGCAAGCTTCCGTCATTTTAGTGTAAGTCTATGTTCAACACCCCAATACTTATGGGGAGGCGGAAATATGAATAACAATCTTGTTCTATGATTAAACATCGAATAACCGTATGAATCGTTTGCTAAACAAGTTTTAACAAAAGCTATAGAGTTCTAAACTACTATGTTAAGAGATTATACCAAACGGTTCTAGTCCTTCGTCTTAATGTTATCTACGGCCTCTTTGGATCTCCACGTCCTCTTCGGCTTTCTCCCGTGATAGATGATCCACCCGAGAACCCTAATCCATGCTATAACCTCTAAACTTGAGGTTACTTAGTTTCTCTAGTTGCTAAATAGAGTAGCTAAGGTGATGTAGAGATAGGTTATGGAGTAATTAGTCTTTCCTAATCCTTGTTCTCAACTCATGAGGGTGGGATTAGGGTTTGGTGAAGAAGAGAGAACTTGAAGAGAGAGAGTGAGAAGATGATAATGATGATAATAATAATAATGAAATAGCTTCTCACTTGATATATGAAACATAATGAATTAAAAAGAAATTATTAATATGAGATTATTCATCATGTTTCATTAATGCAAGTGGGTGATTCATTATGTGAGTCATTAAGCATTTATTAATGCATTAATGACATGATGAATCACTCACAATGAGTCACTAAATCTTTAAATGAAAATGCCACCTCTCCCTCCAAGTCATCACCTTCTAGAAGCTTCTCGGAAAATTACGAGAACGCCCCTCCCATCCGTGAAAATACGGAAAAACGTTAGACTGTACAAATCCAATAACCTGATACTAGAATCTGGCTTAAACCAAAGCCTACTAGTAAAAACTGTCCGAATGTCGTACGTGCGTTCAAACACGTATGCGTCCGAACCTTTGTCGTAAAACCATACGACCTCTATATCTTTTCTCCTGGGTTTGGGAAATCTCTGTGTGGGACTCTAAAGACTCGACTACTACGCTGGCAGTGGGTTTAACCACAGACCGCAAGCGGCACTAGCTGTACGTAACGATCCCCAGGTAGTTGTCGATAAGAAAGCTGATGAGGTAACCCATCTGAAATCCTACTGAGCCTGTCTGTGACAATATCCGTGCAGTCCGGTCTGTTCGTCTAAGAGTATCGCATGTATGGTCTAGGGAGGTGGTGGACGTCAGACCCCTAATAACCGTATAAGTCGTGTCGGTATGGCTCAAGACCACCCGAGAATCTACTGTTCAGTCCATCAGTAATTCTCAATCAGCCCTGGCCAGGGACTTATGGTAATGACCAACCGACCACAGTGCGATATCAACTCCCTATACCGGGAGAGACGAATCCCTAACAGTCGCTCACTGCCTCCACGTGGCTCGGAACTGTGCCCAACTAAAACCTGTTTACACGACTCCTTTGAGCCGTGGTAGGGTAATAATCAAAGCATAGTGGGAACTCACACGAGACAAATGATGAGCTTAAGTCAACGGACTATCCGCACACATGTCACCTGAGAACTGCTATCTGACGATAGGTATAATACCATCCAGTCAGTTCTCGGCGAGTCCTCTCAGGTGTACTCACACCCAGTGAGCATCTGTATACAATCTTAGGTGAACACCACCAATGGTTGCGGGTCCAATCCATCGCCCCTCGTCAGGGTCTAGATATGTATACACTAGTCTACTCCGGAGTATCGATGCCCAATCTCGATACTCCTGCGACCAGGGACATCTAAGAGTGTGCCTATTGACTATCCAGCTCCCACTAGTATGACTGCAATCACAACGCCGGTAGTCAGACAAACACCCTATGGGCTTTATCAACATATATATATAAATACCAAGTAAAATATATCATACGTTAAGACAAAGTCAAACCAAATAGCGTACTATCATATCAAGCAAGACTGTTATGTACATACATATCCCAAGCATCCTATACAATGTAGGCCTCTAGGGCATATATATCCAACATTTAGGAAGTAGAGTACTCAGTATTCGTGCTGCGTATGTCGACTTTAGTTGAGGCGTAGTGTACGGTTGCTAAGTGATGTCTTCCTACACAGCATATTATGCGATTAATTAGGACAGTCATGTGATTATGTCGACAATAGTTGAGGGTCATGTGGGTGGGTCAAATTAATCATGAAATGACGGGTAGAACTTGACTAGTGCTTATGATATGTTGACCTTAGTTAAGGTCATAAGTACTAGGGGTAAAAATATTATTGGGAATTTCAAGTGTTGAAATTTGCAATGAGATTGCATACCTTCTGTGAGATAGCTGGATCCCGATACCCGCTGCGAGTAAAAGTTACTCCTGGGAGAGTTTTACACATTACAATTAGCCGATCAAGTAGGTGTCTAGAAAGGTGTCAACGGGGTTACGCCCCAGGGAAAACGAGGTTTACTTTAATTAGGTCCGTGCGAAAGCACGGGGATCCTCCCTCAAAGTACCGGCACTGGCCTGGCTGAATGATTGGCGAACTTGTAGGGTGTAACTAATCCCGGCTGGTCTTTCCTTTTTGGGTTTGAAGGAAGATTTGACTAAAACAGTGGTAGACATCCTGATTAGATATATTAATAACCAATATAATCTTGCAAGAGCATACGCTGAGTGTTTTCTCTCTCTCTCCCCTGATTGCGACTATGTGACGCCTTAATCAAGATAATAATACGGATGTATGACCGAACCCGCTTGTTATACATTGCTACGGAACGTTGGTCCCGCTCCAACTTATAAATGTTATAAGACAGAGCAGGAATTTGGGGATTGCCAGAATTCCCGTGCCGCCCAAAAGAAGAAAGTACATGTTGATGCATCTTCTTCGGGTGTGTTCATTACCAAGAATTGTTTCTCAGTATTCTCTACGTCCTTGTAATGTGATACCGGATCAGGATCCCAGATATGTAATATTTTACATGGGCAACAGATAGGTAGAGAACTGAGAACGGGTGATAAGTTTCATGAGATAGAAACGGTGCAAGTGTTGCAGCCAAGTCTGTTGGCAGTTATCACCCTGTATTATCAGAATACATTGATTCCGAACGAATGTTATTAGATACCGAACCTGATATACAACATCATATCAGTCTCTTTATTAGTAAAGAAGGATATAATTTTGTATTGTTGGATAATATTTTGAACATTTCCTATATCAAGAGTTGATCGGTTCAGGCACGTTATCTAAAAGCATAGACGTTCTAAATCAAACTACAGTTCTTAATGTACAGAACACACACAAGAGGAAGAGTTCAGAAATGAACGAATCCTTCTTGAGGCATTGTAAACTAGGTCATATCAATGCGACCAGACTAGCAAAAGTTATATATAGATATATATTTAAATTAGTTTGAATTTACATCTTGTGAAACTTGCCAGTCATGTCACAAAGATAAGATGACCACAGCTCCGTTTATTGGAAACAGAGAAAGAGTTAGTGAACTCTTGGGATTGATACATGCTGATGTATGAAGGTCCCCTGTCTACATATGCCAGGACTGGTTCCTTGTACTTCATTATATTCACTGATGATCTCTCAAGATTCAGACATATGTTCCTGTTGAAACACAAGTCTGAAACTTTTGAGATAATCAATGAATATAAGTTAGAAGTAGAGAACCAAAAACCAGTATAAGTATTATGTCCTTTGATGAGATCAAGGAGAAGAATACTTAAGCATGGAATTCCTGGACTATTATAAAGGAAAATGAGATTCTCTCTCAGCATTACTCCTCCGTATACACCACATCACGTCGATGTATCGGGGCGGAGCAATCGCACCCTATGTGATATGGTGTGCTCTATGATGAGTACTACTGAGTTGCCTATTTTCTTTTGGGGTTATGCACTTGAGATGTTGCACACTTATTGAATAGGATTCCAATCAAATCAGTTGCCTACCACTTCATATATGATATGGAATGGGAAGAGCCCATATCTTAAGTAAGTTAAGATTTGGGGTTGTCCGGCTAATGTCTAGAAGCAAAATCTTGACAAACTCGAGGCAAAGTCAGTTCTATGGAAGTTTGTTGGATATCCCAAGCATTCGCAAGGGAACATCTTCTACCAAACCGAGGAACAAAAGATGTTTTGTCTCTCAGCATGCCACCTTTGTGAAAGGGAATTTCTTATGAAGAAATTAGTGGTCATGAAGTAGAACTGGAAGGAGTTCCAGCTATACAAACTGCAGCTGATGATTTGGTAGAACCAAAGGATTCAATAGATTCTAACGAACCTCAGCCTCTCCGCCGATCTAGTAGGGTTCCTCACCCACCTGAGAGATACTTCAGTTTTCTCTATGACAGTGGAAGCGAGGATTGCATCATGAGATGATGACTTAACTAGTTTCGAGCTGGCCATCAGGAGTGGGACTCTGTAAGAATGGCTGGATGCTTAGCGATCTGAGATGGAATCCTTATACACCAACAAAGTATGGACTTTGGTTGGTTTATCTGAAGGGCTAAATCCCCATCAGGAGCAAGTATATCTTGAGAAGATTACTTGGTGTATATGGAAAAGTTGGGACTTTCAAAGCTATGCTTAAGCCCATCCAGATCCTACTTGCCACGGCTACATACCATGACTACGATATCTGGCGGTTGGGTGTCTTGACTGGTTTTCTAAAACGATGATTTGGAAGAGAGCGTTAATAAGTACACAGCTAGAGGGCTTCGTAGACAGTGGGAGCAGCGGAAACGTGAGCAAGATGTTTTATGTGATAAATCAGGCATCGCGGAGTTGGAACATCGGTTTTGATGTGGTAGTCAAAAAGTTTGACTTCATCAAAATGGTAGATGAACCTTGTATATACAAAAAGGTAGTAGAGAGTATGGTGGTGATCCTCGTAGAGTACTTGGATGACATACTCTTGATAGGAAAGGAGTTTCCTATGCTACGCTCGGTCAATCTCCTCTTATCACAATGATTATCCATAAAGGATCAAGGTGATACCTCCTAAATCCTGGGTTATGGATCTATAGGATAGATCTAATTGGATGTTAGGAATCTCACTACTTGTAGTGAGATGGTGTCAAATGATCCTGGGGAGAATCTCTGGAAAGGTTCCAGGGTGATAAGGACGACTGAATTTCAGTCGCAGGCATTGTCTTTACCCTCAGTGGAGGGACGGTATGTTGGAAGAGTTCCAAGCTAGATACCGTGACTTACTAGACGATTAAATGCAAGATACATCGTTACTAAGGAAGCTACCTGTAAGGTTAGTATAGCACCCTATGAAGAGTTTTGAAGCATCACATGACCCAAAGTTATAATTTTTAAGGTGCTAAACTAACATGCAAGTGGATCGATCCTAGAAAATTAGGGTTATTAAACTTTAAGCTAGAAAAGATTAGGGTTTGAAGGCTACAACCTTTGTAGCTCCCCTTTGCTAGACTCCTTAGGTTCTTGGGTGTTGGAAGAAGATCCTCTTGTTGTCCTCTTACGTCCACGACGATCCACCCGGAGTTTCCCGTCCAAGCTAGCTACTTTGGAAAAAACCAAGAGAACACTCTAATCAAGTCGGCTAAACTTGATTAGAATGATGTTGTGGCTATGGATCTCACTTCAAAATCCTATTTTTATGAGTATTTTACTCTCTTATAAGAACTAGAGAGCAAAGCATGGAGGTTGATGAAGATGGTGGTCTTTTGTGAAGAAGAGAATGAATTATTCTTGAAAGAGAAAAGAAAAATAACTATATATATTTTTCTTTCTCATAACCAACCATGGTCAGATTTAAAGTTATCATTTGATTTAAGTTAAAAGCATAATAAGAAAATAAACCATGGGTTAAAAGTTAGGTGAGCATGGTAGAGTTTAGAAGAGTGTAGAAACTCTTAAATGATTTAACCCATTTTTCATTTTCTTTTGCTTTAATTTAAATCCAATAATTATCCAAAAATAACCATGGTGTAATTCTTATATATCCACCATTCTCATTGTATAAACAACCATGATAAAAAATGATGTATGTATGCATGTGTGCTTGCACATCAATATGTGCATGAACAAGAATGAATGCATACATGCATGCATACATCCAAAATAAGCAAGATAGGATTTGTAGTGAGAAACTAATAATGAATCAACACTTGATTCATTAATCCGGTCATATCACATATGACCCGACCATTAGGAAGCCGCCCAATTAATATACGGTATCCCCTTCACGCATTTTAATCAGGTCCAAGCGCATATCGCATATGCGCACCACAACTTTTCTCCTGGACTAGGTAACTCCTATGTGGGACTCTAAGACTCTTCAATACGCCGGCAGTGGGTGATGATCATATCAAGCACCCCCAAGCCGCAAGCGGTCAGCTAAACGTAACGGCCACCCGGGTATTGAGCGATTAGAAGAAAACAAGCGAACCTGTTACAACTCCCGTCGAGCCATCCGGCAACACTACCGTACAGTCCGGTCTCTTCGTCAGATATGCTGCATATCGAGCCTAGGGATGGTCACGTCGACCCCAATAACTCAATAAGTCGTGCCGGTGAATGGTCTATAACAGATCGAGAAACTACTGATAACACTTATCAGCAAATCTCAGCAGCCCTGGCCAGGGACTTGCTGTTATAACCAGTCGGGCACAGTACAGCATCAACTCCCAATATCGGGAGAGATGAAACCCCTCCTATCGCTCATTGCCTTCGTGTGTCTCGGGACTGTACCCAACGGCCACCTGTTTGCACGACTCAGTAGAGCCGTGGTAGGGTTGCAATCAAAGTACAGTGGGAGAACACACAAGACTCCATGACGATCTCGGGTCTACAGACTAACCTGTACCAGTGTCACCTGAGAACTGCTATCCGACGATAGATATAATTCCATATAGGAGTTCTCGGTGAGTCCGTCCAGTGTACCCAGTCAGCACTGAGCACCCGTATATGATCTTGATGTCAAACATCGATGAATGTGGGAACATTCATCGCCCATCGTATGGGTCTAGTATCATATACGCTAGTCTACTCTGGTATATCAATGCCCCGTCTCGATATACCTACGACTAGGGACGTTCCAAGATACGCTTATAGACTACAGATGTCCCACTAGTATGATCACCATCATAATCAGAGTAGTCAAGCCGATATCCTCAAGGCTTTATCAGCATGTATGAATGAATAGAAGCATGATCAAATAAACATGTCAAATAAAGAAGAACCAGATAGCATACTATCATGTCGAGCAAGAATGCAAACTGAATATATATACATGTATAGATACATCCACTATCACATAATGGCCTCTTGGGTATACATATATCCAACAATCTCCCACTTGCACTAAGGCCAGTTATTGGCGTATCTCATACCCAACATCTCAAAAAGTCGCTCATGCTGTGGCTGAGGGAGGGCCTTGGTGAGTGGATCTGCGGCGTTGTTCTTTGTGTCTACTCTCTTAATCTCGATCTCGCGGCGATCTACAATCTCCCGGATCAAATGAAAGCGCCTCAGGATATGTCTGGACCGCTGATGGGATCTGGGATCTGGGCTCCTTGGCTAACTCCATTGCCCCATTATTGTCACAATACAAAGGTATTGGATCAATAATGGTTGGAACTACTCCTAGCTCCAAGACGAACTTCTTCATCCAGAAGGCTTCCTTGGCGGCATCATTTGCAGCAATGTACTCAGCTTCCATCGTAGAGTCTGCAACGGTATCTTGTTTGGAACTCTTCCAACTTACCTCCCCTCCATTGAGGGTAAATACAAACCCTGAGATAGATTTGCTGTCATCCTTATCGCTCTGGAAGCTCGAATCGGTAAAGGCCTCCATTTGGAGGTCTGTATTACCATACACCAAGAACAATTCTTTAGTCCTTCGTAAGTACTTAAGAATGTTCTTCACAGCTGTCCAGTGGTTCTCCCCTGGGTTGGATTGATACCTGCTTACAACACTAAGTGCATAAGCTACATCTGGGCGTGTACATAACATCGCATACATTATAGATCCTACTGCCGAAGCATAAGGTATAATGCTCATGCGAGCTCTCTTTTCATCGGTCTTTGGACAAGAATCCTTGGAGAGAGTGACTCCATGGCAAGCGGGTAAGGCACCTCGCTTGGAGTCTTCCATACTAAACGTTTTTAGGATGGTGTTGATGTACCTGGTTTGGGACAATCCCAATAACTTTTTGGATCTATCCCTATAGATCCTTATGCCCAGGATGTATGTGGCATCACCCAGGTCCTTCATGGAGAACCTCAGTGATAAGAATGATTTGACCGACTGTAGCATAGGAATATCATTTCCTATCAGAAGAATGTCATCCACGTACAATACGAGGAATGTGACAGCTCTTCCTACAGCCTTCCTATAAACATAAGGTTCATCTGGATTTTTGATGAAATCAAACTATTTGATAACATCATCGAAACAGATGTTCCAACTCCGAGATGCCTGCTTTAACCCATATATGGATTTAAGCAATCTACATGCTTTCTCGCTGCTCCCACTGTCAATGAAGCCCTCTGGCTGATCCATATAAACGCATTCTTCTAAATCTCCATTTAGAAATGCCGTTTTAACGTCCATCTGTCAGATTTCATAGTCGTAGTGAGCAGCAATAGCAAGTAGGATCCGAATGGATTTAAGCATGGCTACGGGCGAAAAAGTTTCGTCATAGTCCAAACCTGGTCTTTGACGAAAACCTTTCGCCACAAGTCTTGCCTTATAGGTCTCTACCTGCCCATCCACACCAATCTTTCTTTTGAAGATCCATTTGCACCCTACAGGTTTTACCCCAGGGGGTACAACGTCCAAAGTCAATACTTTGTTGGTGTACATAGACTCCATTTCGGATCTCATGGCATCCAGCCACTTCACAGAGTCACCACTCATGATAGCTTGCTGAAAACTGGTAGGATCATCATCTTCCATGATACAGTCTTCTCTGTCACCATCAATGAGGAAACCGTAGTACCTCTCCGGTGGGCGAGAAGTCCTACTAGACCTACGGAGTGGCCAAGGTTCTTCAGTTTCTGTTGCAACAGCCGGTTCAACCAAATCGTCATTTGCAGTTTGTGTCTCCAGAACCTCTTCCAGAACTACTACCTTGCCATCATCTTTATCTGTGAAAAACTCTTTTTCCAAGAATGTGGCATACTGAGAAACAAACACCTTTTGTTCCTCTTTGTGGTAGAACAGATATCCATAGGAATTCTTTGGATATCCCATAAAGTTACACATGACTAACCGTGCCTCGAGTTTGTCCGGATTCTGCTTTTTAACATAGGCCGGACAACCCCAAATCTTAATTCTTTTAAGAGATGGTCTCTTCCCATTCCATATCTCATTTGGCGTGGTAGACACGGCTTTGGTTGGAACCCTGTTTAGCAGAAACGCTGCAGTCTCCAATGCATGTCCCCAAAACGAGACGGGTAACTCAGCGTCACTCATCATGGACCGGACCATATCTAAAAGGGTCCTATTCCGTCGTTCTGACACACCGTTGTGCTGTGGTGTGTAAGGAGGAGTGAGCTGAGAGAGAATCCCATTCTCTTTTAGGAAGTTTGCAAATTCTGTACTGAGATACTCTCCACCTCGATCTGATCGAAGCATCTTAATACTCAAGCCGGTTTGTTTTTCTACTTCTTGTTTGTATTCAATGAATTTCTCGAAAGCGTCGGACTTATGCTTTAATAAAAATACATGACCGAATCTTGAGAAATCGTCAGTGAATGTAATGAAGTATGAAAAACCGCCTCTAGCCTGTGTAGACATAGGCCCACATACATCACTTTGTATGAGGCCCAGGAGCTGAGTAGCTCTTTCTCCGTGTCCGGTAAACGGAGTTTTGGTCATTTTACCCTTGATACAAGACAGGCAAGTCGCATAAGATTTATATTCAAAAGAATTTAAATATCCATCTTTGTGTAACTTGTTTAGTCTTGTTTCGTTAATATGACCAAGTCTACAGTGCCAAAGAAAAGCTTCATTTAAGTCTGAAAGTTTTCTTTTATTAGTATGTTGTATACTGAAAACTGTGTGTTGATTTAGGACATATATTCCGTTATTAAGCGTACCATACCCAACCAACATATGATTCAGGTGAATGTTCATAACATTGTTTTGCAATACAAAATTATACCCTTCATTGTCCAACAAAGAAACGGATATTATATTACATAGCATACTTGGTACAAAATAACATGGATTCAAAATCAAAATACATCCAGATGGCAACCCCAAGTGATACTCTCCCACTGCGACTGTATGTACATTGGAACCATTTCCAACGCGGAGAGTATGGTCACCTGTCCTTAAAACCTTGCTATTTCTCAGCCCCTGCATAGAATTGCAAATGTGAGAACCTGAACCGGTATCCAATACCCAGGAAGCAGAGTTTATAGAAAAACAGTTTTCAGTCACAAACGCACCTGAAGCGGAAGCATCACCATGCTTCTTCTTGAGACTTAAGTACTCTGTGCAATTGCGCTTCCAATGTCCTGTCTGGTGGCAATGAAAACACTCGCCTTTCCCCGGGTCTCCAGCTGTGGACTTTCCCTTTCCCTTCACCTTTTTGACTCCGCCCTTAGGATTAGTGGGTTTCTTATTTTTCTTTCCCTTGGCCTTAGCTTTCGGGCGAGAAGAAGAAGACTGTCCAATAGTCATAACGGGAGTCTTTGCTGACTTCATAGTGCTCTCTGCACTCCTTAACATATTAAGGAGTTCACGGAGTTCCTTCTCCATGCCATGCATGTTAAAGTTCACTATGAACTGAGCAAAGGTGGAGGGGAGGGACTGCGGAATAATATCTATATATTGCTCATTGTCCATTGTCCATCCAAGGTCCTCAAGCTCTTCTATAAGAGCTATCATCTTCAAAACATGGTCTGCTACTGGTGTGCCAGGGGCCATCCGCATCTGAAACAGTTTCTTTGATGCTTCGTATCGTAATACGCGGTACTGCTCCCCATACAACTCCTTTGTATGGAGCAATATCCCGTGAATGTCCATGTCCTCGTGCTGCTTTTGATGTGTGTTGTCCATCGATGCAAGCGCGAGGCATTTTGCCGTGGCACAGTCAGCGTCCCATGTCTTGCGGACTTCAATGTCCGCAACTGAGGATTTTGGGCCTGGGACGGGCGGGGCTGAAGCCGTTAGGACATATGATACTTTATCATAAGTCAAGGCGATCTTCAGATTCCTTAGCCAGTCTTTATAGTTGGTCCCATTCAGTTTGTTCTTATCTAGTAGAAGCTTAAGTCCAGTCATTGGTATCTGCCATTAAGAGAGAGAAAAGAATACACTCAGCGAAAGCTCTTGCACAGATTAGATTGGTTTATTATCTTGTCTAATCGATGTTTCCCACTGCTTTTTATCAAGTTTTCTTTCAAACCTTAAAAAGAAAAACTAGCCAGGATTAATTACAGTCTACAACTTCGCTAACCGTTCAGCCAGGCCAGTGTCGGTACTTTGAGGGAGGTTCCCCGTGCTTTCGCACGGACCTAATTAGAGTAAACCTCGTTTTCCCAGAGGCGGAGCCCCGTTAACACCTTTCTAGACACCTAATGAGTTAGCTAATTGTAAACTGTAAAACTCTCCTAGGAGCAACTATTGCCCACAGTGGGATCGGGATCCAACCATCACATGGAAGGTATGCAATCTCATTGCAAATTTCAACACTTGAAATTCCCGATGTAATTTTTACCCCTAATACTTATGACCTTAACTATGGTCAACAAATCATAAGTACCAGTCAAGTTCTACCCGTCATTTCTTGATCAATTAGACCCACCCATATGACCCTTAACTATGGTCAACAAAGTCGCATGAATGTCCTAATTAATCTGCATCATATGCAGTGTAGGAAGACATCACTTAGCTACCGTACACTACGCCTTAACTAAAGTCAACAAACGTAGCACGAATACTAAGTACTCTACTTCCTAAAATGACGGAGGGTTGCGAATGATTTTTAAGAAAATTTTTAACGCTTTGAACTTGATATCGTTGTAGAATCAAACGGTTTTCAAAAGAAGTGGCTTAAGCTCCGCAGTTTTGAAATGTAGCTTTTTCGTAAATAGCCGAGTAGTTTTTAAATCAGATTCTACAACATCTTTTTAGGTTTATTTTCTTTACATTAATCACATTAATGTAATCCCATCATTTAAGTCCTTAAGCCAATCACAGAAAAGAAACGAAAATAACACGTACGCTTATGCCATCCGCATTCGCCGCAATGTTCCGTTATGCACCGTTAGGTTACTTAACTAACGGCATACCGGGACGGGACTAGCGCGGGTGTAAAACATAAGCAACGTCTACTATATATCATATATATAATATGTCATTCGTATCAGATATCACAGAACACAGGCAGCAGAAACATAGATATAACGTGGGATATCCTAGGACGTCCGTATTTAGTATTTAGCCAGAATAGAAAATACGGATTCCACAGTCGCGATGAATAGCGAAGCCCACACCCTGGACCCCTACGAGAGCGGCAAGTGACCCTACCAATCCTGGAGTTTAGGAGACCCGGTCTCGACTCCTCGAGATGGCCTCCCACTGAACCCCAGAACCTGGTCACCTGTGCTCCCCTCCTTGGGTCCATCCTAATGCGGAAAAGTAAATAATATACAACACTGGTGACACATCCGCAACCTGGAAGTGCCCCAAATAAAAGAATATTACATTACATTATATTTGAATTTACATGAATGAAAATATAAAGCTCTCATCTCACAAAAACCCCTGGCTATTCGATCGCGACAATCCTACACATCATATCTCAGCAACACATAATATCACATATCATCAACGTAAGTAAGTATGCATACCCCAATTGTCGTTGATGTATAGCAACGAAACCGGCGATATCTAACATACTACACTTACGGTCACAGAAAAGAAATTGTAAAACTACAATATTTGGAATCCAGATTCTATTAAGACATCATAAATACGAAATATCACATATTTCGTATTTCATGCCTAAACCATATGAATTCCACATATTGTATCACATTCCAGACAAACAGACAGTATTAAAGTTTTCGAACGAACAATCAAGCACCCAAGATTCACTAAAGCTCAACACTTGAGCAGGGTTAAAAAGATCCGGAGTGTGACACAGTAGTAGCGGTCCAGCCGTAGAAGGGTCAAGCCAACGCCTCACATGTGGCACGCCGTACTGCCCCAAACCCTAGGGTTCAAAGGGCAGTTCGAGACGGTCACATAATCGAGTTAAGGTTTGTTGTCTTCTAGAGGGACCACCGCAAAAAGACTTGCACGTATCTCCAAACTATTTAAACCCCGTGAATATTGAGTAAATGATATTCGTTCAAACACTTCAATACTTTCTAGTTTACCCGGAAAAGAAAACGAAATGAAAATTCCGATCGAAACCACGAGTTCAGAACCATCTCCAGAATTTTTCAACAGCAGATTCAGATTAAACATACTCAAAATACACTATAGAAGGTAAGGAAAAATACTGTGCAAAATGGAGTAAACCACCCCTATTATGGCCGCGGAACCGCGGCCTAAGCCTGCTTAGGCCGCGTTTCCACGGTCAAGATTACTGTTCATGGCCACGAATTTTCCAGATTGTCTTATTTTTACCTGCTCTATTTTTTGAGAATTTTCAATTCTGAAAAAAGTCAATTTTTAAAAAATTTCCAGAGAGTGTCCCGTAAATCCGTATTTTGGTTCGATCGGACTTTTTACTTCGCAAAAAGGTCGCCTAATGTTCTAGGTCGTCTCTGATACCAATGTAAGGTGAGTATAGCACCCTATGAAGAGTTTTGAAGCATCACATGACCCAAAGTTATAATTTTTAAGGTGCTAAACTAACATGCAAGTGGATCGATCCTAGAAAATTAGGGTTATTAAACTTTAAGCTAGAAAAGATTAGGGTTTGAAGGCTACAACCTTTGTAGCTCCCCTTTGCTAGACTCCTTAGGTTCTTGGGTGTTGGAAGAAGATCCTCTTGTTGTCCTCTTACGTCCACGACGATCCACCCGGAGTTTCCCGTCCAAGCTAGCTACTTTGGAAAAAACCAAGAGAACACTCTAATCAAGTCGGCTAAAATTGATTAGAATGATGTTGTGGCTATGGATCTCACTTCAAAATCCTATTTTTATGAGTATTTTACTCTCTTATAAGAACTAGAGAGCAAAGCATGGAGGTTGATGAAGATGGTGGTCTTTTGTGAAGAAGAGAATGAATTATTCTTGAAAGAGAAAAGAAAAATAACTATATATATTTTTCTTTCTCATAACCAACCATGGTTAGATTTAAAGTTATCATTTGATTTAAGTTAAAAGCATAATAAGAAAATAAACCATGGGTTAAAAGTTAGGTGAGCATGGTAGAGTTTAGAAGAGTGTAGAAACTCTTAAATGATTTAACCTATTTTTCATTTTCTTTTGCTTTAATTTAAATCCAATAATTATCCAAAAATAACCATGGTGTAATTCTTATATATCCACCATTCTCATTATATAAACAACCATGATAAAAAATGATGTATGTATGCATGTGTGCTTGCACATCAATATGTGCATGAACAAGAATGAATGCATACATCCAAAATAAGCAAGATAGGATTTGTAGTGAGAAACTAATAATGAATCAACACTTGATTCATTAATCCGGTCATATCACATATGACCCGACCATTAGGAAGCCGCCCAATTAATATTCGGTATCCCCTTCACGCATTTTAATCAGGTCCAAGCGCATATCGCATATGCGCACCACAACTTTTCTCCTGGACTAGGTAACTCCTATGTGGGACTCTAAGACTCGTCAATACGCCGGCAGTGGGTGATGATCATATCAAGCACCCCCAAGCCGCAAGCGGTCAGCTAAACGTAACAGCCACCCGGGTATTGAGCGATTAGAAGAAAACAAGCGAACCTGTTACAACTCCCGTCGAGCCATCCGGCAACACTACCGTACAGTCCGGTCTCTTCATCAGATATGCTGCATATCGAGCCTAGGGATGGTCACGTCGACCCCAATAACTCAATAATTCGTGCCGGTGAATGGTCTATAACAGATCGAGAAACTACTAATAACACTTATCAGCAAATCTCAGCAGCCCTGGCCAGGGACTTGCTGTTATAACCAGTCGGGCACAGTACAACATCAACTCCCAATATCGGGAGAGACGAAACCCCTCCTATCGCTCATTGCCTTCGTGTGTCTCGGGACTGTACCCAACGGCCACCTGTTTGCACAACTCAGTAGAGCCGTGGTAGGGTGGCAATCAAAGTACAGTGGGAGAACACACAAGACTCCATGACGATCTCGGGTCTACAGACTAACCTGTACCAGTGTCACCTGAGAACTGCTATCCGACTATAGATATAATTCCATATAGGAGTTCTCGGTGAGTCCGTCCAGTGTACCCAGTCACCACTGAGCACCCGTATATGATCATGATGTCAAACATCGATGAATGTGGGAACATTCATCGCCCATCATATGGGTCTAGTATCATATACGCTAGTCTACTCTGGTATATCAATGCCCCGTCTCGATATACCTACGAATAGGGACGTTCCATGATACGCTTATAGACTACAGATGTCCCACTAGTATGATCTCCATCATAATCAGAGTAGTCAAGCCGATATCCTCAGGGCCTTATCAGCATATATGAATGAATAGAAGCCTGATCAAATAAACATGTCAGATAAAGAAGAACCAGATAGCATACTATCATGTCGAGCAAGAATGCAAACTGAATATATATACATGTATAGATACATCCACTATCACATAATGGCTTCTAGGGCATACATATATCCAACATTACCAAAGAGGCAGTCTGGATATATATACGTTCATGAGATGAACTTCGTTCCTACCATTGTGTAACAATGGAGTTGTGGCTTATGCCAAGGAACCCCCGTCCCATCAGAAATCCAGATATAATTCTTAGGCAGTATCACCTGATCATGGAGATGGTTGATTTCCAGGGAGATCGAGGTTTGGAGAGAAGACACAGAGGACAACAGCGCGGATCCACTCACAATGGCCTATTTCCCAGTAGAGACTTTTATGGGATGGTTGAGTATGAGATACTTCAACCACTGCTGATTGTTGGGTATGCGATACCACAACAGATGGCCCTAGTGCAAGTGGGAGATTGTTAGTTATATGTATGCCCTAGAGGCCATTACTATACATACGATGTATATTGTAGTGGATGCTTGGACATATATAGAGAGGACTTTCTTGCTCGACATGATAGTATGCTATCTGGTTGCTCTTTATCTTAACATGTACTTTCATTGTCTCTATGTTACATGTTGTTAAAGCCCTTAGGATAAGTCCTTGACCACCAGGACTATGATGCAGATCATACTAGTGGGGACAGAGTAGTCGCCAAGTACATCCTTCAAATGTTCCTAGTCATGGGAGTACGGAGACAGGGCATCGATACTCCAGAGTAGACTAGCGTATGCACTTCTTGACCTATATGATGGGCGATGGATGATCCCATATCCATTGGTGTTTGACATCAGAGAAGGTATACGGGTGCTCAGTGAAAACTGGGTACACTGGACGGACTCGCCGAGAACTCTCAGATGGTATTATACCTCACATCAGATGGCAGTTCTCTGGTGACACTGGTACAGGTTAGTCTGTAGACCCGAGATCGTCATAGCGTCTTGTGTGATTCCCACTGTGCTTTGATTTCCATCATACCACGTCTAATGGTGCGTGCAAAGCGGTGGCTTTTGGGTACAGTCCCGAATCACATGGAGAAAATGAGCGATAGGAGGGGTTTCGTCTCTCTCGTTATAGGGAGTTGATGTTGCGCTGTGTTTGATTGGCTATAACTGGAAATCCCTGGCCAGCGTTGCTGAGATTTACTGGTAAGTGTTATCAGTAGTTTCTCGAACTATTATAGACCTCATATCGACACGACTTATCAAGCTACTGGGGTCTTACGTTTACCACCTCTAGGCGAGATATGCGACATATCAGACGAAGAGACCGGACTGTACGGGAGTGTTAATGATTGGATTCGCTGGAGAAAGTACAGGCTTGCTTGTTGATCTTCTGATCGCTCAATAACCGGGTGGCCGTTATGTTTAGCAGACCGCTTGTGGCTTGTGGTTATTTGATATGATAATCACCTACTGCCGGCGTATTGACGAGTCTTTAGTGACCTACACAGAGGTTTACTGGCTCAAGCGAAACAGAGTTGGAGCCCATATGTGATATGTGCAGGAACGAGATTAATGCGAGTATGTGATACCACATTATATTCTCGCGATGTGTGACATGATTGGTTATATATGATATAGCCGAGTTATCGGATCGAGCGTAGATTCGATAAGATGTTGCATTTGATATAGCCGGATTATTAAATCAAGAGTTGATTTGATAATTTAATGTATAATTATATATTTGATATATTATAATACATTAACTAATATTTAGCTCACTATTGTTTTCTTTTCTCACATGATGTGCACATTGTATATATATACGTGATATGTACATTTGTGTACATGGATTGTGTCATGTTTGATGATACATACATGATGGGTGTATGAGATTAACACAATGCTACGGTTAAGTTAGGGTTTCTATTTATGTTAAGCTAATTCAAAAGAGATTGAGTTTTATATGCTAAAGCTTGCGCAAAAGCTTATGGATAAGCTTATGGATAAGCTTTGACAAAATCAACCCTTTTGTCTAGTTTAAGATATTTATCAAACCCAAACTTTAACCATAGACATGAGTTAATTCTCTACATGAGTTATCCATGAGGGCTTAACTCAACCATGGGTGCAATAATTCATTGGGATGAATTATTCACAAGTCTTCTTCTTCTTCTTCAAGCTCCATGAAAAAGCTCGCTATCTCTAATGGAGTTTTGAGAAAAAGTGTGAGAAAATAAATTCTAAAGTGAGCCCACTTCCTACTTCTTCATCCTCTACCACTTGCCATGTAGTAGAGTGTGTTCTCTTCACAAATTTCATGACCTAGTGAAGGAATAGCTTGATTCAGTGTCTCCTACTTCGGCCTCGAAGTCATCGAAGCAAGTGTAGGGTTACTAGGCACTCTAACAAGGTTATACAAGGCATCAACCATGCCTGATTAAAATTTTAGCCATGCCGAACAAACCTAAACTAGATCTTTAAACTAGAGACTAGGCGAAAAATAACATGTTAAACACTTTAACACTAAGTGAATACGAAATACAACCTTTGTAGATCGGTCCTTCACTTATTAAGCTCCTTGTAGTAGTTCCTTCGCTGCGATCATGGTGCTTCCGACTCTCGGACGGCACTATGAGAAGATGGCAACTGTTTTGCTTCAAGTCTTCGAGGCCGAAGATGATCTACGTCGAGGGAATACGAACTCAAGCTACAACTTCACCAAAGCGAAGCAAAACACCCTAAACTAAAGTGCTAGTCTAGTAGAGGATGATGAAATAGGAAATGGGTACACTTTAGAATTTATTTTCTCACAATGTTTCTCTCTCTTTATCAAACCCTAGCAAGAATTTGAAGGAGGAAGAAGATGAACACAAAATGAGAATGAAAACTAATCTAAAGAGAGAGAGAGCTAACCATGGGTGAGTAGGTATCATATACTAACTAATGTAGAGACATAACCATGGCTACAGTATAATGGTTAGGTTAATTAATATCTCAAGTAATCCAAAGTTAGTAGACTAAGTAAATGCAACCCTAAGCTTCAAGCATGTGAGCTCATCATCCACTAATTTTAGAATTACTTTAAATATTAAAAACCTAACACTATAATTAGTATGGTATAAGTCTTATACACACTTGATAGTTGTATCAACAACCATGATACAAAATGAACACAAATAAATATATATCACATATATATTAAGTTATGCACAAGTGAGAAAAACAAATGTTTAAGTGAACCAATGTTAGTTAATGTAAATTAGTATATCACATATACAATTATACACAAAATTATTGAATCAACACTTGACTTAATAATCCGGTTATATCACATATAACTGACTAACACAAAATGTACCAGCTTTTCGAATTAACACTTGATTCGATAACCCGGCTATATCACATATAACCGGCTGATACAATAGTCGCGAGAATAGAATACGGTATCACATACACGCATTATTCTCGGTCCCGTAAATATCGCATATGCGCTCCTATTTCGTTTTGCCTGAGCCACTAAAACCTCTATGTGTGACTCTAAAGACTCGTCAATACGCCGACAGTAGGTGATGATCATATCAAGCACCCACAAGCCGTCAGCGGTACTAGCTGGACGTAACAGCTACCCGGGTATTGAGCGATCAGAAGATCAGCAAGCAAGCCTGCTCCAACTCCTGCAAAAAGCCTGACAGTGACACTACCGTACAGTCCGGTCTCCTCGTCTGATATTTTGCATATCAAGTCTAGGGGTGGTAAACGTCAGACCCCAATAACCGATAAGTCATGCCGATATGAGGCTCATAACGGGTCGAGAAACTACTGGTATCACTTACCAGTAAATCTCTAAACCAGCCCTGGCCACAGACTTCCCTGTTATGGCCAATCGAGCATAGCGCAACATCAACACCCAATACCGGGAGAGACGAAACCCCTCCTATCTCTCATTGCCTCCATGTGACTCGGGACTGTACCCAAAAACCACCGTTTTTCACGCCCTCTTGGATGTGGTAAGGTGGAAATCAAAGCACAGTGGGAATCACACAAGACTCTATGACGATCTCGGGTCTACAGACTAACCTGTACCAGTGTCACCAGAGAACTGCCATCTGAAGTAAGGTATAATACCATTTGGGAGTTCTCGGCGAGTCCGTCCAGTGTATCCAGTCTCCACTGAGCACCCGTATATCATATCTGATGTCAAACACCAATGGATATAGGATCATCCATCGCCCATCTACATGGGTCGAGAAGGTATACGCTAGTCTACTCTAGTATATCGATGCCCCGTCTCGATACACCCACAACTAGGGACCTTGAAGGATGTACTTATGGACTACCATGTCCCCACTAGTATGATCTGCATCATAGTCCAGGTAGTCAAGTACACATCCTAAGGGCTTTACCAACATGTAACAGAGAGACAAGCAGTGTACACGTTAAGGTAAAGAGTAACCAGATAGCATACTATCATGTCGAGCAAGAAAGTCCTCCCTATATATGTCCAAGCATCCACTACAATATACATCTCATGTATAGTAATGGCCTCTAGGGCATACATATAACTAACAATCTCCCACTTGCACTAGGGCCATCTGATAACAGTGGTTGTAGTATATCATACTCAACCATCCCATAAAAGTCTCTCTCTAGGAAAAGGCCTTTGTGAGTGGATCCGCCGTGTTGTCCTCTGAGTCTGCTCTCCTAACCTCGATCCCCTGGAGATCAACCATCTCCACGATCAGGTGACACTGCCTTAGAATATGTCTGGATCACTGATGGGATGGGCGTTCCTTGGCATAAGCCACAACTCCATTGTCACACAATGGGAGGAACGAAGTTCGCCTCATGTACTAATATACACCCAGACTGCCTCTTTGGTAGCATCTTTGGTAGCGATGTATCCAGCCTTTATCGTCTAGTATGCCACGGTATCTAGCTTGGAACTCTTCCAACATACCGTCCCTTTACTGAGGGTAAAGACAATGCCTGCGACTGACATTCAGTCGTCCTTATCACCCTGGAACCTTTCCAGTGATTCTCCCCAGGATTAATTGATATCATCTCACTACAACTAGTGAGTATCCTAACATCCAATTAGATCTATCTCATAGATCTAAAACCCAGGATTTAGGAGGTATCACTTTGATCCTTTATGGAGAATCCTTGTGTTAAGCGGAGATTGACCGAGCATAGCATAGGAAACTTCTTCCCAATCATGAGTATGTCATCCACGTACTCTACGAGGATCGCCACCATACTCCCTACTTCCTTTTTGTATATACAAGGTTCATCTACCATTTTGATGAAGTCAAACTCTTTGACTACCACATTAAAACAGACGTTCCAACTTCGCGATGCCTGTTTTATCACATAGAACATCTTGCACACGTTTCCACTACTCCCACTGTCTACGAAGCCCTCTGGATTTGTACTTATAGACGCTTTCTTCCAAAATATCATTTAGAAAAGTAGTCATGACACCCAACCGCCAGATATCATAGTCATGGTATGTAGCAATGGCAAGTAGGATCTGGATGGACTTAATCATAGGCCCCAGAAAAAGATTCATCATTAGCCACAACTGGTCTATGATGCAAACCTTTAACAAGTCTAGCTTTGAAAGTCTCAACTTTTCCAAGTACACAAAGTAATCTTCTCAAGTTATACTTGCTCCTAATGGGGATTTAACCCTTCAGATAAAGCAACCAAAGTCCATACATTGTTGGTGTATAAGGATTCCATCTCAGATCACAAATCATCCAGCCATTCTTACAGAGTCCTACTCCTGATGGCCAGCTCGAAAGTAGATGGGTCATCATCTGATGATGCAATCCTCGCTCCCACTGTCATAGAGAAACCGAAGTATCTCTCAGGTAGGTGAGGAACCCAACCAGATCGGCGGAGAGGCCGAGGTTCGTTGGGAGCTATTGAATCCTCCGGTTCTACCAAATCGTCAACTACAGTTTGTTTAGCTGGAACTCTTTCCAGTTCTACCTCATGTCCACTAATTTCTTCACAAGAAATTCCCTTTCACAAAGGTGGCATGCTGAGAAACAAAACATCTTTTGTTCCTCGGTTTGGTAAAAGATATTCCCTTGTGAATGCTTGGGATATCCAACAAACTTCTACAGAACTGACTTTGCCTCGAGCTTGTCCGGATTATGCTTTTAGACATAGGCCGGACAACCCCAAATCGTAACAAACTAAAGATATGGGCTCTTCCCTTTCCATATCTCATATGAAGTGGTAGGCAACTGATTTGATCGGAACCCTATTCAATAGGTATGCAACTTCTCCAATGCATAACTCCCAAAAGGAAATAGGTAACTCAGTAGTACTCATCATAGAGCACACCTTATCACATAGGGTATGATTGCTCCGCCCCGATACACCGACGTGCTGTGGTGTATACGGAGGAGTAATGCTGAGAGAGAATCTCATTCTCCTTTAGAATAATCCAGGAATTCCGTGCTCAAGTATTCTCCTCCTTGATCACATCAAAGGACGTAATACTTATACCCATTTTGGTTCTCTACTTCTAACTTATATTCTGTGAATATCTCAAAAGTTTCGGACTTGTGTTTCAACAGGAACATATGTCTGAATCTTGAGAGATCATCAGAGAATGTAATGAAGTACAAAGAACCAGCCTTGGCATGTGTAGACAGGGGACCTTCATACATCAACATGTATCATCCCAAGAGTTCACTAACTCTTTCTCTGTTTCCTATAAACAGATCTATGGTCATCTTATCTCTGTGACATGACTGGCAAGTTTCACAAGATGTAAATTCAAAGTAATTTAAATATGCATCTTATGTAACTTCAGCTAGTCGGGTCACATTGATATGGCCTAGTCTACAATACCTCAAGAAGGATTCGTTCATTTCTGAACTCTTCCTCTTGTGTGTGTTCAGTATACTAAGAACTGTAGTTTGATTTAGAACGTCTATGCTTTTAGATAACGTGCCTGAACCGATCAACTCTTGATATAGGAAATGTTCAAAACATTATCCAACAATACAAAATTATATCCTTTCTTTACTAATAAAGAGACTGATATGATGTTGTATATCAGGTTCAGTATCTAATAACATTCGTTCAGAATCAATGTATTCTGGTAATACAGGGTGATAACTACCAACAGATTTGGCTGGAACGCTTGCACCATTTCTATCTCATGAAACTTATCACTTGTTCTCAGTTCTTTACCTATCTGTAGCCCATGTAACAAATTACATATGTGGGATCCTGATCTGGTATCACATACCCAGGACGTAAAGGATACTAAGAAACTGTTCTCTATAATGAACACACCCGAAGAAGATGCATCATCATGCACTTTTTCGTTTAGGCGGCACGGGAATTCTGGTAATCCCCTATTTCCTGCTCTGTGTTATAACAATTATAAGTTGGAGCGGGACCAGCGTTTCCCAGCGTAGTATAACAAGCGGGTTCGGTCAATACATCTGTATTATTATCTTGATTAAGGCGTGACATGGTCGCTACCTGGAGAGAGAAAGAAGAAAACACTCTGCGTGCGCTCTTGCAAGATCAGATTGGTTATTATTTTATCTAATCAAGATGGCTCCCATTGTTTTTTATCAGATTTTCCTTCAAACCCTAAAATGAAAGACTAGCCGTGATTAATTACACCCTACAATTTCGCCAATCTTTCAGCCATGCCAGTGTCGGTACTTTGAGGGAGGTTCCCCGTGCTTTCGCACGGACCTAATTAAAGTAAATCTCGTTTTCCCAGAGGCGTAACCCCGTTGACACCTTTCTAGACAACAACTTGATCGGCTAATTGTAATGTGTAAAACTCTCCAAGGAGTAACAATTACTCGCAGTGGGTATCGGGATCCAACTATCTCATAGAAGGTATGCAATCTCATTGCAAATTTCAACACTTGAAATTCCCGATAATATTTTTCCCTTAACGTGCTATGACCTCGACGAAAGACAACAAACCATAGCCCGCTAGTCAAGTTCAACACGTACATTTCTTGACTGAATTAAACCCACCTGCACGACCCTTGACGAAAGCCAACAAAGCCGTACGACTACCCTAATCCAATCGCATCATATGCAGCAGATAAGCAGCATATAACTACCTCACACTACACCTTGACGAAAGCCAACAAATGTAGCACGAATACTATATACAACTTATCTGAAATGACGGAGGGCTACGACAGGTTTTTCTGAAAACCTATTGCATAATGAACTTGATATCGTTGTAGAATCAAATAATTTTAAAATGGAGTGTTTTTTAGGCTTTTGTTAGTTTCGCTAAAGAGGTCACTCCCGGTGAAGGGATCTCGGCTCTTTCCTCGTCGAATGAGGTGCATGATATATCATATATATCACTGTGCAAAGTAAGAACTAGAAAAGAAATCAAAAGACAAAACCGAGGGGTGTAGCTTCTGCCAGTCATTGCTAAAGGGGTCACTCCCGGTGAAGGGATCTCGGCCCTTTCCTTATCGAATAAGGTGCAGGATGTTCTACAAGGAACACCGCTATGCAAAGCAAGAACTGTAGCTACCTTGTTTTTCAAAATTCGATTCCACGACATCTTTTAGGTTTATTTTCTTTCATTAATCACATTAATGAAGTCCCATCATTTAAGTCACCTAAACATCACAGATAAATACGACGTATACTTATGCCATCTGCATTCGCCGCGTTGTCCCCTCGTGCACCGTTAGGTTAGGTAACTAACGGCAGAGCGGGGCATGGCTAGTGCGGGTGTAAAACATAAGTAACGTCTATATAATATATTATATATACTATATACAGTATCTATTACAACATATCAAATGATCACATCACAGATATCGCAGCAGAAGAAACATATGAAACATTGGATATACTAGGACATCCGTGTTTTATTTTGAGCCTCTATAAAACCCAGATTCCACTGTCGCGATGAATAGCCAAACCCACACCCCTAGACCCCTACGAGAGCGGCAAGCAACCCTACCAATTCTAGAGTTAGGAGACCCGGACTCGACTCCTCGAGTTGGTCTCCCACTGGACTCTAGGACCCAGTTACTTGTGCTCTCCTCCTTGGGTCTATCCTAGTGCGGAAAAGTAAATAATATACAAATGGTGATAGCAACCTCATCCCGGAAGTGCCTCAATAAAAGAATATTACATACAATAAATTTTACATGAATGAAAATAAAAACCCTCATCTCACATAAAAACCCCGGCTATTCACAACACGACGATCCAATATAACATATCCAGCAACACATAACATCACATGTCATCAACGTAAGTAAATTTGCGCATCCCAATTGGCGTTGACATATAGCAACGAAACCGGCGATAACACATATTACACTTACGGCCGCAGAAAAGAAAGTGTAAAACTAGAACAGTTGGAATCCGCAACCACCTTAGACATCGCATGCCTAACAATTATAAACCCCGCATTTTAGTCTCTATATCGAAAACACTTTTCAATATCTAGTCGGGCAATTCAACAAGATTCCCGACATCCTAATCGAATGCTCGTCGCAAACTTTAGAAGACGGCCGCACCCCCGGATGCCGTTGATGAAGTGCACTAAGGCGGAACACCGCTTCCGCGAGCACCCAAACGGTTGCTTTTGGCGACGGGGTTCTCCTACAGTCACTTGGTCGGGCCTTTAGGGTGTGGCTTTCTATTAAGTTTACTCGGCGACTTTCCGCGTATGCTACGTGATTGCAACGGACTTTTGATCGCATCAAAATCCCGTGGCAACCGATCATCTGAGACTAAACTGCTATGTTTATAACATTCAAAATAGTTATCTCATAACTACTTGTGGATTCCAAATATTGTATCACATTCCAGATAAATAGACAATGTTAAAATTTCTGATCGAATGATCAAACACCCAAGTTTTCCCAAATAGTTCTCAACACTTGAGGGGAGTTTAAAAACATCCATCACATGCCACAGTGCCAATGGTCCAGCCGTAGAAGGGTCAAGCCAACGCCTCACATGTGGCAACGCCGTACTTCCCCAAACCATAAGGTTCAAAAGGCAGTTCAAGACGGTCACATAATCGAGTTAAGGTTTGTTGTCTTCTTGAGGGTCCATTGCGTAACTTGCACGATTTAGACGTTCTTAAACAACGGAAAAATCCAACACTTGGAAATTTTCCGGGTCGGGAAAAAGTGAGTTATTGATATCCGTTCGAACTTTTCAACAGCTTCTAAAAATTACCCGGACAAAACTAAACGAAGTTAAATTATCCGATCGAATCAATGAGTCCCCAATACAACCCTAGAAAACTCAACACTTGAGTGGAATTAAAAAATTCCCAGAAAAAAATGACAAGAAAGGACCTAAGAATAAATATATGAAGTTCCAGGGAATAATTCAAAATTTTGGCCGCGGAACCTCGGCCAAACCAAGGGTTTGGCGTTGGTTTCGCGGCCGAATGAGCGAATTAGTGGTCCGTACTTCAC
The DNA here is from genome assembly GCA_030015575.1 of Agapanthus africanus. Classification (NCBI taxonomy): domain Eukaryota; kingdom Viridiplantae; phylum Streptophyta; class Magnoliopsida; order Asparagales; family Amaryllidaceae; genus Agapanthus; species Agapanthus africanus. Next base: position 330,196,019 of record JASDDO010000022.1, read on the forward strand.
AGTAATTCTTAGTTTTTCCTGCTTGTTTTTATGAGCATTTTTAATTCATAAAAAATCACATTTTTGAAAATTGTCTAGAGAAGGGTTCGTATCAGGGTATCCGGGTTCGATCGGACTTTAAACTTCGCTCAGACTTCGCCTAAAGCTCTGGCTTGGCTCTAATACCACTGTAGGGTTACTAGGCACTCTAACAAGGTTCTACAAGGCATCAACCATGCCCGATTAAAATTTTAGCCATGCCGAACAACCCTAAACTAAATCTTTAAACTAGAGATTAGGCGAAAACTAGCGTGTTAAACACTTTAACACTAAGTGAATACGAAATACAAACTTTGTAGATGGGTCCTTCACTTCTTAAGCTCCTTGTAGTAGTCCCTTCGCTGCGATCATCGTGCTTCCGACTCTCGGACGGCTCTATGAGAAGATGGCAACTGTTTTGCTTGAAGTCTTCGAGGCTGAAGATGATCTACGTCGAGGGAATACGAACTCAAGCTACCACTTCACCAAAGTGAAGAAAAACACCCTAAACTAAACTGCTAGTCTAGTAGAGGATGATGAAATAGGAAATGGGTACACTTTAGAATTTCTTTTCTCACAATGTTTCTCTCTCTTTATCAAACCCGAGCAAGAATTTGAAGGAGGAAGAAGATAACTCAAAAGGAGAATGAAAACTAATCTAAAGAGAGAGAGAGCTAACCATGGGTGAGTGGGGATCATATACTAACTCATGTAGAGACATAACCATGGCTACATTATAATGGTTAAGTTAATTAATATCTCAAGTAATCCAAAGTTAGTAGACTAAGTCAATGCAACCCTAAGCTTCATGAAGCTTCATGCATGTGAGCTCATCATCCACTAATTTTAGACTTACTTTAAATATTAAAAACCTAACACTATAATTAGTATGGTATAAGTCTTATACACCCATGATTGTTGTATCAACAACCATGATACAAAATGAACACAAATAAATATATATCACATATATATTAAGTTGTGCACAAGTGAGAAAAACAAATGCTTAAGTGAACCAATATTAGTTAATGTAAATTAGTATATCACATATACAATTATACACTAAATTATTAAATCAACACTTGACTTAATAATCCGGTTGTATCACATATAACCGACTAACACAAAATGTACCAGCTTTTCGAATTAACACTTGATTCGATAATCCGGCTATATCACATATAACCGGCCGATACAATAGTCGCGAGAATAGAATACGGTATCACATACACGCATTATTCTCGGTCCCGCACATATCGCATATGCACTCCTATTTCGTTTTGCCTGAGCCACTAAAACCTCTATGTATGACTCTAAAGACTCGTCAATACGCCGGCCGTAGGTGATGATCATATCAAGCACCCACAAGCCGTCAGCGGTACTAGCTGGACGTAACGGCTACCCGGGTATTGAGCGATCAGAAGATCAGCAAGCAAGCCCGCTCCAACTCCTGCAAAAAGCCTGACAGTGACACTACCGTACTGTCCGGTCTCCTCGTCTGATATGTCGCATATCAAGTCTAAGGGTGATAAACGTCAGACCCCAATAACAGATAAGTCATGCCGATATGTGTCTCATAATGGGTCGAGAAACTACTGGTAACACTTACCAGTAGATCTCTAACCCAGCCCTGGCTAGGGACTTCCCTGTTATGGCCAATCGAGCATAGCGCAACATCAATCCCCAATACCGGGAGAGACGAAACCCCTCCTATCGCTCATTGCCTCCATCTGACTCGGGACTGTACCAAAAAACCACCGTTTTTCTGGCCCTCTTGGACGTGGTAAGGTGGAAATCAAAGCACAGTGGGAATCACACAAGACTCTATGACGATCTCGGGTGTACAGACTAACCTGTACCAGTGTCACCAGAGAACTGCCATCTGACATAAGGTATAATACCATCTTGGAGTTCTCGGCGAGTCCGTCCAGTGTACCCAGTCTCCACTGAGCACCCGTATATCATCTCTGATGTCAAACACCAATTGATATGGGATCATCCATCGCCCATTTACATGGGTCGAGAAGGTATACGCTAGTCTCCTCTGGTATATCGATGCCCCGTCTCGATACACCCACGACTAGGGTCCTTGAAGGATGTACTTATGGACTACCATGTCCCCACAAGTATGATCAGCATCATAGTCCAGGTAGTCAAGTACACATCCTAAGGGCTTTACCAACATGTAACAGAGAGACAAGCAGTGTACACGTTAAGGTAAAGAGTAACCAGATAGCGTACTATCATATCGAGCAAGAAAGTCCTCCCTATATATGTCCAAGCATCCACTACAATATACATCTCATGTATAGTAATAGCCTCTAGACATACATATAACTGACAGCAAGCACGTTCGTTTCTTCGCGGGAGCCTCTCTAGAGTCCGGACGATCGTGATCGTAGCGAAGAGACTACTAAACGGAGCTATTGAAGTGAAAGACCGGACTACAAAGGTTGTAATCCCAAACTCTTAGAATTAAAGATGTTTACTTGCTTTGTTTCGCCTAATCTCTAGTCTAAGATCTTGGTTAGGGTTGTTCGGTACGTCTAAATTTTAAATCGGTCATGGTTGATGCCTTATAGACCCTTGTGAGAGTGCCTAGTAAACCTACAACACCCACAAGCCGCAAGCGAACTTCTAAACATAACGGCCAGCCGGGTATTGAGCGATCAGAAGATCAAAAAGCAAGCCTACTCATACTCCTGCGAATCCAATCAGTAACACTACCGTACAGTCCAGTCTCTTCGTCGGATATGTGGCATATCACAGCCTAGGGTTGGTATAACGTCAGACCCCAATAGCCTGATCATGCAAGGTTCATAACGGTTCGAGAAACTACTGATAACACTTACCGGTAGATCTCAGCAACCCTGGCCAGGGATTTCATGTTATGGCCAATCGAGCACAGCGCAATATCAACTCCCAATACCGGGAGAGACGAATCCCATCCTATCGCTCATTGCCTCCATATGACTCGGGAATGTACCCAAAAACCACCGTTTTGCATGATCTTTTGACCGTGGTAAGGTGGAAATCAAATCAGAGTGGGAATCACACAAGACTCTATGACGATCTCGGGTCGACAGACTAACCTGTACCAGTATCACCAGAGAACTGCTATCTGACGATAGGTATAATACCATGTAGGAGTTCTTGGCGAGTCCGTTCAGTGTACCCAGTCTACACTGAGCACCTGTATACCTTCTCTGATGTCAAAGACCAATTGATGTGGGATCATCCATCGCCCATCATATGGGTCAAGAAGCACATATGCTAGTCTACTCTGGAGTATCGATGCCCTGTCTCGATACTCCTACGACTAGGAACAATTATAGGGTGTACTTGTGGACTACCCTTGGCCCAACTAGTATGATCTCCATCATAGTCCTGGTAGTCAAGTACACATTCTAAGGGTTTTATCAACATATGAGAGCAAGAAAGCATCACTTATACAAGTCAACATGTTTAGATAAAGTGCAACAAGATAGCATACTATCATGTCGCGAAAGAAAGTCCTCCCTATATATGTCCAAGCATCCACTACAATATACATCCCATATACAGTAATGGCCTCTAGGGCATACATATAACTTACATTTTATACCTCAAGTTCTCGTTGTCCTTCACCTCCTCGCTGTCCTTCTCCAAGTCATGATCTCCTTGAACTAAGAACGGATTGCACCTCCTCCTTGTCTTCTCCAAATCGTAGAAGATCTACCCGAGAGATCTGACTTCCAGCTTAACCTCTAAGTTGAGGCAACTAGGTCACTTGGTGTGCTGAACTTAGTAGCCTAGGATGTGTAGAGAGTGATGAGGAGTCTAGTAGTCTCATTATGATAGGATTCTCAATTCATGAGATGGTTAGGGCTTGAAAGGAGTTGGAGAAAGCTTGAAGAAAAGAGAGGATGAAAAGTATCTATAGATTTTTTTGGTGAAAATGAATTAAGTGAAATGAGCTAGACTTTTGGCATTTAAACCATGATAAAATATCTAACAAATATCTAAGTCAACAAATGCCAAATGAATCCAATATGGTCAATGCAAAGCCCTAATTTCATTTCACCAAAATTCCACAAAGTTTCCTCTCTCAATTCCTCCACCTCGCTAAAGAATTAATCACAAAAGAGAAACCCAAATTTGAGGTGTCATTCTCCAAAAGCAATCTTGATCGAATCACAAGAATGCCCTTCTCGTCCGTATATACATACCCGTATCCGTATTCCGAGAAACACGAATATAATGAGACAAAACTAATCCAATAATCATATACTAGAAGCTGGCTTAAACCAAAGCCCACTAGTAATGTCCGCCCGAACATCATATGTGCATAAAGTACACGTAAGTGATCGAACCCTGTCGTAAAACCATACGACCTCTATACGTTTAGCCCGAACCCGGGAAACGCTCTGTGTGGGACTCTAAAGACTCGACAATACGGTGGCGGTGGGTTTAACCACAAGCACGTTGGTGGCACTAACTGTACGTAACAGCTACCAAGGTATCTGTCAACAAGAAGGTCGACAAGGAAACTCATATGTACCCCTACTGAGCCTGTCCGTGGCACTCTCCGTACAGTCCGGTATGTTCGTCTAAGAGTGTTGCATATCGGTCCTATGGGGCGGCAAGTGTCAGAACCCTAATAGTGCAATAAGTCTTGTCGGAGTGCGGCCAAAACACACTCAGAAACTACTGGAATACCAACTAGCATATCTCGCTTGCCCTGGCCTGGGTCTTTGTGTAATGGATTTCGGAACACAGCGCGGCATCAACCCCCAATACCGGGAGAGACGAATCCTATCTAACCGCCACTGCCTCTAAGTGCTTCGGGACTGCACCCAACTACTACCTGTTTGCAGGACTCAGCAGAGCCGTGGTAGGGTAGTAATCTAAGAACAGTGGGAACACACTTGAGGTGAAGTAGCAGTCTCAAGTCGATAGACTAAGCTATACTCATGTCACCTAGGAACTGCTACCTGACGATAGGTATATTACCAACCAGCAGTTCCCCACGAGTCCGTCCAGTGTAACTCATAACCCAATGAGCACCTGCATACTATCTCCAGTACAACGTACTGATCGCTGTAGGACAGACCGTCTCCCCTCATGGGATGAGAAGCGTATACACTAGTCTACTATGGAGTATCGATGCCCTGTCTCGATAATCCTGTGACTAGGGACCTGTATAAGGATGTGCTTGTAGACAACCCAGCCCCCACTAATGTGACTACCATCACAACACTGGTAGTCAAGCAAAGATCCTAAGGGCTCTATCAATATGTATTAGCGATACGTTAAAAGAAACATATACACATATTAAGATAGATACAAACCAAGTAGCATACTACTATATCGAGCAAGACTGTCATAAATCCGTGTATTTATCCCAAGCTTCCAAAATGTAATATACAAACTAGTACTATACAATAAAGGCCTCTAGGGCATATTAAACTAACACCGGTCGGGTACATAGCATCGCATACATTATAGATCCTCCCGCCGAAATTTAGGGTATAGTGCTCATGCGAACCCTCTCCCCATCAGTCTTAGGAGACATCTCTTTGGAGAGGGTGATTCCGTGCAATACGGGTATGTTACCGCGCTTGGAATCTTCCATACTAAATCTCTTTAGCATGGTCTCTATGTACCTGGACTGCGAAAGTCCCAGTAATCTCTTCGATCTATCTCTATAGATCTTAATCCCCAGAATGTACGAGGCATCACCCAGGTCCTTCATGGAGAACCTTTATGACAAGAACAACTTGACCGATTGTATCATAGGAATATCATTTCCTATCAAAAGAATTTCGTACACGTACAAGACTAGGAACATGACAGTTCGGCCTACAATCTTCTTATATATACAAGGCTCATCCTCGTTCTTGATGAAGTCAAATTCCTTAATTGTTTCATCAAAATAGATGTTCCAGCTCCGCGATGCCTGCTTTAATCAAAAAACGGATTTAAGCAACTTGCACACCTTCCCGCTGCTCCCACTGTCAACGAAACCTTCTGGCTGATCCACACTCTTCTAAACATCTGTTCAGAAAAGCCGTTTTTACATCCATCTGCCAATCTCATAGTCATGGAAGGTAGCAATGGCAAGTAGGATCCGAATGGATTTGAACATAGCCACTGGAGAAAAAGTTTCGTCATAGTCCACACCTGGTCTTAGACGAAAACCTTTTGCAACAAGTCTAGCCTTAAATGTTTCCACCTGCCCATCTACACGAAATTTCTTTTTGTAGATCCATTTGCATCCAACGGGTTTTATCCCGGTCGAGCAATATCCAAGGTCCACACTTTATTGGCGTACATGGGCTCCATTACGGATCGCATAGCATCCAGCCACTTATCAGAGTCCCTACTGATAATGGCCTTCTTGAAACTAGTAGGATCTTCTTCTTCCAAGATGCAATCCTCTCGATCCCCGTTTATGAGAAAACCGTAGTGTCTCTCGGGTGGATGAGAAATCCTACTAGATCTGCGGAGTGGCTAAGCTTCGTCAGGTATTATTTAATCTAGCGGTTCCACCAAATCTTCAGTTATAATTTGTGTTTCTGGAATTTCATCCAGTTCTACCGTGCTCCCACTAGTTTCTTTTGCAAGAAACCGCCATTCTAAAAATTTGGCATTCTGAGAAACAATAATCCTTTGTTCCTTTGCGTGGTTGAATAGATACCCATTAGAATCATTTGGGTATCCCACAAACATACACAAAACTGATCGTGCCTCGAGTTTGTCTAGGTTCTGATTTTCTACATAAGCAGGACAACACCAAATCTTAACAAGTTTAAGATACAAACTCTTTCCACTCCATATTTCATATGGAGTTTTAGGACCGGATTTAGATGGAACTTGATTCAAAAGATTTGTCGCTGTATGAAGCACATATCCCCAAAATGAAAGAGGCAACTCGGCGTTACTCAACATGGAGCTAACCATATCCAATAGGGTACGATTCCTCCGCTTCGATACACCATTGTGCTGTGGTGTATATGGAGGAGTAAGCTGAGAGAGAATTTCATTCTATTTTAGGTAATCTAGGAATTCCGTGCTTAAGTACTCCCCTCATCTATCAGACCGGAGAATCTTGATACTTTTGCCAGTCTTATTCTCTACTTCGTTTCTGAATTCTTTGAATTTATCAAAAACTTCATATTTGTGTTTCATGAGATACACATATCTGAACCTAGAGAGATCGTCAGTGAATGTGATGAAGTACGAGAACCCACCCCTTACTTGTATAGACATCGGACCACATACATATCTGTGTATGAGTCCCAAGAGCTCTGCTGCTCTTTCTCCGTGTCAGGTGAATGGAGATTTGGTCATTTTTCCCTTGAGACAAGACTGACAAGTTGCATAAGATGAAAATTCGAACGTATCCAAAAGTCTATCTTTACGCAACTTACTTAGTCTTTCCTCTCCGATATGACCAAGTCTACAATGCCACAAGTAGGATTTGTTCACTTCTGAACTCTTCCTCTTGCGTGTGTTTTGTATACTGAGAACTGTGTTTTGATTAGTAACATAGATACCATTACACAGTGTAACTTCTGCAACCAAAACCTAATTAAGGTAAATGTTCATGATATTTCTATCAAGAACAAACTTATATCCGTCTTTATCAAGTAAAGAAACTGATATGATGTTCAAAACCATGGAAGGTACATAGTAGCAATTGGTTAAAATCATAGTATTGTCATTTGGCAAAGCTAGGTGATATCCACCGATGGCAGAAGCATCAACTTGTGCTTCGTTCCCTACTATGAGGGACATACCACCAGGTCCAACCATCCTACTTTTTCTCAGTCCTTACAATAAATTACAGATAAGAGATCCTGATCTGGAATCTAGTACCCAGGAGGTAGGACTAACCGAAAAACAATTCTCAATAACAAGAACACCTGAAAAAGACGCAATACTATGCTTCTTCTTTTATGGGGTCATCAAGGAATTCAAGCAATCTTCTTTCCCTTGCTCATACTCATGAATGTTGTCATAAGTTATAGCCGAACTGACGTTCCCTAGCCCCGAATAAGAATTTGGATCAGTCAAGTGATACATTTTATTATCTTGTTTAAGGCATAAAGTGGTTGCTACCTAGAGAAAGAGAGAGAAAAGAAACACTCTGCGTGCACTCTTGCAATATTAGATTGGTTATTAGTTTATCTAATCAGGAAGGCACCCACTATTTTCTCGAATTCTCCTTCAAACCTATAAAAAGGAGAACTAGCTAAGATTAATCGCACGTCACAATACTTGCTTAACGTTTCGGCAAGGCTAGTGTTGGTTGTTCGATGGAGTTTTTCCAACGTTTTCGTGAAGTTCCTTAATTACATAACCTCTTTTCCCTGGAGGCGTAGCCCTGCTAACACCATTCTAGACACCTACTTGGTTTATATCTTTGATTGTTAAGTGAGAAAATCTCCCAAGAGTAATGCTACTCATCAGTAGGATCAGGATCCAACTATCATTGCGTGATAAACTAGATGGAAGACATTCTAGTCACCATACTCCAGAAGGTACGCAGCACTAGCAAGTTTCCTGTATATTTGAAACTCCCGATGTGGTTTTTGCCCCTAATGACTTATGACCTTGACACAGTCAACATGTCATAAGTCGCTAGTCAAGTTCAACACGTCATTGTCCTAGATTGCATTAGACCCACCCGCATGACCCTTGACACAGTCAACATGGTCATACGACTATCCTAACCAATCGCATCATATGCCACAAACAAGTATTCCTCAGCTACCGTACACTACGCCTTGACACAGTCAACATACGCAACACGAATACTAAGCAACACTTGTAAGAAATGACGGAGGGGTACGGCTGGGTTTTTGGCGAAAAACCCTTTAACGTAATGAACTTGATATCGTTGAAGGAACCTGAGTTGTTTTGAAAAGGAGTGGTTTAGGCTCCGCTTTTGAAAACTTGTGGTTTTGAAAAAACCGAGTAATATACGGTATAGACTTTTGCTCAAGAGGTCACTCCCCACGAAGGGATCTCAGCTCTTGCCTCCTGGAATGAGGTGCTGGATATTTACAACCGAATACCACTATGCAAAGCAAGAGAATATAACTACGGTTTTTCGAAATTTGTTCCAACAACATCTTTTAGGTTTCTTATCTTACACTAATCAAAATTAATGCGGTCCCATCAATTTAATCCTATCACTCCACAAAAGAACGAAAATACAATGTACGTATATGCTATCCGCATTCACCACTAGGCCCCGTTATCACCCGTTAGGTTACTTAACTAACGACAAAGCGGGCGCTAGACTAGTGCGGGTGCAAAACATATACAACATCTACTAGTATATATATAAATATATATAACATTCATCCTAGACATAATAATAAGCAATAACATAGAATCTCAGCAAACAACACAGAATGGTGGATAATCTTGGAGCCCCGGATTTCATTTGAGCCATAAATGAGACCCGACGTTCCCGGTCGTGTGGATATCCCGCACAATGGAAACCTGGACCCCTACGAGTGCGGCAAGTTACCTGCCAATCCCAAAAGTGAGGCAAACCCCAATCAAAAAAGTTAATGGGCCACCCAGCAGTTCATGGGACCCGGTAACTTGAGCGCCCCTCCGTAGGTCATACCTATACCCCCTACGAGTGCAGCGAATAGCCCGTCAATTCTAGAGTGAAGCCCCCTACGTCTCAAAGCCATGAGATGCGGGCTCATTGCCCTCTAGAACCCGGCTATTCGTGCACTCCACCGCGGGCTAAAACTAGAACAAAAAATGAAAATATGTACAAAGGTGACATCAACCTCAACCTGGTCTGCCCCAATCAAATAATATACAACACGGAGGAAACGGTTGTCCACATGCCGGACGCTCGCCCCGCAATAACAACTGTACAAATGAATATAAACTGTACTAAACCATTGCACCACCAACTATCCACCACCACAATCCAACCACAATATCAGCACAATCACAGAAATCAATGTGAATGTTACGTTCGCAAACCCGTCTAAAAGAAAATATAGAAGATAGACGGGATATACCGATCGAATGAAATTCATTGTGGCAGATGCCAATCTAAGTACTGATAATCACACGTATTTTAAAATTTTGATCGACTAAACTTTTCCAAATACGCCCCAAGTGCTAATACCGTATTCAAACAAATCTTGGCCCAATAACTAAATATTCCAGAAACCATAATTCCAAATATAAGAACCCCAGAAGAAAATTGTGCACAGAGGTCCTAATACGACCGCGCAACCGCGGCAAACATGCATGTTATGCCGCGGTTCCACGGCGTTTTATTGGGCTTGTGGGCTCAATTTTCTTATGTCATCTTATAATAGCCTGCACGAATTTTCGATACACTGAAAAAGATTTTTCAACAACTTTGAAAAAAAACGACAGAAACTATAATTTTGGAATTGCGGTTTTGAAAATTTCGGTCGATCGATATTTTAAACACGTTAGAACTAGCTAGTATGGGTTTATGGAGTAGCTCTGATACCATGTTGGGTTACCCTAAAACCCTAGCCATCATCCGTGGCGATTTGCGGAACAAAAATTTTCTTCCAAGTTTAAAAATGGCGCTAAAATAACCCAAGAAACCGGATCTTTCCATAAATCTGACTAGCTAAACAAAGAGAGATAACTACTATGGAAAGAAGTCTTACCAAACGATCCAAGTCCTTCAGTCTTCTTTCTTCATCGTTCACTCCGAGTGGCTACCATGATTGTGCTGGATCTCCGATGCTCGCTCCATCGGTACTCTAGGATCGAGCTTGTTCTCCGGTCCTCATTTATCATGGATGATCCACCCGAGGGATGTGATCCATGACACTAGCTCCTAACTAAGTAATAAAAAGGAGCAATTAGAGAACTTGGGATGCTAATCCAAGATCTCTAGGATGTAGTGTGAAGTTCTAAGTGTTTTACTATCTCTATCTAGCATCCTCTCTTGTTTCTCAACATATGAGAGTGTAGAGAGGAGAAAGATTGTGAAGGTGGAGGAACTCAAGAGAAGGAAAGGAGAGTGAAGCAAAAATGGTAAGCACAATGGAAATGAGCAACCATGTGAGAGAAAATAACCCAAATTAGCTTGGTATATGAATATCCATGAATAAACAATGTGACCCATGCTTCAATAGTTGCCACAAATGAATAAAGAATTCATTTGTCAACTATTGAGGCATGGTCCTCACCATAATCCCCTCACCTCACACTTTACACCTCATTTATCAAATAAATGGAAAAATTCAAGATGAGGTGTCCACCTTAAAGAATGTTTTCCGTAACAAAATACGGATTAAAGTCTACTGCATATACATACATGCATTCGGATAAAACATGAGCCCAAAGAGATAGAATAACACGAAGAATGTAATACTAGAATATACATGTCGAAATACATATATGTAAATTATCAAATCAATACTTGATTTAATAATCCAGCTCAAGCCCGAACTGGCTAGTATTGCCAACTTTCCGATCGAAAGTCCGGGTACAAAGTACATCAATCGATCGGAACCCTGCACGTATCAAATACGGCTACTACATCATTTCGCCTGAACCAGGGAACCCTCTGTGTGGGACTCTAAAGACTCGAAAGTACGCTAGCAGTGAGTTACTGGATAAATCCATAACCATAACCACATCAGCGACACTAGCTGTACGTAACGGCTACCCGGATACCTGTCGAAAAGGAAGGCCGACGAGCAAACTCATCCGGATCCCTACTGAGCCTATTTGTGAAAATATCCGTACAGTCCGATCTCTCTGTCTGAGAGTATCGCATACCGGTTCTAGGGGTGGTAAACGTCAGACCCTAATAACCCAATAATTCGTGTTGATACGGCTCAGGACCAATCCGGGAAACTACTAATCAGCCTATTGGTATATCCCAACTGCCTTGGCCAAGTTCTTATGGTCCTGACCAATCGAACACAGTGCGATATCGACTCCCATACCGAGAGAGACGAATCCTTGACAATCTCTCACTGCCTCCATGTGGCTCGGGACTTTACCCAACCAAAACCTGTTTGCACGACTCGGTAGAGCCGTGGTAGGGTAGTGATCAAAGCACAGTAGGAACTCACACGAGGCAAATGACGATCTCAAGTATTAAGACTAAAATGTACTCATGTCACCTGAGATCTTCCATCTGACGATAGGTATAGTACTATCTAGAAGTTCTCGGCGAGTACGTCCAGTGTACTCACCCTCAGTGAGCACCGGTATACGATCTTAGGTTCAAAAGACCAATGGTTGCGAGACCATACCATCTCCCGTCATCGGGGTCTAGAAACATATACACTAGTCTACTCCGGAATAACGATGCCCAGTCTCGATACTCCCACGACTAGGGACAATTTAAGGATGTACGTACCGACTACCTAGCTCCCACAAGTATGATCGCCATCATAACACAGGTAGTCTAGCAATTATCCTACGGGCTTTATCAACATGTATAAATGATGTGTAATAGCAAATAAAACATACGCACATGTTAAGATAAATATAAACCAGATTGCTGTAACATTTCATAAATAAAAAATATTATTTTTGGAAATTTAATATTAAAATAATATATTTCGCGAAAACTATTCGATTTGCGAATAGGGATTTTTCGTAAAATGGTATAAGTATATACCAGTATTTGGAAATTAATCGAAGATTAAAATGATTTATTTATTTTAATGATATTTATCGGATTTTTAGTCAAATCCGTGTTTTTACATTTTTTCCGTGACTTGTGCACCATGTCATGTGCATGTTATGCTTGTGTTTGTGTTTGTGAGTTGTGTGTGTGTGACTTGTGAGAAAGAGAAAAGAAAAGGAAAGGAAAAGAGAGAAAGGTTTGAGTGTGAAAAGAATATGAGAGTAAAAAAAATTGATATTTTGAAAGAGAGTGAGTGTAGGGGGATATTTGAGAGTGAGAGAGTGAGCTTAAGGGTTAGAGTTGGCTGCCCCTTTCCCTCCTCCTCCATTGTTTTCTTCATCTCCTCCATACTCCTTCATTCTCACACTACCCCCATGCATCACCTCCATTCCTTTGCCAAAACCCTTTGCCACCTTCACACAAAACATGCACAAACTCATTCTAATCCCTTGGAACCCTTCAAGTTTGGATTTTGAAGACTTTGGGCAACTCAAGATTTTTCTTTAGTTGCTAATGTGGTGTATCCATACACTTTTAGTTAAGTATTTTTGCTAATATATCATATTCTAGTTTAAATATTGATTTAGTTAGGTTTGTGATCTTAGGAAATTATAAGATGCTGTTAAGTTGTTAATTGAGGTGTAGTGAGTGTTCACAAGACCTCGGAGAGTGTTTTACTAGCGAAGACCCAAGACTATAACCCAAAACACGAACCTTGAAATCGGCCGATATCGTATTTTGTGGATTTTTAGATGGGATTCTGAGATCTGCTCTAACCCGGAGGACCTGAGAATTATTTAGCAAACACTGAGAGATGAGCAGGAAACCTAGAAGCACCCCTTGAAACACGAGCCTATTCCCTTCACTTATGGCCGCAAATTAATTCATCGTGGCCGCAAATTGCAGCCATATTAGAGTGGAACATGGTGATTTTTGTTCTGTGGCTTCCTTATCCTATATCTAGAGCAACCCTATATGCAAAATTAGCTAATTTTACCTAAGTCAAAATCTTGGATAGAATTCCTCAGTTACTGATTTCGTGTATGCGATTTGTGAAACTTGGTTTTTATATTTGATTTGGATTCCGTCGTTTGGCGTTTGAACGTCAACGACGAGGGTTATTTGGTTGTGTTTTGCATGCGAAGCTATAGGTTTTAACCTATGAGCGAACCGTGTGCCATATCGGTTTTCGGAATAGTTTTAATTGCTTTGCGATTGTGTGTTGAATTGTAGGTATTTCGCATGGACTTCCGAGACGACGAAGCACATCGATTTCGGCTAAGCGAGGAGAATTGCTGGTGAGTAGATTTATATCTACGGGGGAAGTAGGCTGGATGGCGTATAGCACCCCCGCAAACATTGTGGATAACTTATAATTCAAATAAAGGATATGCTACGGACATGATTTTAGGATTTTGTAAAAGATAATGTGATAGAAGTTGACACTAATGGATATTAATATATAATATAGGTATAATAGATAACTTGATGTAGATATAGATGACTCGGATCGATGTATGAAAATATGAAATGAGATATGAATCATGATAAATACGAATTGAAAGAGAACAAGTGTGAGTTGATGATGATAGGATATGAGATCGAGATCGATAAACGCCACACGAGATTGAGATAGAGGTGTTGCGAAATCAATAAGATATGACGTTTATACAATTGTGATTTGAGATATATGTGTATAGATATATGTATGAGTAATATGTCGTAGGAGACTTTAGATCTGTACCCTTATTATTGTATAGGTCGATAGATTCCCTATTCTATTTGATGACCCCGTACGATGGATTACCGTACGCAATGAGATGTACCGGATGATTGATCCGCGCTAGTGAATTGAGGATGATGATCGATGATTATTGTTATATCGGATGTTATTAGGAGGGATCGCCGATATAAAGATCGCCACGTGAACCATACCTATTTCCAAAACGGCGATGTGTACTGTTTAAAAGTGACCTTATGATTCACGTGTAGATAGATATACCCATTTATTGGTCATGTTGTGCAGGATATTACCCCTCGTGATCTACATACCACGTGCCGGTATTTAATGTTATATGATATCATTGCTAGTACACCTGCACAATTACCGTTGATGCACATGTTACACATACACGGATTTACCAGCTCACACACATTATTCATCGGTAATTGCCATGTCACTTACATAGTAGAATTTTCGTACCATTTACACAGTAGAACTTCCATATCATGATATTACTCTTAACCGTAAAAGTACATTCATTGTTCAGTATTATCACTTGACATACTTGCATGATATACCCGATATGCTCATATTACTACTCTATGTTGCATACATCGTATCTTATGGTTATATGCTTGCATGATATACCCGATATGCTCATATTACTACTCTATGTTTCATACATCGTACCTTATGGTTATATGCTTGCATGATATACCCGATATGCTCATATTACTACTCTATGTTGCATATATTGTACTTTATGGTTATATGCTTTGAGATGCGGTTTTACTGAGATCTCTGGATTTGAGAACCGTGGTATATTTCAAAGGAAATGGTGTATTGTTTTAAAAACCCGGTTTCTCTTTATATGATATTTCGAGACGTCCACCATGAGTTTTCTCAGTTCTGAGCTTGTTTTCGAAGCCCGATTCGAGGAGTTCGCAGATGTCGTTTGCGGGTACATGGTGGACCCGGTATGGTACCCTGGGGCAAGAAATGATTTTTGTGGTGTAGAAGATGAGCCTGGAAGAGGTAACACTACCTACCGGTGACTGTATAGAGTTCGGCGGATATCTGGAGGATAACGTTTTTGAGTTATGATATGATATGG
Organism: Agapanthus africanus; assembly: GCA_030015575.1. Classification (NCBI taxonomy): domain Eukaryota; kingdom Viridiplantae; phylum Streptophyta; class Magnoliopsida; order Asparagales; family Amaryllidaceae; genus Agapanthus; species Agapanthus africanus. The sequence continues at coordinate 330,211,529 of JASDDO010000022.1, forward strand.
ATATGAGGACCGATCTGAGGATGTGGAGCCTGAGATGAGATATGATGGCCGATATGAGTATGTGGCGCTTGAGATATGAGGATTTACGTGTCGATGCTGGACACGGGTTTTCATGATATTTTGAGTGTCGATGTTGGACACTCAGGTTCCATGATTTTGATGTGTCGTTGATAAACACACGTGTTTGATATCCTCATATATATATATATATATATATATACAGGCATATGTTTTCATGATGTTCAAGTGTCGGTGTTGGAAACTCAAGTTCCATGATATTGTTTGTGTCGTTGATAGACACACGTGGATGATATCCATATGCATACAGGCATATGATGTTAGATGTTTATTTATATATGTCATTGCGTTGATCGATTGTTGACATATATGCATATGTGGTCACCCTAGATATCATAGTATTACATTCAGGATATAGTGACCTAGGAAATCGTTTTTTTATTCAATTTCTATTTGCTGATGTTTTCTACTCACGAGTTGGCAACTCACCCCCGTTGTGCCACAGTTCTTGCATGTTTGACTGCTTGGGATCAGTTGCGGTATTGCTAGCACACAGCTTCATCCAGGGTATTTGGTTTAGTAGGCGGGACACATGTTGGATCGTGCCCACTCTTGTACTGTTATGTTCCGTTGTATCTGTAAGTCCATGCTACCCTTCCCCGGTACTTACGGGGTTGCGGAATTGGTGTAAAACGATTTTTCATAGGGTGGTAACATGGACTACAAATACGGATCTTTGTTAAACAACTAGCTAACAACCTAACTTGGAGTTGTTTTATCTACTCGGTTAGGGGGCTATACCTTTCTTGAACTCCTTCGTCTTCAACTCTTTCCGGTGTACGGATCGGCCTCACCTCGTCGTCTCTTTGCGCCGAAGATGGATCCACCCGAAAGCTTCTACCTTTGGCTTCTTCTTCGAACTTTGAAGAAACTAGAACACTTGGCTTGCTAGGCCTTGTGAACTAGGATGAGTAGATGATTGTTTTGGTGCTTTTATCTTTAAGGCAATGAATCTCAACACATGAGAAGGGTTTGCCTTGAGCTAGAGAAAGCAAGAGGAAGAGGGAGAGCTTGAGCGAGTGATGGCAAGAGAGAGAAATGAAATGAGAGAATGAGTAACCCTTTTGCCAACCTCTCTCCCATAATCCAAAAAGAATAATAATAATAATAATAATTGAGTATTATGTGATGGTTCAAATCATATCAAGTGGCATTATCATTTCATGCACTCATATTGCAAAGCATAACAAGCAAGCAAAAGTCTTTGCCATGAAATGATAGCCATTGCAATGATGATGGTCAACTAGTCCAACCTAGTCAACCGGTCAACAAAGTCAACAAGTCAACAAAGTCAACCCCTCATCTCAACCATGACACAATAATACTTAATTAATATTATCATTAATCATATTTCTTATTCTCATTAGGGTTTAGCCAAAAGTCAACAGTCAACAGTCAACAACCCCAATGAGAATCCTCTGCCTCTGTCTCTCTGTCAACTGTGCATACACACCCGCATCCGCGTTCCGAGGAACACGAATACAAACGAGATAAAACCAATCCCAAAAAGTACACTAGGATCTGGCTTAAACCAAAGCCTGCTAGTGTTAACTGTCCGGACACCAAACGTGCACAAGTGCACGGATGTGACCGAACCCTGTCGCAAAACCATGCGACCTGTCGCAAAACCATGCGACCTCTACTCTTTTGCCTAAAGGCGAATAGCTTTCTGTGTGGGACTCTAAAGACTCGACTCTACGCTGGCAGTGGGTTTAACCACAGACCGCAAGCGGCACTAGCTGTGCGTAACGGTCCCCAGGTAGATGCCGACAATAAGACGGACGAGGTGAAATCCATCCGAACTCCTACTGAGCCTGAATATGACAATATCTGATACAGTCCGGTCTGTTCGTCTGATACATCGCATGGCGGGCCTAGGGGGCGGTAAACGTCAGTCCCCTAATAGCGGTACAAATCATGTCGGAGTGAAGCCCAGAACACCCTGAGATAGCACTGGAAACCTACCAGTATATCTCGCTTGCCCTGGCCAGGGACTACTCGTGTAATGGCTCTCCTAGACACAGCGCGTTGTCAACCCCCAATACCGGGAGAGACGAATCCTGTCTAACCGTCACTGCCTCCAAGTGCATCGGGACTGCACCCAACTACTACCTGTTTGCACGACTTCTTTGAGCCGTGATAGGGTAGTAATCAAAGTACAGTGGGAACACACTCGAGGCGAAGTGACAGTGTCAAGTCAGCGGACTAAGCTGTACTCATGTCACCAGGGAACTGGTAACTGACGATAAGTATAGTACCAACCAACAGTTCCCGACGAGTCCTGTCCAGTGTACTCGTAACCCAACGAGCACCCGCATACTATCTCCAGTACGACGTGCTGATGGCTGTGGGACAGACCATCTCTCCTGCTGGGATGAGAAGCGCATACGCTAGTCTACTCCGGAGTATCGATGCCCTGTCTCGATAGTCCTACGACTAGGGACCTGTATAAGGATGTGCTTATAGATTACCCAGCCCCCACGAGTGTGACTGTCATCACAACGCTGGTAATCAATCAATGATCCTAAGGGCTCTACTAATATGTATAAGCGATATGCTAAAAGAAACACATGCACATATTGAAGTAGAAACAAACCAAGTAGCATACTACCATTTTGAGCAAGATTGTCTATACAACTGTGAATATCCCAAGCTTCCATTAAGTAATATACAAGCTAGTATGATACAGTAATGGCCTCTAGGGCATATACACTAACAATCTCCCACTTGCACTAAGGCCATGAACTGGCGTATCGAAGACCTATCATCTCGATCAGCCGCTCGAACTGAGTCTGGGGTAAGGCCTTCATGAGTGGATCAGCAGTGTTATCTTCTGTATTTACTCTCTTCACCTCGATCTCCCGGCGATCTACGATCTCCCTGATCAGGTGGTACCGCCTTAAAATGTGCCTGGACTTATGATAGGACCTGGGTTCCTTCGCTAAAGCTATAGCGCCGTAGTTGTCACAATACAGCGGTATTGGATCAACACTGGTAGGAACCACCTGAAGCTCCGTAAGGAACTTCTTCATCCAGACAGCTTCCTTTGCGGCATCGCAAGCAGCTATGTACTCCGCTTCCGTAGTTGAGTCAGCAACGGTTTCCTGCTTGGAACTCTTCCAGCAAACCGCCCCTCTATTGAGGGTAAAGACATAACCCGACATGGACTTTGAGTCATCCCTGTCACTCTGGAAGCTGGAGTCAGCAAAGGCCTCGATCTGGAGGTATTTTCCTCCATACACCAAGAACATCTCCTTAGTCCTTCTCAGGTACTTGAGAATGTTCTTTACTGCTATCCAGTGTTTCTCCCCTGGGTTCGACTGATACCGGCTTACAACGCTCAATGCGTATGCTACATCTGGTCTGGTACACAACATCGCATACATAATAGATCCTACCGCAGATGCGTAGGGTATTGATGACATGCGAGCCCTTTCCAAATCAGTCTTGGGAGACATCTCTTTGGAGAGGGTGATTCCGTGACAAGCCGGTAGATTAGCGCGCTTGGAATCTTCCATACTGAATCGTTTCGGTATGGTGTCGATATACCTTGACTGTGAAAGTCCCAACATCCTTTTAGATCTATCACGATAGATCTGGATCCCCAGAATGTAGTTGGCATCACCCAGGTCCTTCATGGAGAACCTCTGTGACAAGAATCCTTTGACTGACTGTAACATAGGAATATCATTTCCTATTAGGAGAATGTCATCGATGTACAGGACGAGGAATACCACATTACACCCTACAATCTTACTGTAAATGGATGGTTCATCTGTGTTTTTGATAAAGTAGAATTCTTTGACAGTATCTTCAAAGCAGATGTTCCAACTCCGCGATGCCTGCTTCAGTCCATAGATGGACTTGAGCAACTTGCACACTTTTCCACTGCTCCCACTCTGAATGAATCCCTCTGGCTGATCCATATAGACGCACTCTTCCAAATATCCATTTAGGAAAGCCGTCTTTACGTCCATCTGCCAGATTTCATAATCATGGAAGGCAGCAATGGCAAGAAGGACCCGAATGGATTTCAGCATAGCCACTGGAGAAAAGGTTTCGTCATAGTCTAAACCAGGTCTTTGACGAAAACCCTTTGCAACAAGTCTTGCCTTATATGTCTCAACATGTACATCTACACCAATCTTCCTTTTGAAGATCCACTTGCATCCTACGGGCTTTACCCCATCTGGAGCAACGTCCAACGTCCATACTTTGTTGTTGTACATGGACTCCATTTCGGTCCGCATTGCATCCAGCCATTTTACATAGTCACTGCTCTGAATGGCTTGCTGGAAGATAGTAGGCTCATCATAATCGATAGTGCAATCCTCTCTATTCCCGTCTATGAGAAAACCGTAGTATCTCTCGGGCGGATGAGACTGCCTACTACTCCTGCGAAGGGGCTCAGGAATGTCCGGTTCTCCTGAAACTTCAGGTTCATCCAAGCTTTCAGTAACTGTAACGTTTTCAAAATAATAAAATATGATTTTTGGGAAATTTTATAATTTAATATTATTTTAATGAATGTTTTAATATTCTGGTATAATTAAATACAAATAAATGGGGAAAAATTATGGAAAATTCTAAAATAGGGTATTTTATGGAATTATGCCATTTTAATGTTTTTAAGACTAGTTATATGCTAAGTTAGTGTTAATCGCGATTAAAAATCGCTAATTGGATTTTTAGTATTTTTGTGCAAAAATGTGCACATATCATTTTCCACACTTGTTACACTTGTGTTACATTTCTATTGCCATGGTTGTTCTTTTGGGTTCACTATTGGAGTGAGAAGGAAAAGAAAAGGAAAAAAAAAGTAGCATGAGAGATAGATAGACCAAGTCAACCCTTACTTTATGAACCATTCCCCATCATTTTCCCCTTCTCATTCTCTCTCCTCTCCCTACCCTTGTTGCTGCTGCTGCTGCCATCCCTCTCTCACCCTCTTCGTGAAACCGTAGATCCACAATGAAATCCAACCCAAAACCCCATTCCCACTTCACAAAACTTACTACCAAGCTCACTAGCTACACATTGAACCTAGCAAGATTGGATTTGGAGGACTTTGAGCAACTCAAGAATTTTCTTGAGTTGCCAAAGGAGGTAATTTCTGCACCCTCAAGTAGTATTTCAATTTCCTTATGCATCAATTCTAGTTTCATATCGATATTGTGTCGTTTTGTGTACTTTGGAGAATTCATGTTAGGGTTTAGGGTTAGACCTGAAATCAAAGTGGAATTGAGGCTTGTTGTGACCTTAGAACCCCTTGTGTGATGCTAATTTGAACCCAAACCTGAGCTAGAACACAGAATACGGAATTACGGAATCGATATCGGGAAAAACTGTAAATCTGGATGTGTTTTGTGGAATCTGCAATCACCCCGAGACCCCAAAAATAAAACTGAGTTGACAGTGAGATGTGCAGGCACCATAGAACCACCACACCAAACCCTAGCCCCCAACTCATTCCCTTGGCCGCCAATTTTCCCTTCTGGCCGCAATTTGTGGCCAGAGCAGGAGGGAACTGTCTCGAATTTTGTGCATGGCCCTATTTCCTCTAGTCTTGACCCTGGGTATGTCTAGTTTTGACTGATTCCATCTATGGTGAAATCTGGGTTGATTTGCTTGAGTTGGTGTATGATTTACGACTTGTTTTAGTATGGATTTTGGTATTTGGTGATTCATTCCTGTCGGGTGGCGTTTGGACGTCAACGACAAGTGGGTATTGATCGTGTTTACATGCGAGTCGATAGGTTTTTACCTATACGGGTAGCGTGTGCTATTTTGGTTTCCGATGTGATTTTCATGTGCTTTAGCGTTGTGATATACTTGTAGGTACCCTACGTGATATTGAGGCAAAGAAGATGAAGATGGCGACATCGACACCGATACATGAGAAACAAGGTGAGTAGATTTATATCTACGGGAAGAAGTCGGGTGGATGGCGTATAGCACCCCTGCAGTCCGTGGTGATGTATACGAATACGTATACACACATATATTTTTTATGTGTTGTTTAGGATTATTGATGGTAATAATGGATTATTGGTGATAAGGATGTATTGGTTGAGTATAGTGCGAAACCCTAGAGTAGTGGTTGCACCCACACTCACACATACACACATACTTGCATACATTCTTTCATTTATCTGTGCGCATATGATGGTGTGTATATCTACACATGGGTATGGGACTATGTGTTCATATACGAGTTTTGAGGATGATACGTGGGATTGAGATGAGTCGATGAGATTCGATTGAGGCCGTGAGATTTGGCGACATGACAGAGTTCGTATTGGAGATGTGATATGATGGTAGCGATACCTGTCATGTGATGAGATAGTGTGATATCCACTCAGATTTAGGTGGTTTCCATACCCTCTCTATTGACTTGATTGTGGGTTCGTAGTTCGCATAGTAGGCGTTAGACTAGACCCGAGTCATACCTATTTCAAAACTAACGAATCAGGGATATTTTAAAGATAGGCAAAAGGGTTTATACGGATATTTTCAAAAGGCGCATCTTTTCTTAAAACACCGTAACCCTTATTTTACCAAAAGCCCTGATTCGTCTTATATCAAAAGGCAAGGTTGCATGATATATCTATTGAGGCAGGTTCTCTACTGTTGCGTTGATTATTCGATTCCGCATATTCATGCTATTTGCATTGCATCGCTTGTATTGTTGATATATTTCAGTCATGCTGCTAGGACACCAGCACCATTATCGATGATGCGTATGTTCCACGTACACTGTTGCCGGCTCACACACTTCATCATCGATAATTGCCATGTCACTACACTGTAGTACTGTTGCATTCAGGATATGATTCTTGCATGACAGACTGATGTGCTTACATTTCTTTTACATGTCACACACATCATGCTTGCTGATTATACGCATTGAGATATGTTGTTTCCATGATATTTCTGGTTTTTTGGGGAACCGTGGGTGTTTAAAAAGGGAATATGTAACTGTTTTAAAACCCGGTTACCCTTGATATGATATTTCAGTGCGTCCACCATGTGTTTTCTCGGTGCTGAGAGCGACATGTGAAACCCGATTCGAGGAGGCGGATGAGGCCGATTGCGGGTACATGGTGGACCCGGTATGGTTCCCCGGGGCAAGAAATGTTTTTCGTGGAGCAGACGATGAGCCTAGCAAGGTGGCGAGTACCTACCGGTGATTGGTTGGACCTGGCGGTTATCCGGAGGATACTGACCAGAGTCGATAGATGAATATGGGCGTACTGCCGGGGCCGAGGGCCGATACCGCAGACAGAGCCCGTGGGCCGATCCGGACTGACGGAGCCCGATATATGAGGATTTACGTGCTGATGCTGCGCACAGTTTTCATGATGTTTTCGAGTGCCAATGCTGGGTACTCCGGTTCCATGATTTTGACGTGTCGTGAGGAACACAGGTGGTTTATATCCTCAAATTTCCATGCATATGCTGATGATATTTACATGCATGATGGTTATTGTCATTGGGTGACGAGTGGACGGGATCCACGTATATTCAGATTGATTTCATTGATCGTACCTCACATTTATGTTATGCTATTACCTGAGGCACTGGCACGAGTACTTGGCACTACACTCATGTATAGAGATTACATTGCCAGTTTAGCATGTTTCAGACTTATTCATATTGAGGTTTATATATCTGATTGTATTGACCTAGGATGGGTCATGCATTCGATCTCTGCTTATAGATATTTTTCTATTCACGAGTTGGCAACTCACCCCCGTTGTGCCACAGTCCTTGCAGGTTTTTGCCGTACAGATTCCATAGCGGCATTTCTGGCACACTGCTTCCATATGGGTGACTTGCGTTGGTAGGTGGGTTCTTTTGTATCAGAACCGCCATTGTTCATGTATTATTTATTGTATCTAGTCATTCCATCAACCAAAACTTGTATATTGTTTCAGACTTAGAAAACAGTGTTGTATTATTTCGACCTTAGAGTCGCGCTTGTAGTATTACGGTTTTCTGGCTGTTTTGAGTTTCTTTTTGGGTTTTGATCCTCGCCCTTTGGCGTTGTATATTATTATTGCTAGCGTGGTTGTGACCGTCGATTGACGAAGAGCTAGCTCCCGCTTGGGGATGCCTTTTATCATTTCATATATATTATTCTTGTTGTACCCCGTTTGGGGCCAGTTTTTACAAAGGAAACTCTGCCGAAATTTTCAGGAAAGGTTACACATTTTAAAAATGCATATTCAGCTTAGTTATTTAAAAACTTGATTTTCGAAACGTGATTTCCTTACTTCTTAAAACCAGTTTTCCTTATTTACTCTTTAAATGGTTTTAGATTTCTGGGCTTTTCTCTTACTTGTATCAGATGGGGTCTTATAGACTTCTTATGGTTCAAGGGCCAGTCACGTGCTCTTTCGGGTCGTGATAAAGTTGGTATCAGAGCGCTAGGTTGACCTTGGTTCGAGTTTGAGTTTGACTATGTGGAGCCTAGGGCGTTATTTATATACGGAACTCAGGCTTGACCTTACGGAACTTAGACTTAGTCGAGGGGGTATTAAACCCGAACTTTCGTCGCGTAGGATGACCCTTGGTTGATGGAACAGGTGACTAAAGTAGAGTGACGTACCGTGGGTATGTTCCGCGGCATACTTACGACACGCCACTCCGCTTAAGAAACCTTAGGTTGTACATTTCCTTGCACCGTATTGTATTCCTTCCTGTGATCTACCTTCATCGATACTGGTTATGGTTTTGCTGCCGCGATTGTACGGGCAGAGTGAGCTACGGCTCGAGTTGCGTCAGCATGAGCTCGTCGGGGACGAGGACTGACCAGGGCGAGATTCCAGAGGTGTACGATTGCAAATTGAGGCGTCGTCTTATTGTGTTTTCGCGCCATGAGCGTTGGATTGATCGCACTTACGAGATTTTCCGGGTGTGCTGATCGGCACCAGAGGATTGAGCCACTGATAGAGGCCAGCCAGGATGTGATGACCGTTGATATTATCGCTTATTCATGATGATTGAGGCGCTGTTCAGCGCACAGACGAAGGAGCCAGTTGCTGCTGCGGAAGATAAGATATCGCCCAGATGATTGGAGCTACTGCAGCATGAGCATATTCTTAGAGATATGATAGTGAGTCGCTAGTCACCGAGAATTAATGACTAGGACATGTGGTTCGTTCGCTTACCCCGATGTGAGGTCATCAGGTAGATTGATTCCAGCTAGAGGCGACTTCACGCAGGTTCGTTGAGAGTCGATGGATACGATCGAATGTCAGGAACCCATTTTCCAAGTTTAAAGTATTCAGAAAGACATGCAAGCGATTCTATGGACCCTCTAGAAGAATGAAACCCTAACTCGACATAATGACCGTGTGAAAACCTTTGAACCTTAGGGTTTGCGGCAGTTTCGCAGCGCCATTAGTGAGGCTTGGGTTTGCCCTTCTACGGCTGGACCACCGATGCTGTGGTATGTACTCGATACTATTAAACTGTACCCGAGATGTTGAGCTCTTGGGGGATTATGAGGTTCTGACGAGTCGATCGGACGATTCGACATCATTCAGATATCATGTGATGGGACACTGCTTGGGAGACTCCAGATACAAACGTAGCCGTTGGAGCGCAGTCTGTGTAGCCATGATGAGATGAGTCCGAATCAGTCGATATTGAAGCAGAGTGGAGTAATGAGTTTGCACTAGATTTCGACGAGATGACGTTTCACTCCGCTGACATCAGAGATGCGATATGCACGCTGAGGACGTGTTAGGCTAAATATCTCCTACTGAGTGATGAAGATACCGAGTTCGTGATTTAGAGTCCGTGTGAGAGACTTCGGATGGACCATAGCCGAGGACATTGCAGTGCGCAGATAGAGACGCGACGTCGAAATGGACGATGAGACTGACAAGAAGGATAGAAGTTCGTGCGAGATGCAGACAAGCTGTTACTACACCCCGTTAAGATTAAAGGTCGGACATGCATACAGAGGCGCAGGGATGCGACCAGCTTCCGAGGAGATGTTGTACTAAGGACGCAGATGTCCAAAGAGCAAGAAAAGATTATGCCAGAGTTCCAGCCTCCGAACAATTTGGCATAGGCAAGATCAGAAGAGACCTTGAGTAGGATTCCTTCCAGTACACTGCTGCAATAAAAGTTGCACCCAGGATCGGATGTGTGATCGGTATTCAGAGGACCAGAGGTCGGCGCCAGAGATGTGCTGCTTTATGAGCGGTCGTGAGGATTGACCGAGTGATACCTGAAAAGTGCCAGAACGGAATCATTCCAGTCAGCACACCTGACCGGGCCGATGAGCCGACGGATTGCGAGATTGGTAATCTACAGGAAAGATCAGGAACCAGAGGCAGAGGACGCCAGCCGCGAGCAAGAGGAAAGTAGATATCTTGCGCCGCTAGCATCGGATGTACCGATACCTTCTCGACCCTGAAGGAGGATATACCGACGACGGTATTTATGATTTGTGATTTTATGATTTGATTATCACGTATCCGTCATCTTGAATTTCGGTATTTTGGGCGATCTATTCGCATAATTTAGTCTTGATGACTGAGTTCCATGATATTTGATTTTGTGCACCATGGTTGCACTTACTGGGTATTTATACCTTGCACATAGTTATTACTCTTGAGGTGTTGATTGCGATTTCATGCCTATTTTATGCCGGTGATTTGATTTACGCTTCCAGCATAGTTTCATGTACTTTTAGTGTTTTGATTTGTCCACGCTGATGCACGCGGTTGTGAGTTTTTCCATCGCGGTCAACTGATTTTGATTAGGCCGCGTTGTATATCGTTTCGTGCCTTGGCTGCACCTGCTTATGACTTTATGGATTTCATACGGTTGATTTGATGTTGTGCATATGTTACGCACACGATTTGATTTTTGCACTCGGTATAGCTTATATGTGCTTGTAGTGCATTGATATGTGTTTTGTGCACGCAGCTGCACACGTTTATGATTTTCTTTATATCTGGGTACACTTAGTGTTGCTGCTTACGCATTTGAGTTATTGCTGGTATTTGTGCATGGGATGCACAAGTTCTATACTTCGTGCGTTTGTCGCACCAGTTTTATGTTTCTTGCGTTTATCGCATCAGATTTATATTTCGTGCCTTTGTTGCACCGGATTTATATTTTGTGCATTACGGTTGCACCTGACTTCGATTTGATGCTTTTCGGTATGTTGATTTTGATTGTGATATTGATGTGGATTCTTGCACTCCGTTCTTTTGACTGGACTTACGCACGTTCGGCGTTGCTATTGGATTTTGTGATTCCCTGCATGTTGAGTGCACAGGGTTTAGATTTTCATTCGTGCACGATGGATGCACCGATTTGGATTTTCGCGCATGTTGGGCGCATGTTTTGAGATACGATTTTGGGGCACACCATATGCACTAAATCGAGATTCTCCATGCATGTCAGATGCACCTGTGTTGGCTGTCAGGCACACACGTTGTCTATGACAGATGTTTCGTGCACACCCGTTGCACCTACATGTTGTTTTGTGCGCCTGTATGGCACATATATGGATTTTGATTTCCGTGCGCACCAGACGCACAGGGTGGTGTTATGTGCATTTTTGGGATTTATTCCTTTTGGAGCAGTACATTTTTGTGATACTGGATATTTGTTTTCATACTGAGCAGGACTAGTCAGAGGACAGTACCTGGATATATTTTGCACGCATTGATAGTTCGAAGGGATTTCCAAGAGCGAGCTATGGTCTCGATATATATATACCTACGTGTCCGATGTGAGACGAAACGTTGAAAAACAAGGAAACCCTTCTAAATTGTTTTCAAAACGGCGGAATGTACCTATTAAACAAAGGATATATATATATATATATATATATATATACGTATATAGTTATTTTCTTGTGAAAGACGGCCGCCACTGTGCAGTGTTACGCGCATCGCACAGCGACTTAAAAAGATTTGGCATGCATTTTCATCAGCTATTCACATGTATAGATTGGATGTCTACATGTATAGTTCTGATTTATATCATATTGATTTTGTATTGGATTGACATTGTGTCTTTACCATGACTCCGATGATTGCGGGATGCTTGATGGAGAGTTGCTTTTGGGTTATCTTCTCAGTACTAATGCGCATGCATTGCGCTATGATATGTTTTATGTATTGCTGATTTCGGGGCCCCGATGACTTGGAATTTGTATTGCAATATTTTAGTATTTGGGGGTTTAAATTTAAATTCGGGGACCGAATTTCTTTAAGGGGGGTAGATTGTAACGTTTTCAAAATAATAAAATATGATTTTTGGGAAATTTTATAATTTAATATTATTTTAATGAATGTTTTAATATTCTGGTATAATTAAATACAAATAAATGGGGAAAAATTATGGAAAATTCTAAAATAGGGTATTTTACGGAATTATGCCATTTTAATGTTTTTAAGACTAGTTATATGCTAAATTAGTGTTAATCGCGATTAAAAATCGCTAATTGGATTTTTAGTATTTTTGTGCAAAAATGTGCACATATCATTTTCCACACTTGTTACACTTGTGTTACATTTCTATTGCTATGGTTGTTCTTTTGGGTTCACTATTGGAGTGAGAAGGAAAAGAAAAGGAAAAAAAAGTAGCATGAGAGAGAGAGACCAAGTCAACCCTTACTTTATGAACCATTCCCCATCATTTTCCCCTTCTCTTTCTCTCTCCTCTCCCTCCCCTTGTTGTTGCTGCTGCTTCCATCCCTCTCTCACCCTCTTCATGAAACCGTAGATCCACAATGAAATCCAACCCAAAACCCCATTCCCACTTCACAAAACTTACTCCCAAGCTCACTAGCTACACATTGAACCTAGCAAGATTGGATTTGGAGGACTTTGAGCAACTCAAGAATTTTCTTGAGTTGCCAAAGAAGGTAATTTCTGCACCCTCAAGTAGTATTTCGATTTCCTTGTGCATCAATTCTAGTTTCATATCAATATTGTGTCGTTTTGTGGACTTTGGAGAATTCAAGTTATGGTTTAGGGTTAGACCTGAAATCAAAGTGGAATTGAGACTTGTTGTGACCTTAGAACCCCTTGTGTGATGCTAATTTGAACCCAAACCTGAGCTAGAACACAGAATACGGAATTACGGAATCGATATCGGGAAAAACTGTAAATCTGGAAGTGTTTTGTGGAATCTGCTATCACCCCGAGACCCCAAAAATAAAACTGAGTTGACAGTGAGATGTGCAGGCACCATAGAACCACCACACCAAACCCTAGCCCCCAACTCATTCCCTTGGCCGCCAATTTATCCCTTCTGGCCGCAATTTGCGGACAGAGCAGGAGGGAGCTGTCTCGAATTTTGTGCATGGCCCTATTTCCTCTAGTCTTGACCCTGGGTATGTCTAGTTTTGACTGATTCCATCTAGGGTGAAATCTGGGTTGATTTGCTTGAGTTGGTGTATGATTTATGACTTGTTTTAGTATGGATTTTGGTATTTGGTGATTCATTCCTGTCGGGTGGCGTTTGGACGTCAACGACAAGTGGATATTGATCGTGTTTACATACGAGTCGATAGGTTTTTACCTATACGGGTAGAGTGTGCTATTTTGGTTTCCGATGTGATTTTCTTGTGCTTTAGCGTTGTGATATACTTGTAGGTACCCTACGTGATGTTGAGGCAAAGAAGATGAGGATGGCGACATCGGCACCGATACATGAGAAGCAAGGTGAGTAGATTTATATCTACGTGGAGAAGTCGGGTGGATGGCGTATAGCACCCCCGCAGTCCGTGGTGATGTATACGAATACGTATACACACATATATTTATTATGTGTTGTTTAGGATTATTGATGGTAATAATGGATTATTGGTTATAAGGATGTATTGGTAGAGTATAGTGCGAAACCCTAGAGTAGTGGTTGCACCCACACTCACACATACACACATACTTGCATACATTCTTTCATTTATCTGTGCGCATATGATGGTGTGTATATCTACACATCGGTATGGGACTATGTGTTCATATACGAGTTTTGAGGATGATACGTGGGATTGAGATGAGTCGATGAGATTCGATTGAGGCCGTGAGATTTGGCGACATGACAGAACTCGTATTGGAGATGTAGTATGATGGTAGCGATACCTGTCATGTGATGAGATAGTGTGATATCAACTCAGATTTTGGTGGTTTCCATATCCCTCTCTATTGACTTGATTATGGGTTCGTAGTTCGCATAGCACGCGTTAGACTAGACCTGAGTCATACCTATTTCAAAACTAACGAATCAGGGATATTTTAAAGATAGGCAAAATGGTTTATACGGATATTTTCAAAAGGCGCATCTTTTCTTAAAACACCGTAGCCCTTATTTTACCAAAAGCCCTGATTCGTCTTATTTCAAAAGGCAAGGTTGCATGATATATCTATTGAGGCAGGTTCTCTACTGTTGCGTTGATTATTCGATTCCGCATATTCATGATATTTGCATTGCATCGCTTGTATTGTTGATATATTTCAGTCATGCTGCTAGGACACTAGTATCATTATCGATGATGCGTATGTTCCACGTACACTGTTGCCGGCTCACACACTTCATCATCGATAATTGCCATGTCACTACACTGTAGTACTGTTGCATTCAGGATATGATTCTTGCATGACAGACTGATGTGCTTACATTTCTTTTACATGTCACACACATCATGCTTGCTGATTATACGCATTGAGATATGTTGTTTCCATGATATTTCTGGTTTTTTTGGGAACCGTGGGTGTTTAAAAAGGGAGTATGTAACTGTTTTAAAACCCGGTTACCCTTGATATGATATTTCAGTGCGTCCACCATGTATTCTCGGTGCTGAGAGCGACATGTGAAACCCGATTCGAGGAGGCGGATGATGCCGATTGCGGGTACATGGTGGAATGAGCGAATTAGTGGTCCGTACTTCACAGTAATTCTTAGTTTTTCCTGCTTGTTTTTATGAGCATTTTTAATTCATAAAAAATCACATTTTTGAAAATTGTCTAGAGAAGGGTTCGTATCAGGGTATCCGGGTTCGATCGGACTTTAAACTTCGCTCAGACTTCGCCTAAAGCTCTGGCTTGGCTCTAATACCACTGTAGGGTTACTAGGCACTCTAACAAGGTTCTACAAGGCATCAACCATGCCCGAATAAAATTTTAGCCATGCCGAACAACCCTAAACTAGATCTTTAAACTAGAGATTAGGCGAATACTAGCATGTTAAACACTTTAACACTAAGTGAATACGAAATACAACCATTGTAGATGGGTCCTTCACTTCTTAAGCTCCTTGTAGTAGTCCCTTCGCTGTGATCATGGTGCTTCCGACTCTCGGACGGCTCTATGAGAAGATGGCAACTGTTTTGCTTGAAGTCTTCGAGGCCGAAGATGATCTACGTCGAGTGAATACGAACTCAAGCTACCACTTCACCAAAGTGAAGAAAAACACCCTAAACTAAACTGCTAGTCCAGTAGAGGATGATGAAATAGGAAATGGGTACACTTTAGAATTTCTTTTCTCACAATGTTTCTCTCTCTTTATCAAACCCTAGCAAGAATTTGAAGGAGGAAGAAGATAACTCAAAAGGAAAATGAAAACTAATCTAAAGAGAGAGAGAGCTAACCATGGATGAGTGGGGATCATATACTAACTTATGTAGAGACATAACCATGGCTACATTATAATGGTTAAGTTAATTAATATCTCAAGTAATCCAAAGTTAGTAGACTAAGTCAATGCAACCCTAAGCTTCATGAAGCTTCATGCATGTGAGCTCATCATCCACTAATTTTAGAATTACTTTAAATATTAAAAACCTAACACTATAATTAGTATGGTATAAGTCTTATACACCCATAATTGTTGTATCAACAACCATGATACAAAATGAACACAAATAAATATATATCACATATATATTAAGTTGTGCACAAGTGAGAAAAACAAATGCTTAAGTGAACCAATGTTAGTTAATGTAAATTAGTATATCACGTATACAATTATACACTAAATTATTAAATCAACACTTGACTTAATAATCCGGTTGTATCACATATAACCGACTAACACAAAATGTACCAGCTTTTCGAATTAACACTTGATTCGATAATCCGGCTATATCACATATAACCGGCCGATACAATAGTCGCGAGAATAGAATACGGTATCACATGCACGCATTATTCTCGGTCCCGCACATATCGCATATGCGCTCCTATTTCGTTTTACCTGAGCAACTAAAACCTATATGTATGACTCTAAAGACTCGTCAATACGCCGGCAGTAGGTGATGATCATATCAAGCACCCACAAGCCGTCAGCGGTACTAGCTGGACGTAACGGCTACCCGGGTATTGAGCGATCAGAAGATCAGCAAGCAAGCCCGCTCCAACTCCTGCAAAAAGCCTGACAGTGACACTACCGTACTGTCCGGTCTCCTCGTCTGATATGTCGCATATCAAGTCTAGGGGTGATAAACGTCAGACCCCAATAACCGATAAGTCATGCCGATATGTGTCTCATAATGGGTCGAGAAACTACTGGTAATACTTACCAGTAAATCTCTAAACCAGCCCTGGCCAGGGACTTCTCTGTTATGGCCAATCGAGCATAGCACAACATCAACCCCCAATACCGGGAGAGACGAAACCCCTCCTATCGCTCATTGCCTCCATGTGACTCGGGACTGTACCAAAAAACCACCGTTTTTCTGGCCCTCTTGGATGTGGTAAGGTGGAAATCAAAGCACAGTGGGAATCACACAAGACTCTATGACGATCTCGGGTCTACAGACTAACCTGTACCAGTGTCACCAGAGAACTGCCATCTGACATAAGGTATAATACCATCTTGGAGTTCTCGGCGAGTCCGTCCAGTGTATCCAGTCTCCACTGAGCACCCGTATATCATCTCTGATGTCAAACACCAATGGATATGGGATCATCCATCGCCCATTTACATGGGTCGAGAAGGTATACGCTAGTCTCCTCTGGTATATCGATGCCCCGTCTCGATACACCCACGACTAGGGTCCTTGAAGGATGTACTTATGGACTACCTTGTCCCCACTAGTATGATCAGCATCATAGTCCAGGTAGTCAAGTACACATCCTAAGGGCTTTACCAACATGTAACAGAGAGACAAGCAGTGTACACGTTAAGGTAAAGAGTAACCAGATAGCGTACTATCATGTCGAGCAAGAAAGTCCTCCCTATATATGTCCAAGCATCCACTACAATATACATCTCATGTATAGTAATAGCCTCTAGACATACATATAACTGACAGCAAGCACGTTCGTTTCTTCGCGGGAGCCTCTCTAGAGTCCGGACGATCGTGATCGTAGAGAAGGGACTACTAAACGGAGCTATTGATGTGAAAGACCGGACTACAAAGGTTGTAATCCCAAACTCTTAGAATTAAAGTTGTTTACTTGCTTTGTTTCGCCTAATCTCTAGTCTAAGATCTTTGTTAGGGTTGTTCGGTACGTCTAAATTTTAAATCGGGCAAGGTTGATGCCTTATAGACCCTTGTGAGAGTGCCTAGTAAACCTACAACACCCACAAGCCGCAAGCGATCTTCTAAACGTAACGGCCAGCCGGGTATTGAGGGATCAGAAGATCAAAAAGCAAGCCAACTCATACTCCTACGAATCCAATCAGTAACACTACCGTACAGTCAAGTCTCTTCGTCGGATATGTGGCATATCACAGCCTGGGGTTGGTATAACGTCAGACCCCAATAGCTTGATCATGCAAGGTTCATAACGGTTCGAGAAACTACTGATAACACTTACCGGTAGATCTCAGCAACCCTGGCCAGGGATTTCATGTTATGGCCAATCGAGCACAGCGCAACATCAACTCCCAATACCGGGAGAGACGAATCCCATCATATCGCTCATTGCCTCCATATGACTCGGGAATGTACCCAAAAACCACCGTTTTGCATGATCTTTTGACCGTGGTAAGGTGGAAATCAAATCAGAGTGGGAATCACACAAGACTCTATGACGATCTCGGGTCGACAGACTAACCTGTACCAGTGTCACCAGAGAACTGCTATCTGACGATAGGTATAATACCATCTAGGAGTTCTTGGCGAGTCCGTTCAGTGTACCTAGTCTACACTGAGCACCTGTATACCTTCTCTGATGTCAAACACCAATGGATGTGGGATCATCCATCGCCCATCATATGGGTCAAGAAGCACATACGCTAGTCTACTCTGGAGTATTGATGCCCTGTCTCGATACTCCTACGACTATGAACAATTATAGGGTGTACTTTTGGACTACCCTGGGCCCAACTAGTATGATCTCCATCATAGTCCTGGTAGTCAAGTACACATCCTAAGGGTTTTATCAACATATGAGAGCAAGAAAGCATCACTTATACAAGTCAACATGTTTAGATAAAGTGCAACAAGATAGCATACTATCATGTCGCGAAAGAAAGTCCTCCCTATATATGTCCAAGCATCCACTACAATATACATCCCATGTACAGTAATGGCCTCTAGGGCATACATATAACTAACATTTTATACCTCAAGTTCTCGTTGTCCTTCACCTCCTTGCTGTCCTTCTCCAAGTCATGATCTCCTTGAACTAAGAACGGATTGCACCTCCTCCTTGTCTTCTCCAAATCGTAGAAGATCTACCCGAGAGATCCGACTTCCAGCTTAACCTCTAACTTGAGGCAACTATGTCACTTGGTGTGCTGAACTTAGTAGCCTAGGATGTGTAGAGAGTGATGAGGAGTCTAGTAGTCTCATTACCATAGGACTCTCAACTCATGAGATGGTTAGGGCTTGAAAGGAGTTGGAGAAAGCTTGAAGAAAAGAGAGGATGAAAAGTATCTATAGATTTTTTTGGTGAAAATGAATTAAGTGAAATGAGCTAGACTTTTGGCATTTAAACCATGAGAAAATATCTAACAAATATCTAAGTCAACAAATACCAAATGAATCCAATATGGTCAATGCAAAGCCCTAATTTCATTTCACCAAAATTCCACAAAGTTTCCTCTCTCAATTCCTCCACCTCGCTAAAGAATTAATCACAAAAGAGAAACCCAAATTTGAGGTGTCATTCTCCAAAAGCAATCTTGATCGAATCACAAGAATGCCCTTCTCGTCCGTATATACATACCCGTATCCGTATTCCGAGAAACACGAATATAATGAGACAAAACTAATCTAATAATCATATACTAGAAGCTGGCTTAAACCAAAGCCCACTAGTAATGTCCGCCCGAACATCATATGTGCATAAAGTACACGTAAGTGATCGAACCCTGTCGTAAAACCATACGACCTCTATACGTTTAGCCCGAACCCGGGAAACGCTCTGTGTGGGACTCTAAAGACTCGACAATACGGTGGCGGTGGGTTTAAGCATAAGCACGTTGGTGGCACTAACTGTACGTAACGGCTACCCAGGTATCTGTCGACAAGAAGGACGACAAGGAAACTCATATGTACCCCTACTGAGCCTGTCCGTGGCACTCTCCGTACAGTCCGGTATGTTCGTCTAAGAGTGTTGCATATCGGTCCTATGGGGCGGCAAGTGTCAGAACCCTAATAGTGCAATAAGTCTTGTCGGAGTGCGGCCAAAACACACTGAGAAACTACTGGAATAACTACTTGCATATCTCGCTTGCCCTGGCCTGGGTCTTTGTGTAATGGCTTTCGGAACACAGCGCGGCATCAACCCCCAATACCGGGAGAGACGAATCCTATCTAACCGCCACTGCCTCTAAGTGCTTCGGGACTGCACCCAACCACTACCTGTTTGCAGGACTCAGCAGAGCCGTGGTAGGGTAGTAATCTAAGAACAGTGGGAACACACTTGAGGTGAAGTAGCAGCCTCAAGTCGATGGACTAAGCTATACTCATGTCACCTGGGTACTGCTGTTGGAGATAGTGCCCTCAGAGTCAATTATTGGATCACAGGCACGTGATTGCAATGATTGAGGGAGGACCTATCCCAGGAGGACAGTCTTACTCAAGATGATAGTATGCTATCTGGTTTATCTTTATCATCGTGTACTGCTTTAGGTGACCTGACATGTCGCTATTACACGTTGATAGAGCCCCTAGGATTCTTGCTTGACTACCAGCAGTATGATGGCGATCATATACGTGGGAGCTGGTAGTCTATAAGCACATCCTTAAAAGATCCCTAGTCGTAGGAGTTTCGAGACAGGGCATCGATACTCCATTAGTAGACTAGTGTATACAGTCGAGACCCCGACGAGGGGCGGTGGTCGGTCTCACAAGTCACTGGTGTCAGTTGGTTCACCTAAGATGTATACAGGTGCTCATTGGGTTATGAGTACACCGGACAGGACTCGCCGGGAACCTGCTAGTTGGTCTTATACCAGATGTCAGATAGCAGTTCCCTGGTGACATGTGTACAGGTTAGTTCATTGACCTGAGATCGTCATTTGTCTCGTGTGAGTTCCCACTGTACTTTGATTACTACCCTACCACGGCTCAAAGGAGTCATGCAAACAGGTTTTAGTTGGGTACAGTCCCGAGCCACATGGAGGCAGTGAGCGGATCTGCAGGGGTTCGTCTCTCCCGGTATTGGGGGTGAGGTCGCGCTGTGTCTAGGAGAGCCATTACACAAAGCCCTCGGCCGAGGCAGGAGATTTACTGGTAGGTATTCCAGTAGTATCTCAGGGTGTTCTGGGCTACACTCCGACAGGACTTGTACAGCTTTTGGGGGTCTGACTTTTACCAACCCCCTAGGCCCGACATGCGATACTCATAGACGAACGGACCGGACGGTACGGATATTGTCACTGACAGGCTCAGTAGGGTGTCAGGATGAGTTCGCTCATCGACGTCCCTTTTGGTCAATAGCTGGTGGCCCGTCACGTATTGGCTTATACCTCTGACGTGCTAGTGGTTAAATCCGCAACCATAGTATTGACGAGTCTTTAGAGTCCACCACACTTTCAGTTACTCAAGCTTTCGGGCGAAATGCTGTAGAGGCCATATGGAGATATGGCAGGGTCCGATCAGATACGTGCGGTATTGCACGGATCAGGATCGGACGGATATTACTAGCCGGTTTTGGTTTAAGCCGGATCCTAATATAGTACAGTGTAGATTTTGTCTCTTTGCATTTGTATCCGGTCGGAATACAGATGCGGGTGTGTATGCACAGTATCGGGGTTTTCCTGTAATTTATTACGGGACCAGTTTTCTGGAGTTTCCAGTTTGCATTCCGTTCCGGCCGGTTTTCCTTTGTTATTTCCCTGCCGGACTTTTCCAATGGAGGGTGTTATTTGCAAGTTTGCAAATAACATTTAGTGGAGGGTTTATTTGTGAGATGAGAGATTATGATAGCATCTTTTTATTCCTTTCTTTTCTATCATCATTTCATGCATTTATGGTGATTAGAGTTGATTAGGAATTGATTTGAGTTTTGTTATCATGGTGTTTGGATGTGGTCACCCCTTCACCTTTTACTACACTCACCTTCCTTCTTGTGTTGGTTTTATTCCTCCACCATTTTCTCATATAGGAGTGGCCGGCCACTTTTTCTAGTAGAGAGAGGAGAGGTTCATTTTGTATGAGGAAAATTTATCATCTCATTCCTTGCTTGAAAAATGAGAGCTCCACTTGAAAGTTCCATTCCATTCCTCCATCAAGGCAACTACAAACCCCATTGAGACAAAGCTCATTCTACACTACAATCTACAGCAAACATTGGGAACATCAACTAGCCAGCTTCGTGCCCGAGTTGCCTCGGTATTGAGGTGGGAGCCCGTAAAAGATGCAGACGATGTGGTGCCCTTTCCGGCAAGGATGCGACGACCGGAGTTTCCGCGGGAGATCGAGACGACGACGAGAAGACCGGAGGACTCGGATCACTCGGTATATCTCTCACCCTTTCTCTTGTTTGCTAGTATCGGTTAATGGTTAACGATCCGGGTTTTATTGTCCGCGGTAGCGCCAGTTTCCAAGTAAGGAAAAATTTTGATTCCACATTTTGGCCTCGGATAGACGGCCGGGGCACTGCCGTGGCGCAACATGGTATCAGAGCCACGCCATTAACCTTGCCTAGCTTATTCTAATGCGTTTTACTTATCCGATCGACCAAAATTCCAAAAACCGCGTTTTTGCATGCATCAGTTTTCTGTCGATTTTTTCCGGGCTCTAAAAATTTTTCAGGTGATTGCAGAATGATGTACAGAACATTCTAAGAGTTCTCTAAAAATTTGGGCTCGTGAACAGTTCACAACGCCGTGGAACCACGGCCAAGTCCATGCTTAGGCCGCGGTTCCGCCGCGACTTGGACTGTTCAGTCCCCCAAAATTTTGCAGAATACTTAAATATTGAAAATAGGGGTTTTGGAATATTATTTTTTGGGCCCAGAATTTCTGTAAGTACTACAGTATTACTTGGGGGCCCACTTGTTAATTTTTGATCGATTGCATATTTTAAACACATTATTTCACAGTATTTACATTATATCTGCGACCGTGAATGTCACTTGATCGGTAAATCCCGTCTAACTGCTATAGCCCGGTTAGACGGATTTGCGAACGTGATTTTCACGTTGATGTTCTGTGTTTATGCTGTGATGTTGCGGATCGGTCGTGGGGGATAGCCTGGATGCATTGTTAGTACAGTTTTGTTTTATATTTACATTTGATATTGCGGGGCGAGCGTCCGACATGTGGACTTCCGTCACTGCCTGATTGTATTATTCTTTTGGGGCACGACCTGGTTGCGGTCGATGTACCCATTGTATGTATATTTTACTTTCTGTACTAGGATTACCCCGCGGAGGGGTGCACGGATAGCCGGGTTATAGAGGGCAACGGGCCCGCATCTCATGGCATTGAGACGGAGGGGGCTTCACTCTACGATTGGCGGGCTATTTGCCGCACTCGTAAGGGGTACAGGTTGACCCGGGAGGGGTGCCCAAGTTACCGGATTCCATGAAGTGCTGGGTGGTCCATTCATGGTGCTGAAGGGGGCTGCCTCGCTTCAGGTTTTGGCGGGTGACTTGCCGCGCCCGTAGGGATCTAGGATTTCATTGCACAGGCTATCCACACGACCAGGGGAATGTCGGGTTTCAGCAGCAGCTCTGTGAAACCCGGGGCTTCCAGATATCTTTCTTGTTCTGTGATGCTGTATATTTCTGTGATGTTGCATTTTATCACGCCTTGAGCGAAAATAATATATTGGTATATATATTAGTAGATGTTGTATATGTTTTACATCCGCGCTAGTCCAGTCCCCGCTCTGTCGTTAGTTAGCTAACCTAACGGGTAATGACGGGACCCAGTGGCGAATGCGGATGGCATATACGTACATCAGTATATTTTCGTTCTTTGTGGTGTGATGAATTGGTGGGACTGTGTTGATTCGGATCAATGCAAGACAAACAAACCTATTCTGATGTTGTTGGAACACTTTTTCAAAAAGCTGTTATTGCAAGGACGTTCACTTTTGTTTTGCATCGTGGTATTCATTTGGAATATCCTGCTCCTCAGTCGACGAGGCAAGGGCCGAGATCCCTTCACCGGGAGTGACCCCTTGGACAGAACTTTGCGTCAGGGAATTAACTTCACTATAGCCGATTACTTTTTGCTTTGCATCGTGGTATTCAGTTGGAATATCCTGCACCTCATTCTACGGGGAAAGAGCCGAGATCCCTTCACCGGGAGTGACCTCTTTAGCAAAGGGTTTTCGTCACTATATTTTTATAAAAGCTATGCAGTTCCTTCAACGATATCAAGTTCATTACGTTAAAGGTTTTTCGCCAAAAACTAGACGTAGCCCTCCGTCATTTCTTACAAGTATTACTTAGTATTCGTGCTGCGTTTGTTGACTCCGTCAAGGCGTAGTGTACGGTAGCTATGTGGTGCTTGTTTGTTGCATAAATGGGATTGGTTAGGACAGTCGTGCGGCCTTGTTGACTCCGTCAAGGGCACGTACGGGTGGGTTTAATGCAATCCAGATAATGACAGGTTGAACTTGACTAGGACTCTTTGATTTGTTGACTCCGTCAAGGTCACTTGGGTCCTAGGGGTAAAAATCCACATCGGGAGTTTCAAAAGAACTGAAACTTGCCAGGCATGCGCATACCTTCTGGAGTGTGGTGACTTGAGTGGATTCCGTCAAGTTATCATGCGATGATAGTTGGATCCCGATTCCCACTGATGAGTTAGTTTACTCCTCGGGTGACCCTGACTAATTCTTCTTTCAGGTTTGGAGGAGAATTTGAGGTACAGTGGGAGGTTTCCAGATTAGACAAAGTGATAACCATTCTGATCTAGGTTAGAGTGCATGCTGAGTGTTTCTTTTCTCTCTCTCTTTGGCAGCGACCATTGACCCGACCCTAAGACTATGACTCAGTAACCAAGTTGACCGAACCTTCTTAACACTGGCTTTTGGATTGTCAGAGTTGCAAACCTCATTGCCACTCCTACTTTTACCCTTTTCTCCAGGACACCCCGTATTACTACGAACGTCCACTTCCATTGGACAAAACCATCGTATGGTTATATACGAACTCGAAGGAATTCGAGGATGGTTTCTGGTTCTGGAGAAAACGAATAGGGCTATTCAGTTATCTTTTCCTTTTACCTTCTCTCTCAGATTGCGAGTACTCCTTGGTTTAGGAGTAGTACACCTATTACGCAAATTGGATAGTCTTCTTCCAAACCATAGGCTGGTGCCGACCGGTAGGGAATGAAGAAAACCAGTTAGCCTAAACGGTGTACAGAAGGTATTAAGTTAAGACAAAGCAAGGGATTAGTAAGAGGGCAAAGTAAAGTGCGACTACTATTCACGAACAAACCAAGTATTTCTTCGCCAATCCTAAATCACCTTTGTATTTCTCCAGGACACTCCGTATTACTACGAAGATCCCAGTTTATTGGATAATCCATCGTATGGTTATATATGAACTCGAAAGGAACTTGTTCCAGTTCGGGGATGGATCCTGGTTCAGGAGAAATAGGAATAAAGTACATTCAGTTGTTTTTTCTCTTCACCTTCTCTCGCATTGCGAGTGATCCTAGGATTCTGACAGTACACCCATTATGCTTATTGTATAGTCTTCTTCCAAACCATAGGCTGGTGCCGAACGGTAGGGAAGGAAGAAAACCAATTGGCCTAAAGGGGTGTGCAGAAGGTAATGACTAAAGACATATAAAGGGATTTGGAGAGGTGGCAAAGAATTATACGGTTACAGTTGTGAATCTGGATAATGGAAGAGGCATTACTAAGAATACCGGAATACCCCACCGAAACATTTCAATGTTTCAGTTTCACTGTGTACTGTTAAAGGAAAACTGATTTCCCAGTTAGACATTTGCTCCAGGGTATGTATTTTCCAGGTATGATTCTTACATCTGTATGGTTTTACAGATGATGAATGGGAGTAAATTATTGGGAATTAGGTGACCATCCTCATTATATCGGGATTCGTTGGAATTGGTGATATTTGAGGAAATCACCTGGGCTGTTTGCCGGTCGGCAAATATTTGGTTTTGAATATCCGCTGTTGTGCACCAATTTCAAATTGATATATCTGTACGTCTATTTTCATAGAGTGAGATATACCTTTTGATATTATGTCGATGACATTTACCTATATCAGTGGATGGTTAGGTAAGGAGCATTAAACAGCGGTGTAATTCTTCTTAACCATAAGTACAGTTTTCAACCTACGACGCACAGTGAAAGAGTTGTTAGACTCAGCGGACTTATACAGAGTATTGTATGTTGTCCAGTGTCCATTAGGACAGTAGGGTTGGTCCTCATACTATATTCTGTTTACTTTTAACTTCTCTAGTTCTTAGACATGTGTTTCGTAGAAACACAGGGTCTAAGTTTTGAGGAGTTATAGGTATTTGAATAGAGTAGAGAACCAGGTGTAGCAAGTATCGGGATTCTTCAAAGTGATCGAAGATGTAGATACTTGTGTATGGTATTCAGTTGATAGTAATAATAAAGAGAAATTGCTTCTCTTTCAGGTTACTCATAATTAGAAGCATTCCTAAGTTGAGTAACGCTGATCGGCCTCTCTCCATTTAGTTGACATGCACTGGAGACAGCTGCATGATTTGAATCTGGTTCAATTAAATCAGTGCCTCTGTTTCTATATAGGATATAGAACAGTTCATATCTTGACATTGTTAAGGTACGGGGAGTTGTCCGGCTTATACTTAAAACCAGACTCTGGATAACTCAAGGCACGTTTCTGTAATGGCTGTTTGTGGGTTGACCCAGGCTATGACGAGGGTTGATTTTCTACCATCTTGACTCGCCACAGTTTTAACAAAAATGGATTTTTTTTCAGAAAACAGCAGTGGGAGTATGGTAGAACTGGAAGTAATTCCAGAACCACAAACGATTACTGAAGATTTGATAAGGAACCTAAAGATTCAATCTGAATTGACATTCCATTGGCCACTCCGCAGATACGGTGGGTAACTTCAGGCACCCGAGAGGTACTCCGGTAGCCTCAAGGACGGTGACATGGAAGTTCTTGTTTACCCACACTTGCCATTGCTGTTGTTCCAGGCCGCGAGACCCGGCAGGAGGATGAGTATAGCGTCGTTCTGAACTAGCTTCAGAAGTGTACGTGTATATGACTCTGCCAGAGGGTTGTCGTAGTCAGTGGGAGCAGCGGAAGCATTGGTGGACAGGTGTCTTATGTCTATTTATAGACTAAAGCAGATATAGCGGAGATAGATCATCTATTTCTGACATGACAGTCATAGGTTTGACGTCATCAGAATAGGGGATGGATCTATTAAGAAGGTAGTAGGGTGTGATGTCCTGGTTTTGGATGACATACACAGAGTAGGAAAGGAAACTCCTATACTACGATCGGTTATACTTTGGTTGTCACACAGTGGTTTCTCCATACAGGACTTGGATATTATTTCAGACATTCTGGTTACTAGATTTATTGTTTTAGATCTAGATTTGGGTGGTTTCCTAATCTGGGTACCTTGACAGCATTCTATGAGTATTTAGAATGGACGACTCCTGGCACGGTAGTACACCTGCAGGTAATGGAGTCACCCTCTCTAAAGGTGTCTTACAGACTAAAGGGGAGAGGGATACGCATGATTGACAGATCACTTGCTTAGGTAATTGAGTCAATCATGAGATGTCAAGTACCACACCAGATGTTGTTCTTGCAGTAGATGGAATAAGTTGATATTAATCCAATCCTGGAGAAACAATCGGAAGCAGTTTTAGGACATAAGTGCGTGTTCTAGGGATGTGATAACGACAGCCTCTTTTAGGAGACGGTTATCACTCCAGGCTTCCAAGGTGACATGGATGGCAGAGTGGCTGTCAGAGTTATAGTTTCTCCTTCTGACAAGGGGCAGTATTTTGGACAGGTGGTCCAAGGCAATACTGAGGGAGGCATGGCGCTGTGTACTGATTAAGTTCAGTTATCGATACAGTCTAAGAAGTTTGAATTTGGAGTTCATTCATGAGCTAGGTCCCATCAGATATCCAGACATACTCTAAGGCAGGTATTGCTCATTTCGGGAGATGGTTTTCTCTGCGAACTTGAGATATAGAGAGACATAGAAAGAAACATCCAAGCGGATCCACACACTAAGGCTATTCCTCGAACGCAATAGTTTCGCAAACGAGTTTTGTGAGACTGACTTGTAGAGGAGTTGGGTGTTCGGTATCATACGGGCTGTGAGTATGCGACATCGCAATAATAAGCCTTGAGTGCAAGTGGGAGATTGTTGGAGATAGCGCCCTCAGAGTCAATTATTGGATCACAGGCACGTGACTGCAATGATTGAGGGAGGACCTATCCCAGGAGGACAGTCTTACTCAAGTTGATAGTATGCTATCTGGTTTATCTTTATCATCGTGTACTGCTTTAGGTGACCTGACATGTTGCTATTACACGTTGATAGAGCCCCTAGGATTCTTGCTTGACTACCAGCAGTATGATGGCGATCATATACGTGGGAGCTGGTAGTCTATAAGCACATCCTCAAAAGGTCCCTAGTCGTAGGAGTTTCGAGACAGGGCATCGATACTCCATTAGTAGACTAGTGTATACAGTCGAGACCCCGACGAGGGGCGGTGGTCGGTCTCACAAGCCACTGGTGTCAGTTGGTTCACCTAAGATGTATACAGGTGCTCATTGGGTTATGAGTACACCGGACAGGACTCGCCGGGAACCTGCTAGTTGGTCTTATACCAGATGTCAGATAGCAGTTCCCTGGTGACATGTGTACAGGTTAGTTCATCGACCTGAGATCGTCATTTGTCTCGTGTGAGTTCCCACTGTACTTTGATTACTACCCTACCACGGCTCAAAGGAGTCGTGCAAACAGGTTTTAGTTGGGTAGAGTCCCGAGCCACATGGAGGCAGTGAGCGGATCTGCAGGGGTTCGTCTCTCCCGGTATTGGGGGTGAGGTCGCGCTGTGTCTAGGAGAGCCATTACACAAAGCCATCGGCCGAGGCAGGAGATTTACTGTGTAACACCTTAGGATAAGGGTTAGTGGATAGTTATAATTAAAATATGATTTTTTTAATAAAAAGTTTACCAAACTGTGTTTTAAATATTTTTCTTAATTTAATAAATATTTTTCCAAAATTTTCCTAAGCTTGCACACACATGTGCATGTAAACTAGGGTTTTTAAATCAAGTAAATACCATAATTATTAACCATGGTGGGTTAATTGGGGGATTAATTCTTTTGGGTTATAAGTAAGTTTAATTAATTAGTAAACTAAAAGTAACTTTAATTTGAATTTTAGGGTTAAGTGTTGACTTGTGAGAGAGAGAGAGAGAGGGCATCATGGCTAGCCCATGCTTGCATTAATGAGGTGAGAGAGTGAGGGGGTGACTTTTGTGTGTGATGATTGAGGTAGCCTCTCATTTCTTTTGGTTTTCTCTCAAGCTCTCACACTCTCACATACACAACATACCAACACACTCACACACACACTTACCTTCAGCCCCAGCAGCAGCTCCAGAACCAGCAACAACAGCAGCAACTCCACAGCAACAACAGCAGCAGTAGCAAGCACAAACAGCAGCAGCAGAGGCAGTGAGCAGTAGCAGCAGCCCCAGATCCCAGTGCAACGACTTCTCTTCACTTCTTCTTCTTCCTGCAGCTCCCTAGGGTCGAGAGTGAGGTATACTTCCTACCTTATCCCCTAGTTAGCGTAGATTGTGTAGTTTTGCTTCGGATATCGGGTTTTAGTGCATTTTAGTGTAATATGGGGTAATTTGTGAGATTCTTGTGCAATGAAGTGAGTTGTGGTTTCAGTAGGTCCTTAGTAAGTTGTTGAGGCCACAGCAACCTAGTCCAACCCCTATTACGCTAAAATACCACCAATTTCACGATTCGATGCAAAATGTCGTTTTTGTGCAGATTTTAGGATTTCAGTGATCTGCTTTTACTGCGTGAGTTTTTGAGTGTTTGAAACAACTTCAGAATGTTAGGCAGGCTTTTTCAGAGATTTGAGTGAAGTTCGAGCCCATTCCACCGGGGTTGGGCCGGCGATAGGCACGGTTTGGCCGGCGACGCCGGCCTCCCTTCCCCCATTTTGTCTCGTTTTGTGCAAGGTGGTTTCTGGGTGTATTTTTCAGTGTTTGGTCTTGTTGATTTTGTGGGATTTCTTCCAGGTAAAAATCTGGGAGTTGTTTCCCTATGTTGGGGTGTGTGTGTTTAGTGCAACATGCACGTTTCTGTAGATCTGGTGCGTGCTACGCATCGTAGCGTGTCGGGGTGGTTCTTGGTTCAGTACACACACGCGTTTTAGCGTATCGCGCACACGCGCGATTGGTTTGCGACACGAGTTTCTAGTTTGACCGTGATATCGCGTTTTTGGCGAAATTAAACTTATATGTGTAATATGTGTTGTGATTTTAGGTTCGCAGGCCAGTGAGACGGACGCCGTGAAGAAGGGCAAGCAAGTGGTTGGATACACTTAGCGCGAGACACTGTGAGTAGATTTCACATCTACGGGGATATCGCCCGCATGGCGTTATGCGTCAGGGCTGATAGGACTCTATTATGATATGTTGCATGCATCCCATAAACTGTCATCACATATTGCATTCCCTGCCGTGTTGATATACATATATTGCTTAGAAATGATAGAACACCGCACTATTACTAACGGTTTATGTTGCACGGGCACTATTTACATGCTACACACACACCGTTAGTAATTGCCATGCCACACTCACTATAGAACTGCCATGATTATACTGTTGTATTATTGCTGTAGTTCATCTTACATGTGATTGATTGTGATTTCCTGGACAGTTGGGAGCCGCATGACATCTTTAAAAACGGAAACTATTTTAAAAAGCGGCTTTCCCTTATATACCTGCTATGGATTGATTATATTGTACCTCGCATTGGATTGATTCATTGATGATGGATTTTCATGTGATTTCTGGTTTTGAGGACCGTGGGAATATTTAAGAAAATATGCATTATTTTGAAAACCCGGTACCTCGTGATATGATATTTTGGGTGTGTCCACCACGCGTTTTCTCGGTGCTGAGACGTGTGCTTGAAACCCGATTCGAGGAGTGGATGTTCCGTTTGCGGGTTCGTGGTGGGCCCGGTATGGTTCCCCTCGGCGAGATGATCGATGGGATATGCCGATTGAGCCTGGAGGCGGGCGAGTACCTACCGGTGATTGGTTGGACCTGGCAGTTGTCCGGAGGATACTGACCAGAGTCGAGTGATGGATGCGGGATGATCCGTACTGCCGGGGCCGAGGGTCGATGCCGCAGGCGGACCCCGTGGGGCCGGTCCGGATTGACGGCGCCCGATGTTCGAGGATTTACGTGTCGATGCTGGACACGGGTATTTCATGATGTTTTGGGTGCCGATGTTGGGCACTCGTGATTCCTCCGAGATATACAGGATTTGAGGGTCGATGGGTGTGCCGGCGCCTGAGTATATGTGGGATTTGGGTGCAGTTTGAGGCACCGATCATTGATTTCCATGTTGACATAGTCCATGTAGATATTATTTACCCCATACTCAGTATTGATTACTATACATCTCATCCTGTAGCATTTACCTGTTAGAGTATTTGCATTACTATTGCATCCTCTATGTGACATGCATTGATATCATCTGCTGGCATTAGTAGGGCCACGCTATATGTGCATGCTTGCGATCACCTTTATATGTTATCTCTATTCACGAGTTGGCAACTCACCCCCGTTGTGCCACAGTGTTTGCAGGTTGCCCTTAAGAGTAGTCACGGCTGGCTGTTACCTCATCTTTTGGCACAGATACCCCTTTTGAGCAGAGATAGCCCTTTTGCTGTTTAGGTGGGTTTTGTACGGTATCTGTTATCTTTCAGTTGTATATTGATGTATCTAGTATTCTCCATCTACCTTTCTGTATTGACTTAGAGACAGTTGTGAGGACGACATGTATGGTTTTATATTCTGGTGTCGAGCTCGCATGTGAGCCGACTTTACTTTATGCAGTCTCACCTTTTATGATGTTGTCCTTGTTTTACTGTGTATTCTTCGCTACGGCGTCGTATATCTCATTATGATGCTTCATTCATTTTACTCGTCATTTTATTACACCATGTTGCTATCTGATTGGCGGAGCAAATGTTTTAAAAGGAAATGTTACCAAAATTATAAAACTTATAACTTTTGAACTTAAAAAGGATTTCTACTAAATAAAAATGGAAGTTTTCAGACACGTACGATTTCTTTTACAAAATGTTTTAAATCACTCTATATTTATTGGTTTTGATTTCTGGGTTCGGCTTACTTAGCCGCGTTACGCCTGTAGACGTTGCGTGGTTAAGTGCCGGTCACGAGTCGAATTCTCGGGTCGTGACAAAGTTGGTATCAGAGCGTAGGTTTTACCTTCGGAGTGTAGGATGACCCTGGTATGATGGAGTAGGTAGCTGCAGCAGGGTAGCGTAGCGTGCGTATGTTCCGCGGCATACTCACGACACGGTACTCCGCTTACGCGACCTTAGGACTTGTTGATTTGATTCCTCCTTATGTTCTTGTGATTCGATTTCCGTGTTCTTATCGAATCCAAATTTTTCTTTCAGCCAATATGCCGCCTAAGACTACGAGGGCACAGAGAGCGGCCGCGAGGGCCGAGATTCGTGTTGACTCGTCCGAGACGAGGACTGATCCGGGCAGTGCACCCGTTGTACCCGAGCAGGCTGTTCCTGCCGTGACTGAGCAGATCGCCACGCTAGGGGCTGGTATGCAGGAGATGCGCCAGACGGTGGGATCTAGCATGCAGGAGATGCGCCAGATGATAGGATCGCTTGTTGAGACGCTTCGAGCGCAGCGACCAGAGGTAGCTCCACCGGTTCCAGAGACCGCTATGGTACCTACCGCACAGCCAGTTGCCCCTGCAGCCACGGAGGTGATTACGGTATCGCTATCAGAGTTCATGAGGCTGAAGCCTCCAGTTTTCACAGGCACCGATACAGCCGAGGACCCACAGTCTATCATAGACAGGATGGCCAGGATATGCCGTTCCCTCAGATGTGCAGATGCGAGATGGGTCGAGTTCGCGAGCTTTCGCCTGGAAGGTCTTGCGCAGAAATGGTGTGATTCAGTGGAGAAGGGCAGAGCAGCAGGTCTTCCTCCTATGACCTGGACGGAGTTCGTGACCATATTTCTAGCCCGTTTCCTTCCCCGGAGTGTTAGAGATGCCCGAGCACGCAGGTTTGAGTCCTTGCGCCAGACGCCAGGGATGACAGTGGCAGAGTATGACGTACTGTTTACAGAGCTAGCAGTCTACGCCCCACACTTAGTGGCCACCGAGGAGTTGCGAGTCCGGAGATTTGTTCGAGGCTTGATTTCACCAGTGTTCCTCGCGATCAGCGCGCAGCACTACGAGACCTATGCAGCAGCTGTAGACGCAGGCCTAGTGGTCGAGGAGCACCTTGTTGAGACTTCGGCACTTCCAGAGCCGAAGAGAGTTCGTACCAGTATTTCCGCACGGAGGCAGTCATTCAGACGCCGCGACAGGTTTCGTTCCGGTACGAGGGGTAGCAGAGATTCGGGACGGGGTCGGATGTTTAGTTCGTATCCCCAGGACGGTCAGCAGTCGCCGCGGGGTTGTTACAGATGTGGCAGCCTACTTCACCTCGTTCGAGATTGTCCAGAGACACACCGGAGGGAGGCGACAGCACCGCATGTTACCTTACCACCTTCACCACCCCAGAGGGCGTTGCCCGTTGTGCCTACCGTTGCTCCGCGCCAGACTTATGCACAGAGAGGTCGCGGGCGTGGAGGAGTTGCTCAGAGAGGACGAGATGACCGAGGCAGAGGTCAGTCAGTTACAGGTGGTGGACAGGCGAGGGTCTTTGCTTTGACACATCAGGATGCGCAGGCGTCCAATGCAGTGGTTTCAGGTATCCTCCCTGTATGTTCAGTTGATGCACATGTATTGTTCGATCCCGGATCCACACACTCGTACGTATCCACGCACTTCGTGCCGAGTTTGGGTAGAGAGTCCGGCTTGCTTGATCAGCCGCTTGTGGTGACTACTCCTGTGGGAGAGTCGTTTGTGGCTAGGCACGTGTTCCGATCCTGTATCGTCTGTATTGGCGAGAGAGAGTTGCCTGTCGACTTGATCCTTCTGGAGATGTTGGACTTCGACGTTCTTTTGGGCATGGATTGGCTGGCCACGTGCTATGCTTCTGTGGACTGCCGCGAGAAGACAGTTAGATTCTGCTTCCCCGGTGAGTCGGTTTTTGTTGTGTTGGGGGACCGTGGTGCCGCCCCTCATAGTGTGATTTCATCTTTTCGCGCTGAACAGCTTTTGAGGAAGGGATGTCAGGGATTTCTCGCTTATGTTCGCGATGCTCGCGCTACAGAGGTTCCATTGGATCAGGTTCCGGTTGTTAGCGAGTTTCCTGATGTATTCCCTGACGAGCTTCCTGGGTTGCCGCCCGAGCGCGACATTTCTTTCTCTATTGATTTGGTTCCTGGTTCGGGGCCTATTTCTATACCGCCCTATCGGATGGCCCCGGCGGAACTTCGTGAGCTGAAGGAGCAGTTGCAAGATTTGCTGGACAAGGGACTTATTCGACCCAGTGTTTCTCCTTGGGGTGCTCCAGTCTTGTTCGTCAAGAAAAAGGACGGCAGTTTGCGTCTTTGTATCGACTACCGCCAGCTGAACAGGGTGACAGTGCGAAACAGGTATCCCTTGCCGCGTATCGACGATTTGTTCGACCAGCTTCAGGGGGCGGGGTACTTTTCGAGGATCGATTTGCGATCGGGCTATCATCAGCTGCGGGTTCGACAGGAGGACATTCCCCGGACGGCCTTCCGTACGCGCTACGGCCATTACGAGTTCTTGGTGATGTCGTTCGGACTCACGAATGCGCCAGCAGCCTTCATGGACTTGATGAACCGCATTTTCCGGCCTTATTTGGACCTGTTCATCATAGTCTTCATTGACGATATCTTGGTGTATTCCCGGAGTAGTGACGAGCACGAGCAGCACCTGCGGATTTCATTGCAGACATTGAGGGAGCACCAGCTTTATGCGAAATTCTCCAAGTGTGCTTTTTGGCTGGACAGCGTAGATTTCTTGGGGCACGTGGTTTCACGAGACGGTATATGTGTAGACCCGAGAAAGATCGAGGCCGTTCAGCGTTGGCCCAGACCCACGTCGGTGACGCAGATTCGCAGCTTTTTGGGATTGGCCGGTTATTACAGGCGTTTTGTGCAGGACTTCTCCAGTATTGCTACACCGTTGACCGGGTTGACCTGGAAGGGAGTTCCCTTCGATTGGACGGAGGAGTGCGAGCACAGTTTTCAGCAGTTACGGACACGACTGACGACAGCACCGGTGTTATCTTTACCTTCCGGATCGGGCGGATTTATGGTCTTTTGTGATGCTTCTCGAGTAGGATTGGGATGCGTTCTGATGCAGCATGATAGGGTGATCGCGTATGCCTCGCGACAATTGAAGAAGCACGAGCAGAACTACCCCACTCATGATTTCGAGATGGCAGCAGTGGTCTTCGCACTTAAGATCTGGCGACACTACCTGTACGGCGAGTCGTGCCAGATATTTACGGATCACAAGAGTTTGAAATACATATTCCAGCAGCGGGACCTGAACCTTCGACAGCGTCGATAGATGGAGTTAGTGAAGGATTACGACTGCGAGATCTTATATCACCCGGGCAAGGCAAATGTGGTGGCGGATGCTTTGAGTAGGAGGCCCGGGAGTAGTTTATCTTGTTTGAGAGCAGTGCAGGAGCAGTCATCCGCAGATTGGCAGATATTATGCGACAGTCGAGTACAGTTCGAGTTCACGCCGATTGGGGGACAGATAGTGCATGTCCGTGCACGCCCACAGTTGATCGATCGTATACGTGAGGCACAGCTCAGTGATGACCGATGTTCAGAGATCATAGCACAGATTGGACAGGGCAGATTTTCCGAGTTCGTGATCGATGATCAGGGGGTCCTACGGTTTGGAGTCAGACTGTGCGTACCAGATGCTGAGGGACTGAGGCGCGAGATTCTTGAGGAGGCACATCGATCGGTATATAGCGTCCATCCTGGTTCCACCAAGATGTATCATGATATGAGAGATGTTTACTGGTGGGATGGGATGAAGAGGGACATTGCAGATTTTGTATCGAGATGCCTGACTTGTCAGCAAGTCAAGGCTGAGCACCAGAGGCCCGCGGGAGAGCTACAGCCGTTACCCATTCCGGAGTGGAAATGGGAACAGATTTCGATGGACTTCGTGGTGGGTCTACCCAGGACTAGTAGGGGGTATGACTCCATCTGGGTAATCGTGGATCGTTTGACGAAAGCGGCTCACTTCCTACCGGTGAAGACGACTTTCGGATTTACTCAGTACGCCCAGATCTACATTGACGAAATAGTGCAACTACACGGAGTTCCGACGTGCATTGTGTCCGACAGAGGCACCCAGTTTACTAGTAGACTATGGCAGAGGCTTCAGGAGGCTTTGGGAACTCGCTTTAGTTTCAGCACGGCTTTTCATCCGCAGACCGACGGACAGTCAGAGCGGACCATTCAGACTCTCGAGGACATGCTCAGAGCTTGTGTACTAGATTTTGGAGGTAGCTGGGGTCATCATTTGCCCTTAGTAGAGTTCTCCTACAATAACAGCTACCAGGAGACTATTCAGATGGCACCATTTGAGGCTCTTTATGGCAGGAGATGCAGGTCGCCTACTTGTTGGACAGAGCTCAGTGAGAGCAGTATCTTAGGCCCACAGATCGTTGAGGAGACGACAGCGAAGATCCAGTTGATTCGTGACAGGATGAGAGCAGCACAGAGTAGGCAGAAGGCTTATACAGACCGTCGACGACGCAGACTTGAGTTTTCTGTTAGTGATCATGTTTTCTTGAGGGTCTCCCCAATGAAAGGTGTGATGAGGTTTGGGAAGAAAGGGAAGCTTAGCCCCAGGTATGTGGGTCCCTTCGAGATCCTCGAGCGTGTTGGTGCAGTAGCTTACCGGTTAGCCCTTCCGCCCAGCTTTCCAGATGTGCATCCTGTATTCCATATTTCGATGCTCCGCAGATATCTACATGATCCTTCGCATGCGATTCAGCATCCGACGATCCAGCTTGAGCGTGATCTTTCCTATGCAGAGCAGCCGGTGATGATCTTGGATCGACAAGTGAAGAAGTTGAGATCGAAGGACATTCCATCAGTCAAGGTACTTTGGCGTGGTCAGAACCGTGAAGAGGTCACTTGGGAGACTGAAAGCGAGATGATGAAGACGTATCCCCATCTTTTTGAAGGTAACCTTAGTTAGATTTTTGAAATTCGGGGACGAATTTCTTTAAGGGGGAGAGATTGTAACACCTTAGGATAAGGGTTAGTGGATAGTTATAATTAAAATATGATTTTTTTAATAAAAAGTTTACCAAACTGTGTTTTAAATATTTTTCTTAATTTAATAAATATTTTTC
Source organism: Agapanthus africanus (assembly GCA_030015575.1). Lineage (NCBI taxonomy): Eukaryota > Viridiplantae > Streptophyta > Magnoliopsida > Asparagales > Amaryllidaceae > Agapanthus > Agapanthus africanus. The sequence goes on from JASDDO010000022.1 coordinate 330,248,578, forward strand.
CAAAATTTTCCTAAGCTTGCACACACATGTGCATGTAAACTAGGGTTTTTAAATCAAGTAAATACCATAATTATTAACCATGGTGGGTTAATTGGGGGATTAATTCTTTTGGGTTATAAGTAAGTTTAATTAATTAGTTAACTAAAAGTAACTTTAATTTGAATTTTAGGGTTAAGTGTTGACTTGTGAGAGAGAGAGAGAGAGGGCATCATGGCTAGCCCATGCTTGCATTAATGAGGTGAGAGAGTGAGGGGGTGACTTTTGTGTGTGATGATTAAGGTAGCCTCTCATTTCTTTTGGTTTTCTCTCAAGCTCTCACACTCTCACATACACAACATACCAACACACTCACACACACACTTACCTTCAGCCCCAGCAGCAGCTCCAGAACCAGCAACAACAGCAGCAACTCCACAGCAACAACAGCAGCAGTAGCAAGCACAAACAGCAGCAGCAGAGGCAGTGAGCAGTAGCAGCAGCCCCAGATCCCAGTGCAGCGACTTCTCTTCACTTCTTCTTCTTCCTGCAGCTCCCTAGGGTCGAGAGTGAGGTATACTTCCTACCTTATCCCCTAGTTAGCGTAGATTGTGTAGTTTTGCTTCGGATATCGGGTTTTAGTGCATTTTAGTGTAATATGGGGTAATTTGTGAGATTCTTGTGCAATGAAGTGAGTTGTGGTTTCAGTAGGTCCTTAGTAAGTTGTTGAGGCCACAGCAACCTAGTCCAACCCCTATTACGCTAAAATACCACCAATTTCACGATTCGATGCAAAATGTCGTTTTTGTGCAGATTTTAGGATTTCAGTGATCTGCTTTTACTGCGTGAGTTTTTGAGTGTTTGAAACAACTTCAGAATGTTAGGCAGGCTTTTTCAGAGATTTGAGTGAAGTTCGAGCCCATTCTACCGGGGTTGGGCCGGCGATAGGCACGGTTTGGCCGGCGACGCCGGCCTCCCTTCACCCATTTTGTCTCGTTTTGTGCAAGGTGGTTTCTGGGTGTATTTTTCAGTGTTTGGTCTTGTTGATTTTGTGGGATTTCTTCCAGGTAAAAATCTGGGAGTTGTTTCCCTATATTGGGGTGTGTGTGTTTAGTGCGACATGCACGTTTCTGTAGATCTGGTGCGTGCTACGCATCGTAGCGTGTCGGGGTGGTTCTTGGTTCAGTACACACACGCATTTTAGTGTATCGCGCACACGCGCGATTGGTTTGCGACACGAGTTTCTAGTTTGACCGTGATATCGCGTTTTTGGCGAAATTAAACTTATATGTGTAATATGTGTTGTGATTTTAGGTTCGCAGGCCAGTGAGACGGACGCCGCGAAGAAGGGCAAGCAAGTGGTTGGATACACTTAGCGCGAGACACTGTGAGTAGATTTCACATCTACGGGGATATCGCCCGCATGGCGTTATGCGTCAGGGCTGATAGGACTCTATTATGATATGTTGCATGCATCCCATAAACTGTCATCACATATTGCATTCCCTGCCGTGTTGATATACATATATTGCTTAGAAATGATAGAACACCGCACTATTACTAACGGTTTATGTTGCACGGGCACTATTTATATGCTACACACACACCGTTAGTAATTGCCATGCCACACTCACTATAGAACTGCCATGATTATACTGTTGTATTATTGCTGTAGTTCATCTTACATGTGATTGATTGTGATTTCCTGGACAGTTGGGAGCCGCATGACATCTTTAAAAACGGAAACTATTTTAAAAAGCGGCTTTCCCTTATATACCTGCTATGGATTGATTATATTGTACCTCGCATTGGATTGATTCATTGATGATGGATTTTCATGTGATTTCTGGTTTTGAGGACCGTGGGAATATTTAAGAAAATATGCATTATTTTGAAAACCCGGTACCTCGTGATATGATATTTTGGGTGTGTCCACCACGCGTTTTCTCGGTGCTGAGACGTGTGCTTGAAACCCGATTCGAGGAGTGGATGTTCCGTTTGCGGGTTCGTGGTGGGCCCGGTATGGTTCCCCTCGGCGAGATGATCGATGGGATATGCCGATTGAGCCTGGAGGCGGGCGAGTACCTACCGGTGATTGGTTGGACCTGGCAGTTGTCCGGAGGATACTGACCAGAGTCGAGTGATGGATGCGGGATGATCCGTACTGCCGGGGCCGAGGGCCGATGCCGCAGGCGGACCCCGTGGGGCCGGTCCGGATTGACGGCGCCCGATGTTCGAGGATTTACGTGTCGATGCTGGACACGGGTATTTCATGATGTTTTGGGTGCCGATGTTGGGCACTCGTGATTCCTCCGAGATATACAGGATTTGAGGGTCGATGGGTGTGCCGGCGCCTGAGTATATGTGGGATTTGGGTGCAGTTTGAGGCACCGATCATTGATTTCCATGTTGACATAGTCCATGTAGATATTATTTACCCCATACTCAGTATTGATTACTATACATCTCATCCTGTAGCATTTACCTGTTAGAGTATTTGCATTACTATTGCATCCTCTATGTGACATGCATTGATATCATCTGCTGGCATTAGTAGGGCCACGCTATATGTGCATGCTTGCGATCACCTTTATATGTTATCTCTATTCACGAGTTGGCAACTCACCCCCGTTGTGCCACAGTGTTTGCAGGTTGCCCTTGGGAGTAGTCACGGCTGGCTGTTACCTCATCTTTTGGCACAGATACCCCTTTTGAGCAGAGATAGCCCTTTTGCTGTTTAGGTGGGTTTTGTACGGTATCTGTTATCTTTCAGTTGTATATTGATGTATCTAGTATTCTCCATCTACCTTTCTGTATTGACTTAGAGACAGTTGTGAGGACGACATGTATGGTTTTATATTCTGGTGTCGAGCTCGCATGTGAGCCGACTTTACTTTATGCAGTCTCACCTTTTATGATGTTGTCCTTGTTTTACTGTGTATTCTTCGCTACGGCGTCGTATATCTCATTATGATGCTTCATTCATTTTACTCGTCATTTTATTACACCATGTTGCTATCTGATTGGCGGAGCAAATGTTTTAAAAGGAAATGTTACCAAAATTATAAAACTTATAACTTTTGAACTTAAAAAGGATTTCTACTAAATAAAAATAGAAGTTTTCAGACACGTACGATTTCTTTTACAAAATGTTTTAAATCACTCTATATTTATTGGTTTTGATTTCTGGGTTCGGCTTACTTAGCCGCGTTACGCCTGTAGACGTTGCGTGGTTAAGTGCCGGTCACGAGTCGAATTCTCGGGTCATGACATACTGGTAGGTATTCTAGTAGTATCTCAGGGTGTTCTGGGCTACACTCCGACACGACTTGTACCGCTTTTGGGGGTCTGACTTTTACCAACCCCCTAGGCCCGACATGCGATACTCATAGACGAACGGACCGGATTGTACGGATATTGTCACTGACAGGCTCAGTTGGGTGTCAGGATGAGTTCACTCATCGACGTCCCTTTTGGTCAATAGCTGGTGGCCCGTTACGTATTGGCTTATACCTCTGACGTGCTAGTGGTTAAATCCACAGCCATAGTATTGACGAGTCTTTAGAGTCCACCACACTTTCAGTTACTCAAGATTTCGGGCGAAACGCTGTAGAGGCCGTATGGAGATATGGCAGGGTCCGATCAGATACGTGCGGTATTGCACGGATCAGGATCGGACGGATATTACTAGCCGGTTTTGGTTTAAGCCGGATCCTAGTATAGTACAGTGTAGATTTTGTCTCTTTGCATTTGTATCCGGTCGGAATACAGATGAGGGTGTGTATGCACACTATCGGGGTTTTCCTATAATTTATTACGGGACCAGTTTTCTGGAGTTGCAAGTTTGCATTCCGTTCCGGCCGGTTTTCCTTTGTTCTTTCCCGGCCGGACTTTTCCGATGGAGGGTGTTATTTGCAAGTTTGCAAATAACATTTAGTGGAGGGTTTATTTGTGAGATGAGAGATTATGATAGCATCTTTTTATTCCTTTCTTTTCTATCATCATTTCATGCATTTATGGTGATTAGAGTTGATTAGGAATTGATTTGAGTTTTGTTATCATGGTATTTGGATGTGGTCACCCCTACACCTTTTACTACACTCACCTTCCTTCTTGGGTTGGTTTTATTCCTCCACCATTTTCTCATATAGGTGGGGCCGGCCACTTTTTCTAGTAGAGAGAGGAGAGGTTCATTTTGTATGAGGAAAATTTATCATCTCATTCCTTGCTTGAAAAATGAGAGCACCACTTGAAAGTTCCATTCCATTCCTCCATCAAGGCAACTACAAACCCTATTGAGACAAAGCGCATTCTACACTACAATCTACAACAAACCTTGGGACCGTCGACTAGCCAGCTTCGTGCCCGAGTTGCCTCGGTATTGAGGTGGGATCCCGTAAAAGATGCAGACGATGTGGTGCCCTTTCCGGCAAGGATGCGACGACCGGAGTTTCCGCGGGAGATCGGGACGACGACGAGAAGACCGGAGGACTCGGATCACTCGGTATATCTCTCACCCTTTCTCTTGTTTGCTAGTATCGGTTAATGGTTAACGATCCGGGTTTTATTGTCCGCGGTAGCTCCAGTTTCCAAGTAAGGAAAAATTTTGATTCCGCATTTTGGCCTCGGATAGACGGCCGGGGCGCTGCCGTGGCGCAACTACTGCTACCTGACGATAGGTATATTACCAACCAGCAGTTCCCCACGAGTCCGTCCAGTGTAACTCATAACCCAATGAGCACCTGCATACTATCTCCAGTACAACGTACTGATCGCTGTAGGACAGACCGTCTCCCCTCAAGGGATGAGAAGCGTATACACTAGTCTACTATGGAGTATCGATGCCCTGTCTCGATAATCCTGCGACTAGGGACCTGTATAAGGATGTGCTTGTAGACAACCCAGCCCCCACTAGTGTGACTACCATCACAACACTGGTAGTCAAGCAAAGATCCTAAGGGCTCTATCAATATGTATTAGCGATACGTTAAAAGAAACATATACACATATTAAGATAGATACAAACCAAGTAGCATACTACTATATCGAGCAAGACTGTCATAAATCCGTGTATTTATCCCAAGCTTCCAAAATGTAATATACAAACTAGTACTATACAATAAACGCCTCTAGGGCATATTAAACTAACACCGGTCGGGTACATAGCATCGCATACATTATAGATCCTCCCGCCGAAACGTAGGGTATAGTGCTCATGCGAACCCTCTCCCCATCAGTCTTAGGAGACATCTCTTTGGAGAGGGTGATTCCGTGCAATACGGGTATGTTACCGCGCTTGGAATCTTCCATACTAAATCTCTTTAGCATGGTCTCTATGTACCTGGACTGCGAAAGTCCCAGTAATCTCTTCGATCTATCTCTATAGATCTTAATCCCCAGAATGTACGAGGCATCACCCAGGTCCTTCATGGAGAACCTTTATGACAAGAACAACTTGACCGATTGTATCATAGGAATATCATTTCCTATCAAAAGAATTTCGTCCACGTACAAGACTAGGAACAAGACAGTTCGGCCTACAATCTTCTTATATATACAAGGCTCATCCTCGTTCTTGATGAAGTCAAATTCCTTAATTGTTTCATCGAAATAGATGTTCCAGCTCCGCGATGCCTGCTTTAATCAAAAAACGGATTTAAGCAACTTGCACACCTTCCCACTGCTCCCACTGTCAACGAAACCTTCTGGCTGATCCACACTCTTCTAAACATCTGTTCGGAAAAGCCGTTTTTACATCCATCTGCCGATCTCATAGTCATGGAAGGTAGCAATGGCAAGTAGGATCTGAATGGATTTGAACATAGCCACTGGAGAAAAAGTTTGGTCATAGTCCACACCTGGTCTTAGACGAAAACCTTTTGCAACAAGTCTAGCCTTAAATGTTTCCACCTGCCCATCTACACGAAATTTCTTTTTGTAGATCCATTTGCATCCAACGGGTTTTATCCCGGTCGAGCAATATCCAAGGTCCACACTTTATTGGCGTACATGGGCTCCATTTCGGATCGCATAGCATCCAGCCACTTATCAGAGTCCCTACTGATAATGGCCTTCTTGAAACTAGTAGGATCATCTTCTTCCAAAATGCAATCCTCTCGATCCCCGTTTATGAGAAAACCGTAGTGTCTCTCGGGTGGATGAGAAATCCTACTAGATCTGCGGAATGGCTAAGATTCGTCAGGTATTATTTAATCTAGCGGTTCCACCAAATCTTCAGTTATAATTTGTGTTTCTGGAATTTCATCCAGTTCTACCGTGCTCCCACTAGTTTCTTTTGCAAGAAACCGCCATTCTAAAAATTTGGCATTCTGAGAAACAATAATCCTTTGTTCCTTTGCGTGGTTGAATAGATACCCATTAGAATCATTTGGGTATCCTACAAACATACACAAAACTGATCGTGCCTCGAGTTTGTCTAGGTTCTGATTTTCTACATAAGCAGGACAACACCAAATCTTAACAAGTTTAAGATACAAACTCTTTCCACTCCATATTTCATATGGAGTTTTAGGACCGGATTTAGATGGAACTTGATTCAAAAGATTTGTCGCTGTATGAAGCACATATCCCCAAAATGAAAGAGGCAACCCGGCGTTACTCAACATGGAGCGAACCATATCCAATAGGGTACGATTCCTCCGCTTCGATACACCATTGTGCTGTGGTGTATATGTAGGAGTAAGCTGAGAGAGAATTTCATTCTATTTTAGGTAATCTAGGAATTCCGTGCTTAAGTACTCCCCTCATCTATCAGACCGGAGAATCTTGATACTTTTGCCAGTCTTATTCTCTACTTCGTTTCTGAATTCTTTGAATTTATCAAAAACTTCATATTTGTGTTTCATGAGATACACATATCTGAACCTAGAGAGATCGTCAGTGAATGTGATGAAGTACGAGAACCCACCCCTTACTTGTATAGACATCGGACCACATACATATCTGTGTATGAGTCCCAAGAGCTCTGCTGCTCTTTCTCCGTGTCTGGTGAATGGAGATTTGGCCATTTTTCCCTTGAGACAAGACTGACAAGTTTCATAAGATGAAAATTCGAACGTATCCAAAAGTCTATCTTTACGCAACTTACTTAGTCTTTCCTCTCCGATATGACCAAGTCTATAATGCCACAAGTAGGATTTGTTCACTTCTGAACTCTTCCTCTTGCGTGTGTTTTGTATACTAAGAACTGTGTTTTGATTAGTAACATAGATACCATTACACAGTGTAGATTCTGCAACCAATACCTGATTAAGGTAAATGTTCATGATATTTCTATCAAGAACAAACTTATATCCGTCTTTATCAAGTAAAGAAACTGATATGATGTTCAAAACCATGGAAGGTACATAGTAGCAATTGGTCAAAATCATAGTATTGTCATTTGGCAAAGCTAGGTGATATCCACCGACGGCAGAAGCATCAACTTGTGCTCCGTTCCCTACTATGAGGGACATACCACCAGGTCCAACCATCCTACTTTTTCTCAGTCCTTGCAATAAAGTACAGATAAGAGATCCTGATCTGGAATCTAGTACCCAGGAGGTAGGACTAACCGAAAAACAATTCTCAATAACAAGAACACCTGAAAAAGACGCAATACTATGCTTCTTCTTTTATGGGGTCATCAAGGAATTCAAGCAATCCTCTTTCCCTTGCTCATACTCATGAATGTTTTCATAAGTTAGAGCCGAACTGACGTTCCCCAGCCCCGAATAAGAATTTGGATCAGTCAAGTGATACATTTTATTATCTTGTTTAAGGCATAAAGTGGTTTCTACCTGGAGAAAGAGAGAGAAAAGAAACACTCTGCGTGCACTCTTGCAAGATTAGATTGGTTATTAGTTTATCTAATCAGGAAGGCACCCACTATTTTCTCGAATTCTCCTTCAAACCTATAAAAAGGAGAACTAGCTAAGATTAATCGCACGTCACAATACTTGCTTAACGTTTCGGCAAGGCTAGTGTTGGTTGTTCGATGGAGTTTTTCCAACGTTTTCGTGAAGTTCCTTAATTACATAACCTCTTTTCCCTGGAGGCGTAGCCCTGCTAACACCATTCTAGACACCTACTTGGTTTATATCTTTGATTGTTAAGTGAGAAAATCTCCCAAGAGTAATGCTACTCATCAGTAGGATCAGGATCCAACTATCATTGCGTGATAAACTAGATGGAAGACATTCTAGTCACCATACTCCAGAAGGTACGCAGCACTAGCAAGTTTCCTGTATATTTGAAACACCCGATGTGGTTTTTGCCCCTAATGACTTATGACCTTGACACAGTCAACATGTCATAAGTCGCTAGTCAAGTTCAACCCGTCATTGTCCTAGATTGCATTAGACCCACCCGCATGACCCTTGACACAGTCAACATGGTCATACGACTGTCCTAACCAATCGCATCATATGCCACAAACAAGTATTCCTCAGCTACCGTACACTACGCCTTGACACAGTCAACATACGCAACACGAATACTAAGCAACACTTGTAAGAAATGACGGAGGGGTACGGCTGGGTTTTTGGCGAAAAACCCTTTAACGTAATGAACTTGATATCGTTGAAGGAACCTGAGCAGTTTTGAAAAGGAGTGGTTTAGGCTCCGCTTTTGAAAACTTGTGGTTTTGAAAAAACCGAGTAATATACGGTATAGACTTTTGCTCAAGAGGTCACTCCCCATGAAGGGATCTCAGCTCTTGCATCCTGGAATGAGGTGCTGGATATTTACAACCGAATACCACTATGCAAAGCAAGAGAATATAACTACGGTTTTTCGAAATTTGTTCCAACAACATCTTTTAGGTTTCTTATCTTACATTAATCAAAATTAATGCGGTCCCATCAATTTAATCCTATCACTCCACAAAAGAACGAAAATACAATGTACGTATATGCTATCCGCATTCACCACTAGGCCCCGTTATCACCCGTTAGGTTACTTAACTAACGACAAAGCGGGCGCTAGACTAGTGCGGGTGCAAAACATATACAACATTTACTAGTATATATATAAATATATATAACATTCATCCCAGACATAATAATAAGCAATAACATAGAATCTCAGCAAACAACACAGAATGGTGGATAATCTTGGAGCCCCGGATTTCATTTGAGCCATAAATGAGACCCGACGTTCCCGGTCGTGTGGATATCCCGCACAATGGAAACCTGGACCCCTACGAGTGCGGCAAGTTACCTGCCAATCCCAAAAGTGAGGCAAACCCCAATCAACAAAGTTAATGGGCCACCCAGCAGTTCATGGGACCCGGTAACTTGAGCGCCCCTCTGTAGGTCATACCTATACCCCCTACGAGTGCAGCGAATAGCCCGTCAATTCTAGAGTGAAGCCCCCAACGTCTCAAAGCCATGAGATGCGGGCTCATTGCCCTCTAGAACCCGGCTATTCGTGCATTCCACCACGGGCTAAAACTAGAACAAAAAATGAAAATATGTACAAAGGTGACATCGACATCAACCTGGTCGTGCCCCAATCAAATAATATACAACACGGAGGAAACGGTTGTCCACATGCCGGACGCTCGCCCCGCAATAACAACTGTACAAATGAATATAAACTGTACTAAACCATTGCACCACCAACTATCCACCACCACAATCCAACCATAATATCAGCACAATCACAGAAATCAATGTGAATGTTACGTTCGCAAACCCGTCTAAAAGAAAATATAGAAGATAGACGGGATATACCGATCGAATGAAATTCATAGTGGCAGATGCCAATCTAAGTACTGATAATCTCACGTATTTTAAAATTTTGATCGACTAAACTTTTCCAATTACGCCCCAAGTGCTAATACCGTATTCAAACAAATCTGGGCCCAATAAATAAATATTCCAGAAACCATAATTCCAAATATAAGAACCCTAGAAGAAAATTGTGCACAGAGGTCCTAATACGACCGCGCAACCGCGGCAAACATGCATGTTATGCCGCGGTTCCGCGGCGTTTTATTGGGCTTGTGGGCTCAATTTTCTTTTGTCATCTTATAATAGCCTGCACGAATTTTTGATACACTGAAAATGATTTTTCAACAAGTTTGAAAAAAAACGACAGAAACTATAATTTTGGAATTGCGGTTTTGAAAATTTCGGTCGATCGATATTTTAAACACGTTAGAACTAGCTAGTATGGGTTTATGGAGTAGCTCTGATACCATGTTGGGTTACCCTAATACCCTAGCCATCATCCGTGGCGATTTGCGGAACAAAAATTTTCTTCCAAGTTTAAAAACGGCGCTAAAATAACCCAAGAAACCGGATCTTTCCATAAATCTGACTAGCTAAACAAAGAGAGATAACTACTATGGAAAGAAGTCTTACCAAACGATCCAAGTCCTTCAGTCTTCTTTCCTCATCGTTCACTCCGAGTGGCTACCATGATTGCGCTGGATCTCCGATGCTCGCTCCATCGGTACTCTAGGATCGAGCTTGTTCTTCGGTCCTCATTTATCATAGATGATCCACCCGAGGGATTGATCCATGACACTAGCTCCTAACTAAGTAACAAAAAGGAGCAATTAGAGAACTTGGGATGCTAATCCAAGATCTCTAGGATGTAGTGTGAAGTTCTAAGTGTTTTACTATCTCTATCTAGCATCCTCTCTTGTTTCTCAACATATGAGAGTGTAGAGAGGAGAAAGATTGTGAAGGTGGAGGAACTCAAGAGAAGGAAAGGAGAGTGAAGCAAAAATGGTAAGCACAATGGAAATGAGCAACCATGTGAGAGAAAATAACCCAAATTAGCTTGGTATATGAATATCCATGAATAAACAATGTGACCCATGCTTCAATAGTTGCCATAAATGAATAAAGAATTCATTTGTCAACTATTGAGGCATGGTCCTCACCATACTCCCCTCACCTCACACTTTACACCACATTTATCAAATAAATGGAAAAAGTCAAGATGAGGTGTCCACCTTAAAGAATGTTTTCCGTAACAAAATACGGATTAAAGTCCACTGCATATACATACATGCATTCGGATAAAACATGAGCCCAAAGAGATAGAATAACACGAAGAATGTAATACTAGAATATACATGTCGAAATATATATATGTAAATTATCAAATCAATACTTGATTTAAGAATCCAGCTCAAGCCCGAACCGGCTAGTATTGCCAACTTTCCGATCGAAAGTCCGGGTACAAAGTACATCAATCGATCGGAACCCTGCACGTATCAAATACGGCTACTACATCATTTCGCCGGAACCAGGGAACCCTCTGTGTGGGACTCTAAAGACTCGACAGTACGCTAGCAGTGAGTTACTGGATAAATCCATAACCATAAGCACGTCAGCGACACTAGCTGTACGTAACGGCTACCCGGATACCTGTCGAAAAGGAAGGCCAACGAGCAAACTCATCCGGATCCCTACTGAGCCTATTTGTGAAAATATCCGTACAGTCCGATCTCTTTGTCTGAGAGTATGGCATACCGGTTCTAGGGGTGGTAAACGTCAGACCCTAATAACCCAATAATTCGTGTTGATACGGCTCAGGACCAATCCGGGAAACTACTAATCAGCCTATTGGTATATCCCAACTGCCTTGGCCAAGTTCTTATGGTCCTGACCAATCGAACACAGTGCGATATCGACTCCCATACCGAGAGAGACGAATCCTTGACAATCGCTCACTGCCTCCATGTGGCTCGGGACTTTACCCAACCAAAACCTGTTTGCACGACTCGGTAGAGCCGTGGTAGGGTAGTGATCAAAGCACAGTAGGAACTCACACGAGGCAAATGACGATCTCAAGTATTAAGACTAAAATATACTCATGTCACCTGAGAACTTCCATCTGACGATAGGTAAAGTACTATCTAGAAGTTCTCGGCGAGTACGTCCAGTGTACTCACCCTCAGTGAGCACCGGTATACGATCAGGTTCAAAAGACCAATGGTTGCGAGACCATACCATCGCCCCTCATCGGGGTCTAGAAACATATACACTAGTCCACTCCGGAATAACGATGCCCAGTCTCGATACTCCCACGACTAGGGACAATTTAAGGATGTGCGTACCGACTACCTAGCTCCCACAAGTATGATCGCCATCATAACACAGGTAGTCTAGCAATTATCCTACGGGCTTTATCAACATGTATAAATGATGTGTAATAGCAAATAAAACATACGCACATGTTAAGATAAAGATAAACCAGATAGCTGTAACATTTCATAAATAAAAAATATTATTTTTGGAAATTTAATATTAAAATAATATATTTCGCAAAAACTATTCGATTTGCGAATAGGGATTTTTCGTAAAATGGTATAAGTATATACCAGTATTTGGAAATTAATCGAAGATTAAAATGATTTATTTATTTTAATGATATTTATCGGATTTTTAGTCAAATCCGTGTTTTTACATTTTTTCCGTGACTTGTGCACCATGTCATGTGCATGTTATGCTTGTGTTTGTGTTTGTGAGTTGTGTGTGTGTGACTTGTGAGAAAGAGAAAAGAAAAGGAAAGGAAAAGAGAGAAAGGTTTGAGTGTGAAAAGAATATGAGAGTAAAAAAAATTGATATTTTGAGAGAGAGTGAGTGTAGGGGGATATTTGAGAGTGAGAGAGTGAGCTTAAGGGTTAGAGTTGGCTGCCCCTTTCCCTCCTCCTCCATTGTTTTCTTCATCTCCTCCATACTCCTTCATTCTCACACTACCCCCAAGCAGCACCTCCATTCCTTTGCCAAAACCCTTTGCCACCTTCACACAAAACATACACAAACTCATTCTAATCCCTTGGAACCCTTCAAGTTTGGATTTTGAAGACTTTGGGCAACTCAAGATTTTTCTTTAGTTGCTAATGTGGTATATCCATACACTTTTTGTTAAGTATTTTTGTTAATATATCCTATTCTAGTTTAATTATTGATTTAGTTAGGTTTGTGATCTTAGAAAATTATAAGATGCTGTTAAGTGGTTAATTGAGGTGTAGTGAGTGTTCACAAGACCTCGGAGAGTGTTTTACTAGCGAAGACCCAAGACTATAACCCAAAACACGAACTTTGAAATCGGCCGATATCGTATTTTGTGGATTTTGTGATAGGATTCTGAGATCTGCTCTAACCCGGAGGACCTGAGAATTATTTAGCAAACACTGAGAGATGAGCAGGAAACCTAGAAGCACCCCTTGAAACACGAGCCTATTCCCTTCACTTATGGCCGCAAATTAATTCATCGTGGCCGCAAATTGCAGCCACATTAGAGTGGAACATGGTGATTTTTGTTCTGTGGCTTCCTTATCCTATATCTAGAGCAACCCTATATGCAAAATTAGCTAATTTTACCTAAGTCAAAATCTTGGATAGAATTCCTCAGTTACTGATTTCGTGTATGCGATTTGTGAAACTTGGTTTTTATATTTGATTTGGATTCCGTCGTTTGGCGTTTGAACGTCAACGACGAGGGTTATTTGGTTGTGTTTTGCATGCGAAGCTATAGGTTTTAACCTATGAGCGAACCGTGTGCCATATCGGTTTTCGGAATAGTTTTAATTGCTTTGCGATTGTGTGTTGAATTGTAGGTATTTCGCATGGACTTCCGAGACGACGAAGCACATCGACTTCGGCTAAGCGAGGAGAATTGCTGGTGAGTAGATTTATATCTACGGGGGAAGTAGGGTGGATGGCGTATAGCACCCCCGCAAACATTGTGGATAACTTATAATTCAAATAAAGGATATGCTACGGACATGATTTTAGGATTTAGTAAAAGATAATGTGATAGAAGTTGACACTAATGGATATTAATATATAATATAGGTATAATAGATAACTTGATGTAGATATAGATGACTCGGATCGATGTATGAAAATATGAAATGAGATATGAATAATGATAAGTACGAATTGAAAGAGAACAAGTGTGAGTTGATGATGATAAGATATGAGATCGAGATCGATAAACGCCACACGAGATTGAGATTGAGGTGTTGCGAAATCAATAAGATATGACGTTTATACAATTGTGATTTGAGATATATGTGTATAGATATATGTATGAGTAATATGTCGTAGGAGACTTTAGATCTGTACCCTTATTATTGTATAGGTCGATAGATTCCCTATTCTATTTGATGACCCCGTACGATGGATTACCGTACGCAATGAGATGTACCGGATGATTGATCCGCGCTAGTGAATTGAGGATGATGATCGATGATTATGGTTATATCGGATGTTATTAGGCGGGATCGCCGATATAAAGATCGCCACGTGAACCATACCTATTTCCAAAACGGCGATGTGTACTGTTTAAAAGTGACCTTATAATTCACGTGTAGATAGATATACCCATTTATTGGTCATGTTGTGCAGGATATTACCCCTCGTGATCTACATACCACGTGCCGGTATTTAATGTTATATGATATCATTGCTAGTACACCTGCACAATTACCGTTGATGCACATGTTACACATACACGGATTTACCAGCTCACACACATTATTCATCGGTAATTGCCATGTCACTTCCATAGTAGAATTTTCGTACCATTTACACAGTAGAACTTCCATATCATGATATTACTCTTAACCGTAAAAGTACATTCATTGTTCAGTATTATCACTTGACATACTTGCATGATATACCCGATATGCTCATATTACTACTCTATGTTGCATACATCGTATCTTATGGTTATATGCTTGCATGATATACCCGATATGCTCATATTACTACTCTATGTTTCATACATCGTACCTTATGGTTATATGCTTGCATGATATACCCGATATGCTCATATTACTACTCTATGTTGCATATATTGTACTTTATGGTTATATGCTTTGAGATGCGGTTTTACTGAGATCTCTGGATTTGAGAACCGTGGTATATTTCAAAGGAAATGGTGTATTGTTTTAAAAACCCGGTTTCTCTTTATATGATATTTCGAGACGTCCACCATGAGTTTTCTCAGTTCTGAGCTTGTTTTCGAAACCCGATTCGAGGAGTTCGCAGATGTCGTTTGCGGGTACATGGTGGACCCGGTATGGTACCCCGGGGCAAGAAATGATTTTTGTGGTGTAGAAGATGAGCCTGGAAGAGGTAACACTAACTACTGGTGACTGTATAGAGTTCGGCGGATATCTGGAGGATAACGTTTTTGAGTTATGATATGATATGGATATGAGGACCGATCTGAGGATGTGGAGCCTGAGATGAGATATGATGGCCGATATGAGTATGTGGCGCCTGAGATATGAGGATTTACGTGTCGATGCTGGACACGGGTTTTCATGATGTTTTGAGTGTCGGTGTTGGACACTCAGGTTCCATGATTTTGATGTGTCGTTGATAAACACACGTGTTTGATATCCTCATATATATATATATATACTGGCATATGTTTTCATGATGTTCAAGTGTCGGTGTTGGAAACTCAAGTTCCATGATATTGTTTGTGTCGTTGATAGACACACGTGGATGATATCCATATGCATACAGGCATATGATGTTAGATGTTTATTTATATATGTCATTGCGTTGATCGATTGTTGACATATATGCATATGTGGTCACCCTAGATATCATAGTATTACATTCAGGATATAGTGACCTAGGAAATCATTTTTTTATTCAATTTCTATTTGCTGATGTTTTCTACTCACGAGTTGGCAACTCACCCCCGTTGTGCCACAGTTCTTGCATGTTTGACTGCTTGGGATCAGTTGCGGTATTGCTGGCACACAGCTTCATCCAGGGTGTTTGGTTTAGTAGGCGGGACACATGTTGGATCGTGCCCACTCTTGTACTGTTATGTTCCGTTGTATCTGTAAGTCCATGCTACCCTTCCCCAGTACTTACGGGGTTGCGGAATTGGTGTAAAACGATTTTTCATAGGGTGGTAACATGGACTACAAATACGGATCTTTGTTAAACAACTAGCTAACAACCTAACTTGGAGTTGTTTTATCTACTCGGTTAGGGGGCTATACCTTTCTTGAACTCCTTCGTCTTCAACTCTTTCCGGTGTACGGATCGGCCTCACCTCGTCGTCTCTTTGCGCCGAAGATGGATCCACCCGAAAGCTTCTACCTTTGGCTTCTTCTTCGAACTTTGAAGAAACTAGAACACTTGGCTTGCTAGGCCTTGTGAACTAGGATGAGTAGAGGATTGTTTTGGTGCTTTTATCTTTAAGGCAATGAATCTCAACACATGAGAAGGGTTTGCCTTGAGCTAGAGAAAGCAAGAGGAAGAGGGAGAGCTTGAGCGAGTGATGGCAAGAGAGAGAAATGAAATGAGAGAATGAGTAACCCTTTTGCCAACCTCTCTCCCATAATCCAAAAAGAATAATAATAATAATAATAATAATAATAATTGAGTATTATGTGATGGTTCAAATCATATCAAGTGGCATTATCATTTCATGCACTCAAATTGCAAAGCATAACAAGCAAGCAAAAGTCTTTGCCATGAAATGATAGCCATTGCAATGATGATGGTCAACTAGTCCAACCTAGTCAACCGGTCAACAAAGTCAACAAGTCAACAAAGTCAACCCCTCATCTCAACCATGACACAATAATACTTAATTAATATTATCATTAATCATATTTCTTATTCTCATTAGGGTTTAGCCAAAAGTCAACATCCAACAGTCAACAACCCCAATGAGAATCCTCTGCCTCTGTCTCTCTGTCAACTGTGCATACACACCCGCATCCGCGTTCCGAGGAACACGAATACAAACGAGATAAAACCAATCCCAAAAATTACACTAGGATCTGGCTTAAACCAAAGCTTGCTAGTGTTAACTGTCCGGACACCAAACGTGCATAAGTGCACGGATGTGACCGAACCCTGTCGCAAAACCATGCGACCTGTCGCAAAACCATGCGACCTGTACTCTTTTGCCTAAAGGCAAATAGCTTTCTGTGTGGGACTCTAAAGACTCGACTCTACGCTGGCAGTGGGTTTAACCACAGACCGCAAGCGGCACTAGCTGTGCGTAACGGTCCCCAGGTAGATGCCGACAAGAAGACGGACGTGGTGAAACCCATCCGAACTACTACTGAGCCTGAATATGACAATCTCTGATACAGTCCGGTCTGTTCGTCTGATACATCGCATGGCGGGCCTAGGGGGCGGTAAACGTCAGTCCCCTAATAGCGGTACAAGTCGTGTCGGAGTGAAGCCCAGAACACCCTGAGATAGCACTGGAAACCTACCAGTATATCTCGCTTGCCCTGGCCAGGGACTACTCGTGTAATGGCTCTCCTAGACACAGCGCGTTGTCAACCCACAATACCGGGAGAGACGAATCCTGTCTAACCGTCACTGCCTCCAAGTGCATCGGGACTGCACCCAACTACTACCTGTTTGCACGACTCCTTTGAGCCGTGGTAGGGTAGTAATCAAAGTACAGTGGGAACACACTCGAGGCGAAGTGACAGTGTCAAGTCAGCGGACTAAGCTGTACTCATGTCACCTGGGAACAGGTAACTGACGATAAGTATAGTACCAACCAACAGTTCCCGACGAGTCCTGTCAAGTGTACTCGTAACCCAACGAGCACCCGCATACTATCTCCAGTACGACATGCTGATGGCTGTGGGACAGACCATCTCCCCTGGTGGGATGAGAAGCGCATACGCTAGTCTACTCCGGAGTATCGATGCCCTGTCTCGATAGTCCTACGACTAGGGACCTGTATAAGGATGTGCTTATAGATTACCCAGCCCCCACGAGTGTGACTGCCATCACAACGCTGGTAATCAAGCAATGATCCTAAGGGCTCTACTAATATGTATATGCGATATGCTAAAAGAAACACATGCACATATTGAAGTAGAAACAAACCAAGTAGCATACTACCATTTTGAGCAAGATTGTCTATACAACTGTGAATATCCCAAGCTTCCATTAAGTAATATACAAGCTAGTATGATACAGTAATGGCCTCTAGGGCATATACACTAACAATCTCCCACTTGTACTAAGGCCATGAACTGGCCTATCGAAGACCTATCATCTCGATCAGCCGCTCGAACTGAGTCTGGGGTAAGGCCTTCGTGAGTGGATCAGCAGTGTTATCTTCTGTATTTACTCTCTTCACCTCGATCTCCCGGCGATCTACGATCTCCCTGATCAGGTGGTACCGCCTTAAAATGTGCCTGGACTTATGATGGGACCTGGGTTCCTTCGCTAAAGCTATAGCGCCGTTGTTGTCACAATACAGCGGTATTGGATCAACACTGGTAGGAACCACCTGAAGCTCCGTAAGGAACTTCTTCATCCAGACAGCTTCCTTTGCGGCATCGCAAGCAGCTATGTACTCCGCTTCCGTAGTTGAGTCAGCAACGGTTTCCTGCTTGGAACTCTTCCAGCAAACCGCCCCTCCATTGAGGGTAAAGACATAACCCGACATGGACTTAGAGTCATCCCTGTCACTCTGGAAGCTGGAGTCAGCAAAGGCCTCGATCTGGAGGTCTTTTCCTCCATACACCAAGAACATCTCCTTAGTCCTTCTCAGGTACTTGAGAATGTTCTTTACTGCTATCCAGTGTTTCTCCCCTGGGTTCGACTGATACCGGCTTACAACGCTCAATGCGTATGCTACATCTGGTCTGGTACACAACATCGCATACATAATAGATCCTACCGCAGATGCGTAGGGTATTATGACATGCGAGCCCTTTCCAAATCAGTCTTAGGAGACATCTCTTTGGAGAGGGTGATTCCGTGACAAGCCGGTAGATTACCGCGCTTGGAATCTTCCATACTGAATCGTTTCGGTATGGTGTCGATGTACCTTGACTGTGAAAGTCCCAACATCCTTTTAGATCTATCACGATAGATCTGGATCCCCAGAATGTAGTTGGCATCGCCCAGGTCCTTCATGGAGAACCTCTGTGACAAGAATCCTTTGACTGACTGTAACATAGGAATATCATTTTCTATTAGGAGAATGTCATCGATGTACAAGACGAGGAATACCACATTACTCCATACAATCTTACTGTAAATGCATGGTTCATCTGAGTTTTTGATAAAGTAGAATTCTTTGACAGTATCATCAAAGCAGATGTTCCAACTCCGCGATGCCTGCTTCAGTCCATAGATGGACTTGAACAACTTGCCCACTTTATCGCTGCTCCCACTCTGAATGAATCCCTCTGGCTGATCCATATAGACGCACTCTTCCAAATATCCATTTAGGAAAGCCGTCTTTACGTCCATCTGCCAGATTTCATAATCGTGGAAGGCAGCAATGGCAAGAAGGACCCGAATGGATTTCAGCATAGCCACTGGAGAAAAGGTTTCGTCATAGTCTAAACCAGGTCTTTGACGAAAACCCTTTGCAACAAGTCTAGCCTTATATGTCTCAACATGTTCATCTACACCAATCTTCCTTTTGAAGATCCACTTGCATCCTACGGGTTTTACCCCATCTGGAGTAACGTCCTACGTCCATACATTGTTGTTGTACATGGACTCCATTTCGGTCCGCATTGCATCCAGCCATTTTACCGAGTCACTGCTCTGAATGGATTGCTGGAAGATAGTAGGCTCATCATAATCGATAGTGCAATCCTCTCTATTCCCGTCTATGAGAAAACCGAAGAATCTCTCGGGCGGATGAGACTGCCTACTACTCCTGCGGAGCGGCTCAGGAATGTCCGGTTCTCCAGAAACTTCTGGTTCATCCAAGCTTTCAGTAACTGTAACGTTTTCAAAATAATAAAATATGATTTTTGGGAAATTTTATAATTTAATATTATTTTAATGAATGTTTTAATATTCTGGTATAATTAAATACAAATAAATGGGGAAAAATTATGGAAAATTCTAAAATAGGGTATTTTATGGAATTATGCCATTTTAATGTTTTTAAGACAATTTATATACTAAGTTAGTGTTAATCGCGATTAAAAATCGCTAATTGGATTTTTAGTATTTTTGTGCAAAAATATGCACATATCATTTTCCACACTTGTTACACTTGTGTTACATTTCTATTGCCATGTTTGATCTTTTGGGTTCACTATTGGAGTGAGAAGGAAAAGAAAAGGAAAAAAAAGTAGCATGAGAGAGAGAGAGACCAAGTCAACCCTTACTTTATGAACCATTCCCCATCATTTTCCCTTTCTCATTCTCTCTCCTCTCCCTCCCCTTGTTGCTGCTGCTGCTGCCATCCCTCTCTCACCCTCTTCATGAAACCGTACATCCACAATGAAATCCAACCCAAAACCCCATTCCCACTTCACAAAACTTACTCCCAAGCTCACTAGCTACACATTGAACCTAGCAAGATTGGATTTGGAGGACTTTGAGCAACTCAAGAATTTTCTTGAGTTGCCAAAGGAGGTAATTTCTGCACCCTCAAGTAGTATTTCAATTTCCTTGTGCATCAATTCTAGTTTCATATCGATATTGTGTCGTTTTGTGGACTTTGGAGAATTCATGTTAGGGTTTAGGGTTAGACCTGAAATCAAAGTGGAATTGAGGCTTGTTGTGACCTTAGAACCCCTTGTGTGATGCTAATTTGAATCCAAACCTAAGCTAGAACACAGAATACGGAATTACAGAATCGATATCGGGAAAAACAGTAAATCTGGAAGTGTTTTGTGGAATCTGCTATCTCCCCGAGACCCCAAAAATAAAACTGAGTTGACAGTGAGATGTGCAGGCACCATAGAACCACCACACCAAACCCTAGCCCCCAACTCATTCCCTTGGCCGCCAATTTATCCCTTCTGGCCGCAATTTGCGGCCAGAGCAGGAGGGAACTGTCTCGAATTTTGTGCATGGCCCTATTTCCTCTAGTCTTGACCCTGGGTATGTCTAGTTTTGATTGATTCCATCTAGGGTGAAATCTGGGTTGATTTGCTTGAGTTGGTGTATGATTTACGACTTGTTTTAGTATGGATTTTGGTATTTGGTGATTCATTCCTGTCGGGTGGCGTTTGGACGTCAACGATAAGTGGGTATTGATCGTGTTTACATGCGAGTCGATAGTTTTTTACCTATACGGGTAGCGTGTGCTATTTTGGTTTCTGATGTGATTTTCATGTGCTTTAGCGTTGTGATATACTTGTAGGTACCCTACGTGATGTTGAGGCAAAGAAAATGAAGATGGCGACATCGGCACCGATACATGAGAATCAAGGTGAGTAGATTTATATCTACGGGGAGAAGTCGGGTGGATGGCGTATAGCACCCCCGCAGTCCGTGGTGATGTATACGAATACGTATACACACATATATTTATTATGTGTTGTTTAGGATTATTGATGGTAATAATGGATTATTGGTGATAAGGATGTATTGGTTGAGTATAGTGCGAAACCCTAGAGTAGTGGTTGCACCCACACTCACACATACACACATACTTGCATACACTCTTTCATTTATCTGTGCGCATATGATGGTGTGTATATCTACACATGGGTATGGGACTATGTGTTCATATACGAGTTTTGAGGATGATACGTGGGATTGAGATGAGTCGATGAGATTCGATTGAGGCCGTGAGATTTGGCGACATAACAGAGTTCGTATTGGAGATGTGATATGATGGTAGCGATACTTGTCATGTGATGAGATAGTGTGATATCGACTCAGATTTAGGTGGTTTCCATACCCCTCTCTATTGACTTGATTGTGGGTTCGTAGTTCGCATAGTAGGCGTTAGACTAGACCCGAGTCATACCTATTTCAAAACTAACGAATCAGGGATATTTTAAAGATAGGCAAAATGGTTTATACGGATATTTTTAAAAGGCGCATCTTTTCTTAAAACACCGTAGCCCTTATTTTACCAAAAGCCCTGATTCGTCTTATTTCAAAAGGCAAGGTTGCATGATATATCTATTGAGGCAGGTTCTCTACTGTTCCGTTGATTATTCGATTCCGCATATTCATGCTATTTGCATTGCATCGCTTGTATTGTTGATATATTTCAGTCATGCTGCTAGGACACCAGCACCATTATCGATGATGCGTATGTTCCACGTACACTGTTGCCGGCTCACACATTTCATCATCGATAATTGCCATGTCACTACACTGTAGTACTGTTGCATTCAGGATATGATTCTTGCATGACAGACTGATGTGCTTACATTTCTTTTACATGTCACACACATCATGCTTGCTGATTATACGCATTGAGATATGTTGTTTCCATGATATTTCTCGTTTTTTGGGGAACCGTAGGTGTTTAAAAAGGGAATATGTAACTGTTTAAAACCCGGTTACCCTTGATATGATATTTCAGTGCGTCCACCATGTGTTTTCTTGGTGCTGAGAGCGACATGTGAAACCCGATTCGAGGAGGCGGATGAGGCCGATTGCGGGTACATGGTGGACCCGGTATGGTTCCCCGAGGCAAGAAATGTTTTTCGTGGAGCAGACGATGAGCCTAGCAGGGTGGCGAGTACCTACCGGTGATTGGTTGGACCTGGCGGTTATCCGGAGGATACTGACCAGAGTCGATAGATGGATATGGGCGTACTGCCAGGGCCGAGGGCCGATACCGCAGACAGAGCCCGTGGGCCGATCCGGACTGACGGAGCCCGATATATGAGGATTTACGTGCCGATGCCGCGCACAGTTTTCATGATGTTTTCGAGTGCCGATGCTGGGCACTCCGGTTCCATGATTTTGACGTGTCGTGAGGGACACAGGTGGTTTATATCCTTATATTTCCATGCATATGCTGATGATATTTACATGCATGATGGTTATTGTCATTGGGTGACGAGTGGACGGGATCCACGTATATTCAGATTGATTTCATTGATCGTACCTCACATTTATGTTATGCTATTACCTGAGGCACTGGCACGAGTACTTGGCACTACACTCTTGTATAGAGATTACATTGCCAGTTTAGCATGTTTCAGACTTATTCATATTGAGGTTTATATATCTGATCGTATTGACCTAGGATGGGTCATGCATTCGATCTCTGCTTATAGATATTTTTCTATTCACGAGTTGGCAACTCACCCCGGTTGTGCCACAGTCCTTGCAGGTTTTTCCCGTACAGATTCCATAGCGGCATTTCTGGCACACTGCTTCCATATAGGTGACTTGCGTTGGTAGGTGGGTTCTTTTGTATCAGAACCGCCATTGTTCATGTATTATTTATTGTATCTAGTCATTCCATCAACCAAAACTTATATATTGTTTCAGACTTAGAAAACAGTGTTGTATTATTTCGACCTTAGAGTCGCGCTTGTAGTATTACGGTTTTCTGGTTGTTTTGAGTTTCTTTTTGGGTTTTGATCCTCGCCCTTTGGCGTTGTATATTATTATTGCTAGCGTGGTTGTGACCATCAATTGACGAAGAGCTAGCTCCCGCTTGGGGATGCCTTTTATCATTTCATATATATTATTCTTGTTGTACCCCGTTTGGGGCCAGTTTTTACAAAGGAAACTCTGCCGAAATTTTCAGGAAAAGTTATACATTTTAAAAATGCATATTCAGCTTAGTTATTTAAATACTTGATTTTCGAAACGTGATTTCGTTACTTCTTAAAACCAGTTTTCCTTATTTACTCTTTAAATGGTTTTAGATTTCTGGGCTTTTCGCTTACTTGTATCAGATGGGGTCCTATATGTTGCGCCACGGCAGCGCCCCGGCCGTCTTACCGAGGCCAAAATGCGGAATCAAAAATTTTCCTTACTTGGAAACTGGCGCTACCGCGAACAATAAAACCCGGATCGTTAACCATTAACCTATATTAACTAACAAGAGATGGGAAGAGAAATATACCGAGTGATCCGAGTCCTCCGGTCTTCTCGTCGTCGTCCCGATCTCCCGCGGAAACCTCGGTCGTCGCATCCTTGCCGGAAGGGCA
Organism: Agapanthus africanus; assembly: GCA_030015575.1. NCBI lineage: Eukaryota > Viridiplantae > Streptophyta > Magnoliopsida > Asparagales > Amaryllidaceae > Agapanthus > Agapanthus africanus. Next base: position 330,272,423 of record JASDDO010000022.1, read on the forward strand.
CCACATCGTTTGCATCGTTTACGGGCTCCCACCTCAATACCGAGGCAACTCGGGCACGAATGTAGTGTAGAATCGTTGTCTCATTTGGGTTAGTGAAGTTGCCTTTGATGGAGGAATCAATATGAACTTTGGAGAGGAGAAGGATTTCATTGTGGCAAGCATGCAAATGAGATATAGATAATTCCCTCAACCAAATGAATTCCTCTCATTTCCCTTCAAGATGTGGCCGGCCATAACTAGGAGGAAATTAACAAAGGGGTGAGTGTAGTAAAAGCATATGGTGACCATATCTAAAAAAGCAAGCCTCACATCTAAACACAAATCAATCTCATCTCATTAATACATGTAATGATGCATGAAAAGAAACGATGGAAAGGGAATCTAAAGATGCTATCATAATCTCTCATCTCACAAACAAACCCTCCTCAATATGTTATTTGCAAACTTGCAAATAACCCCCTCCATCGGAAAGTCCGGCCGGGAAAGAACAAAGGAAAACCGGCCGGATGGGAATGCAAACTGGCAACTCCAGAAAACTGGTCCCGTAATAAATTACAGGAAAACCCCGATACTGTGCATACACACCCGCATCTGTATTCCGACCGGATACAAATGCAATGAGACAAAATCTACACTGTACTAAACTAGGATCCGGCTTAAACCAAAGCCGGCTAGTAATATCCGTCCGATACTGATCCATGCAATACCGCACGTATCTGATCGAACCCTGCCATATATCCATACGACCACTAGTACAAACCGTCCGATCCTGATCCGTACAATACCGCACGTATCTGATCGGACCCTGCCATATCTCCATACGGCCTCTACAGCGTTTCGCCCGAAAGCTTGAGTAACTGAAAGTGTGGTGGACTCTAAAGACTCGTCAATACTATGGCTGTGGATTTAACCATTAGCACGTCAGAGGTATAAGCCAATATGTGACGGGCCACCAGCTATTGACCAAAAGGGACGTCGATGAGCGAACTCATCCTGACACCCTACTGAGCCTGTCTGTGACAATATCCGTACAATCCGGTCCGTTCGTCTATGAGCATCGCATGTCGGGCCTAGGGGGTTGGTAAAAGTCAGACCCCCAAAAGCGGTACAAGTCGTGTCAGAGCGTAGCCCAGAACACCCTGAGATACTACTGGAATACCTACCAGTAAATCTCCTGCCTCGGCCGAGGGCTTTGTGTAATGGCTCTCCTAGACACAGCGCGACCTCACCCCCAATACCGGGAGAGACGAACCCCTGCAGATCCGCTCACTGCCTCCATGTGGCTCGGGACTGTACCCAACTAAAACCTGTTTGCACGACTCCTTTAAGCCGTGGTAGGGTAGTAATTAAAGCACAGTGGGAACTCACACGAGACAAATGACGATCTCAGGTCGATGAACTAACCTGTACACATGTCACCAGGGAACTGCTATCTGACATCTGGTATAAGACCAACTAGCATGTTCCCGGCAAGTCCTGTCCGGTGTACTCATAACCCAATGAGCACCTGTATACATCTTAGGTGAACCAACTGACACCAGTGGCTTGTGAGACCGGCCACCGCCCCTTGTCGGGGTCTCGACTGTATACACTAGTCTACTAATGGAGTATCGATGCCCTGTCTCGAAACTCCTACGACTAGGGACCTTTTAAGGATGTGCTTATAGACCGCCAACTCTCACGTATATGATCGCCATCATACTGCTGGTAGTCAAGCAAGAATCCTAGGGGCCCTATCAACGTGTAATAGCGACATGTCAGGTCACCTAAAGTAGTACACGATGATAAAGATAAACCAGATAGCATACTATCATCTCGAGTAAGACTGTCCTACTGGGACAGGTCCTCCCTCAATCATTGCAATCACGTGCCTGTGATTCAATAATTGACTCTGAGGGCACTATCTCCAACAATCTCCCATTTGCACTCAAGGCTAATTATTGCGATGTCGCATACTCACAGTCCGTGTGATACCGAACACCCAACTCCTCTACTAGTCAGTCTCACAAAACTCGTTTGCGAAACTATTGCGTTCGAGGAATAGCCTCAGTGAGTGGATCCGCTGTGATGTTTCTTTCTATGTCTCTCTATATCTCAAGTTCGCGGAGAAAGCCATCTCCCGAAATAAGCAATACCTGTCTTAGAATTCTGGATGTCTGATGGGACCTAGCTCATAAATGAACTCCAAACCCAAACTTCTTAGATTGTATCGTCAACTGAACTTAATCAGTATCCTGCGCCATGCCACCCTCAGTATTGCCTTGGACCACCTGTCCAAAATACTGCCCCTCGTCAGAAGGAAAACTATAACTCTGACAGCCACTCTGCCATCCATGTCACCTTGGAAGCCTGGAGTGATAACCGTCTCCTAAAAGAGGCTGTCATTATCACATCCCTAGAACACGCACTTATGTCCTAAAACTGCTTCCGATTGTTTCTGCAGGATTGGATTAATATCAACTTATTGCATCTACTGCAAGAACAACATCTGGTGTGGTACTTGACATGTCATGATTGACTCAATTGCCTAAGCAAGTGATCTGTCAATCATGCGCATCCCTCTCCCCTTTAGTCTGTAAGATACCTTTAGAGAGGGTGACTCCATCAACTGCAGGTACGCTACTGTGCTAGGAGTCGTCCATTCTAAATACTCATAGAATGCTGTCAAGGTACCCAGATTGGGAAACTACCCAAATCTAGATCTAAAACCATAGATCTAGTAACCAGAATGTCTGATATAATATCCAAGTCCTGTGTGGAGAAACTACTGTGTGACAACCAAAGTATAACCGATCGTAGTATAGGAATATCACTTCCTACTCTGTGTATGTCATCAAATACCAGGGCATCACACCCTACTACCTTCTTAACAGATCTATCCACCATTCTGATGAAGTCAAACCCATGACTGTCACATCAGAAGTAGATGATCTATCTCCGCTATATCTGCTTAAGTCTACAAATAGACATAAGCCTGATGTCCACCAATGCTTCCGCTGCTCCCACTGACTACGACAACCCTCTGCCAGAGTCATATAGACGTGCACTTCTAAAGCTAGTTCAGAACGACGCTATATTCATCCTCCTGCCGGGTCTCGCAGCCTGGGACAACAGCAATGGCAAGTGTGGGTAGACAAGAACTTCCATGTCACCGTCCTTGAGGCTACCGGAGTACCTCTCGGGTGCCTGAAGTTACCCACCTTATCTGCAGAGTGGCCAATGGAATGTCAATCCAGATTGAATCTTTAGGTTCCTTATCAAATCTTCAGTAATCGTTTGTGGTTCTGGAATTACTTCCAGTTCTACCATACTCCCACTGCTGTTTTCTGAAAAAATTCATTTTTGTTAAAACTGTGGCGAGTCAAGATGGTAGAAAATCAACCCTCGTCATAGCCTGGGTCAACCCACAAACAACCATTACAGAAACGTGCCTTGAGTTGTCCAGTGTCTGGTTTTAAGCATAAGCCGGACAACTCCCCGTACCTTAACATCGTTAAGATATGAACTGTTCTATATTCAATATAGAAACAGAGGCACTGATTTAATTTAACCAGATTCAAATCATGCAGCTATCTCCAGTGCATGTCAACTAAATGGAAGGAGGCCGATCAGCGTTACTCAACTTAGGAATGCTTCCAATTATGAGTAACCAGAAAGAGAAGCAATTTCTCTTTATCATTACTATCAACTGAATACCATAGACAAGTATCTACATCTTCGATCACATTGAAGAATCCCGATACTTGCTAGACCTGGTTCTCTACTCTATTCAAATACCTATAACTCCTCAAAACTTAGACCCTGTGTTTCTACGAAACACATGTCTAAGAACTAGAGAAGTTAAAAGTAAACAGAATATAGTATGAGGACCAACCCCTCTGTCCTAATGGACACTGGACAACATACAATACTCTGTATAAGTCCGCTGAGTCCAACAAATCTTTCACTGTGCGTCGTAGGTTGAAAACTGTACTACGGTTATGAAGAATAACACCGCTGTTTAATGCTCCTTACCTAACCATCCACTGATATAGGTAAATGTCATCGACATAATATCAAAATGTATATCTCATTCTATGAAAATAGACGTACAGATATATCAATTTGAAATTGATGCACAACAGCGGATATTCAAAACCAAACATTTGCCGACCGGCAAACAGCCCAGGTGATCTCCTCAAATATCACTGATTACAACGAATCCCGATATAATGAGGATGATCACCCAATTCCCAATAACTTACTCCCACTCATCATCTGTAAGACCATACAGATGTGAGAATCAAACCTGGTAAATACATACCCTGGAGCAAGTGTCCAATCGGGAAATCAGTTTTCTTTTAACAGTACACAGCTGAACTGAAACATTGAAATGCTTCGATGGGGTATCCTGGTATTCCTAGTAATGCCTCTACCATTATCCAGATTCACAACTATAACCGTATAATTCTTTGCCACCTCTCCAAATCCCTTTATATATCTTTAGTCATTACCTTCTGCACACCTCTTAGGCCAAATGGTTTTCTTCCTTCCCTACCGTTCGGCACCAGCCTATGGTTTGGAAGAAGACTATCCAATAAGCATAATGGGTGTACTGTCCTAGTCCTAGGAGCACTCACAATGCGAGAGAAGGTGAAGATAAAAGACAACCGAATAAACCTTATTCCTATTTCTCCTGGACCAGAATCCATCCCCTAACTGGAACAAGTTCCTTTCGAGTTCGTATATAACCATACGATGGAGTATCCAATAAACTGTGGATCTTAGTAGTGATACGGAGTGTCCTGGAGAAATACAAAGGTGATTTAGGATTGGCGAAGAAATACTTGGTTTGATCGTGAATGGCAGTCACAATTTACTTTGCCCTCTTACTAATCCCTTGCTTTGTCTTAACTTAATACCTTCTGCACACCATCGTTATGCTAATTGGTTTTCTTCATTCCCTACCGGTCGGCACCAGCCTAAGGTTTGGAAGAAGACTATCCAATTTGCGTAATAGGTGTACTATCTCCTAAACCAAGGAGTACTCGCAATGAGAGAAGGTGAAAAGAAAAGACAACTGAATAATCCTATTCGTTTTCTCCAGAACCAGAAACCATCCTCGAAGTCCTTCGAGTTCGTATATAACCATACGATGGTTTTGTCCAATGGAAGTGGACGTTCGTAGTAATACGGGGTGTCCTGGAGAAAAGGGTAAAAGTGGGAGTGGCAATGAGGTTTGCAACTCAGACAATCCAAAAGCCTGTGTTAAGAAGGTTCGGTCAACTTGGTCATTGAGTCATAGTCTAGGGTCGGGTCACTGGTCGCTGCCAAAGAGAGAGAGAAAAGAAACACTCAGCGTGCACTCTAGCCTAGATCAGAATGGTCACCAATTTATCTAATCAGGAAACCTCCCACTGTAACGTCAAATTCTCCCCCAAACCTGAAACAAGAATTAGCCGGGATCACCCGAGGAGTAAACTAACTCATCAGTGGGAATCGGGATCCAACTATCATCGCATGATAACGTAACGGAATCCACTCACGTCACCACACTCCAGAAGTTATGCGCATGCCTGGCAAGTTTCAGTTCTTCTGAAAACCCCGATGTGATTTTTACCCCTAGGACCCATGTGACCTTGACTGAGCCAACATATCAAAGGATCCTAGTCAAGTTCAACCCGTCATTATCTTGATTGCATTAGACCCACCCGCACGAATCCTTGACTGAGCCAAAATAACCGCACGACTGTCCTAACCAATCTCATATCCATGCAACAGAAAAGCACTACATAGCTACCGAACACTACGCCTCGGCTGAGCACGACATACGTAGCACGAATACTAAGCAATACTAATCTGAAATGACGGAGGGCTACGGCTGGTTTTTGGCGAAAAACCTTTAACGTAATGAACTTGATATCGTTGAAGGAACTGGATAGCCTTTTATAAAAATATACTGACGAAAACCTTTGCTAAAGAGGTCACTCCCGGTGAAGGGATCTCGGCTCTTTCCCCGTAGAATGGGGTGCAGGATATTCCAAATGAATACCACGGTGCAAAGCAAAAGTAATCGGCTATAGTGAAGTTAATGCCCTGACGCAAACTTCTGTCCAAGGGGTCACTCCCGGTGAAGGGATCTCGGCCCTTGCCTCGTCGACTGAGGAGCAGGATATTCCAAATGAATACCGCGATGCAAAACAAAAGTGAACGTCCTTGCAATAACAGCTTTTTGAAAAGTGTTCCAACAACATCAAAATAGGTTTGTTTATCTTGCATTGATCCGAATCAACGCAGTCCCATCAATTGATCACACCAATAAAGAACGAAAATATACTGACGTACGTATATGCCATCCGCATTCGCCACTGGGTCCCGTCATTACCCGTTAGGTTAGCTAACTAACGACAGAGCGGGGACTGGACTAGCGCGGATGTAAAACATATACAAAATCTACTAATATATATATACCAATATATTATATTCTCTCAAGGCGTGATAAAAAATCAACATCACAGAAATGTACAGCATCACAGAACAATACAGATATCTGGGATCCCCGGGTTTCATAGAGCCGCTGCTGAAACCCGACGTTCCCCTGGTCGTGTGGATAGCCTGTGCAATGAAATCCTAGACCCCTACGGGCGCGGCAAGTCACCCGCCAAAACCTGAAGCAAGGCAGCCCCCTTCAACACCGTGAATGGACCACCCAGCACTTCATGGAATCCGGTAACTTGGGCACCCCTCCTGGGTCAACCTGTACCCCCTACGAGTGCGGCGAATAGCCCGCCAATCCTAGAGTGAAGCCCCCTCCGTCTCAATGCCATGAGATGCGGGCCCGTTGCCCTCCAGAACCCGGCTATCCGTGCATCCCTACGCGGGGTAATCCTAGTACAGAAAGTAAATTATACATACAACGGGTACATCGACCGCAACCAGGTCGTGCCCCAAAATAATAATACAAACAGGCAGTGACGGCAGTCCACATGTCGGACGCTCGCCCCGCAATATCAAATGTACATATAAAACAAAACAGTACTAAAATTGCATCCAGGCTATCCCCCACGACCGATCCGCAACATCACAGCATAAACATAGAACATCAACGTGAAAATCACGTTCGCAAATCCGTCTAACAGGGCTATAGCAGTTAGACAGGATTTACCGATCAAGTGATATTCACGGTCGCAGATATAATGTAAATACTGTGAAATAATGTGTTTAAAATATCCGATCGATCAAATTTACCAAGTGGGCCCCATAAGTAATTCTGTAGTACTCACAGAAATTCTGGGCCCAAAAATAATATTCCAAAACCCCTAAAATTAGCCCAGAAACCCACTGGAAAAATATGATGCAGTGAGGACTTCAATGTGCGGCGGAACCGCGGCCCAATGGGGGGGTTGGCCGCGGTTCCGCGCTTCAGTCGTCGACTCACTGTGTCGAACTTTTCCAGTATTCTTAGAATTTCTTGTACATCAGTTTTCTACAACCTGAAAAAAATTTTGAGCAAGAAAAAATTCAACAGAAAACTGATGTGAGGAAAAATGTAGATTTTGGAATTTTGGTCGATCGGAAATGCAAAACACATCAAACAAAGCTAGACAAAGGTTAATGGCATGGCTCTAATACCATGTTGCGCCACGGCAGCGCCCCGGCCGTCTTACCGAGGCCAAAATGCGGAATCAAAAATTTTCCTTACTTGGAAACTGGCGCTACCGCGGACAATAAAACCCGGATCGTTAACCATTAACCTATACTAGCTAACAATAGATGGGAAGAGAAATATACCAAGTGATCCGAGTCCTCCGGTCTTCTCGTCGTCGTCCCGATCTCCCGCGGAAACTTCGGTCGTCGCATCCTTGCCGGAAGGGCACCACATCGTCTGCATCGTTTACGGGCTCCCACCTCAATACCGAGGCAACTCGGGCACGAAGTTGGCAAGCCGACGCGCCCAAGATTTGCTGTAGAATGTAGTGTAGAATCTTTGTCTCATTTGGGGTAGTGAAGTTGCCTTTGATGGAGGAATCAATATGAACTTTGGAGAGGAGAAGGATTTCTTTGTGGCAAGCATGCAAATGAGATATAGATAATTCCCTCAACCAAATGAATTCCTCTCATTTCCCTTCAAGATGTGGCCGGCCATAACTAGGAGGAAATTAACAAAGGGGTGAGTGTAGTAAAAGCATATGGTGACCATATCCAAAAAAGCAAGCCTCACATCTAAACACAAATCAATCTCATCTCATTAATACATGTAATGATGCATGAAAAGAAAAGATGGAAAGGGAATCTAAAGATGCTATCATAATCTCTCATCTCACAAATAAACCCTCCTCAATATGTTATTTGCAAACTTGCAAATAACCCCCTCCATCGGAAAGTCCGGCCGGGAAAGAACAAAGGAAAACCGGCCGGAACGGAATGCAAACTGGCAACTCCAGAAAACTGGTCCCGTAATAAATTACAGGAAAACCCCGATACTGTGCATACACACCCGCATCTGTATTCCGACCGGATACAAATGCAATGAGACAAAATCTACACTGTACTAAACTAGGATCCGGCTTAAACCAAAGCCGGCTAGTAATATCCGTCCGATCCTGATCCTGCAATACCGCACGTATCTGGTCGAACCCTACCATATATCCATACGGCCATTAGTACAAACCGTCCGATCCTGATCCGTACAATACCGCACGTATCTGATCGGACCCTACCATATCTCCATACGGCCTCTACAGCGTTTCGCCCGAAAGCTTGAGTAACTGAAAGTGTGGTGGACTCTAAAGACTCGTCAATACTATGGCTGTGGATTTAACCATTAGCACGTCAGAGGTATAAGCCAATACGTGACGGGCCACCAGCTATTGACCAAAAGGGACGTCGATGAGCGAACTCATCCTGACACCCTACTGAGCCTGTCAGTGACAATATCCGTACAGTCCGGTCCGTTCGTCTATGAGCATCACATGTCGGGCCTAGGGGGTTGGTAAAAGTCTGACCCCCAAAAGCGGTACAAGTCGTGTCGGAGCGTAGCCCAGAACACCCTGAGATACTACTGGAATACCTACCAGTAAATCTCCTGCCTCGGCCGAGGGCTTTGTGTAATGGCTCTCCTAGACACAGCGCGACCTCACCCCCAATACCGGGAGAGACGAACCCCTGCAGATCCGCTCACTGCCTCCAGTGACTCGGGACTGTACCCAACTAAAACCTGTTTGCACGACTCCTTTGAGCCGTGGTAGGGTAGTAATCAAAGCACAGTGGGAACTCACACGAGACAAATGACGATCTCAGGTCGAGGAACTAACCTGTACACATGTCACCAGGGAACTGCTATCTGACATCTGGTATAAGACCAACTAGCATGTTCCCGGCGAGTCCTGTCCGGTGTACTCATAACCCAATGAGCACCTGTATACATCTTAGGTGAACCAACTGACACCAGTGGCTTGTGAGACCGGCCACCGCCCCTCGTCGGGGTCTCGACTGTATACACTAGTCTACTAATGGAGTATCGATGCCCTGTCTCGAAACTCCTACGACTAGGGACCTTTTAAGGATGTGCTTATAGACCGCCAACTCTCACGTATATGATCGCCATCATACTGCTGGTAGTCAAGCAAGAATCCTAGGGGCTCTATCAACGTGTAATAGCGACATGTCAGGTCACCTAAAGCAGTACACGGTGATAAAGATAAACCAGATAGCATACTATCATCTCGAGTAAGACTGTCCTACTGGGACAGGTCCTCCCTCAATCATTGCAATCACGTGCCTGTGATCCAATAATTGACTCTGAGGGCACTATCTCCAACACTATAGACTTCTTATGGTTCAAGGGCCAGTCATGTGCTCTTTCGGGTCGTGACAAAGTTGGTATCAGAGCGCTAGGTTGACCTTGGTTCGAGTTTGAGTTTGACTATGTGGAGCCTAGGGCGTTATTTATATACGGAACTCAGGCTTCACCTTACGGAACTTAGACTTAGTCGAGGGGGTATTAAACCCGAACTTTCGTCGCGTAGGATGACCCATGGTTGATGGAATAGGTGACTAAAGTAGAGTGACGTACCGTGGGAATGTTCCGCGGCATACTTACGACACGCCACTCCGCTTATGAAACCTTAGGTTGTACATTTCCTTGCACCGTATTGTATTCCTTCTTATGATCTACCTTCATCGATGCTGGTTATGGTTTTGCTGCCACGATTGCACGGGTAGAGTGAGCTACGGCTCGAGTTGCGTCAGCTTGAGCTCGTCGGGGACGAGGACTGACCAGGGCGAGATTCCAGAGGTATACGATTGCAAATTGAGGCATCGTCTTATTGTGTTTTCGCGCCATGAGCGTTGGATTGATCGCTCTTACGAGATTTCCCGGGTGTGCTGATCGGCACCCGAGGATTGAGCCACTGATAGAGGCCAGCCAGGATGTGATGACTGTTGATATTATCGCTTATTCATGATGATTGAGGCGCTGTTCAGCGCACAGACGAAGGAGCCAGTTGCTGCTGCGGAATATGAGATATCGCCCAGATGATTGGAGCTACTTCAGCATGAGCATATTCTTAGAGATATGATAGTGAGTCGCTAGTCACCGAGAATTAATGACTAGGACATGTGGATCGTTCGCTTACCCCGATGCGAGGTCATCAGGTAGATTGATTCCAGCTAGAGGCGACTTCACGCAGGTTCGTTGAGAGTCGATGGATACGATCGAATGTCAGGAACCCATTTTCCAAGTTTAAAGTATTCAGAAAGACATGCAAGCGATTCTATGGACCCTCTAGAAGAATGAAACCCTAACTCGACATAATGACCGTGTGAAAACCTTTGAACCTTAGGGTTTGCGGCAGTTCCGCAGCGCCATTAGTGAGGCTTGGGTTTGCCCTTCTACGGCTGGACCACCGATGCTGTGGTATGTACTCGATACTATTAAACTGTACCCGAGATGTTGAGCTCTTGAGGGATTATGAGGTTCTGACGAGTCGATCGGACGATTCGACATCATTCGGATATCATGTGATGGGACACTGCTTGGGAGACTCCAGATACGAGCGTAGCCGTTGGAGCGCAGTCTGTGTAGCCACGATGAGATGAGTCCGAATCAGTCGATATTGAAGCAGAGTGGAGTAATGAGTTTGCACTAGATTTCGACGAGATGACATTTCACTCCGCTGACATCAGAGATGCGATATGCACGCTGAGGACGTGTTCGGCTAAATATCTCCTACTGAGTGATGAAGATACCGAGTTCGTGATTTAGAGTCCGTGTGAGAGACTTCGGATGGACCGTAGCCGAGGACATTGCAGTGCGCAGATAGAGACGCGACGTCGAAATGGACGATGAGACTGACAAGCAGGATAGAAGTTCGTGCGAGATGCAGACAAGCTGTTACTACACCCCGTTAAAATTAAAGGTCAGACATGCATACAGAGGCGCAGGGATGCGACCAGCTTCCGAGGAGATGTTGTACTAAGGACGCAGATGTCCAAAGAGCAAGAAAAGATTATGCCAGAGTTCCAGCCTCCGTACAATTTGGCTTAGGCAAGATCAGAAGAGACCTTGAGTAGGATTCCTTCCAGTACACTGCTGCAATAAGAGTTGCACCCAGGATCGGATGTGTGATGGGTATTCAGAGGACCAGAGGTCGGCGCCAGAGATGTGCTGCTTTATGAGCGGTCGTGAGGATTGACCGAGTGATACCTGAAAAGTGCCAGAACGGAATCGTTCCAGTCAGCACACCTGACCGGACCGATGAGCCGACGGATTGCGAGATTGGTAATCTACAGGAAAGATCAGGAACCAGAGGCAGAGGACGCCAGCCGCGAGCAAGAGGAAAGTAGATATCTTGCGCCGCTAGCATCGGATGTACCGGTACCTTCTCGACCCTGAAGGAGGATATACCGACGACGATATTTATGATTTGTGATTTTATGATTTGATTATCACGTATCCGTCATCTTGGATTTCGGTATTTTGGGCGATCTATTCGCATGATTTAGTCTTGATGACTGAGTTCCATGATATTTGATTTTGTGCACCATGGTTGCACTTACTGGGTATTTATACCTTGCACATAGTTATTACTCTTGAGGTGTTGATTGCGATTTCATGCCTATTTTATGCCGGTGATTTGATTTACGCTTCCAGCATAGTTTCATGTACTTTTAGTGTTTTGATTTGTCCACACTGATGCACCCGGTTGTGAGTTTTTCCATCGCGGTACACCTGATTTTGATTAGGCCGCGTTGTATATCGTTTCGTGCCTTGGCTGCACCTGCTTATGACTTTATGGATTTCATACGGTTGATTTGATGTTGTGCATATGTTACGCACACGGTTTGATTTTTGCACTCGGTATAGCTTATATGTGCTTGTAGTGCATTGATATGTGTTTTGTGCACGCAGCTGCACATGTTTATGATTTTCTTTATATCTGGGTACACTTAGTGTTGCTGCTTACGCATTTGAGTTATTGCTGGTATTTGTGCATGGGATGCACAAGTTCTATACTTCGTGCGTTTGTCGCACCAGTTTTATGTTTCTTGCGTTTATCGCATCAGATTTATATTTCGTGCCTTTGTTGCACCGGATTTATATTTTGTGCATTACGGTTGCACCTGACTTCGATTTGATGCCTTTCGGTATGTTGATTTTGATTGTGATATTGATGTGGATTCTTGCACTCCGTGCTTTTGACTGGACTTACGCACGTTCGGCGTTGCTATTAGATTTTGTGATTCCGTGCATGTTGAGTGCACTGGGTTTAGATTTTCATTCGTGCACGATGGATGCACCGATTTGGATTTTCGCGCATGTTGGGTGCATGTTTTGAGATACGATTTTGGGGCACACCATATGCACTAAATCGAGATTCTCCATGCATGTCAGATGCACCTGTGTTGGCTGTCAGGCACACACGTTGTCTATGACAGATGTTTCGTGCACACCCGTTGCACCTACATGTTGTTTTGTGCTCCTGTATGGCACATATATGGATTTTGATTTCCGTGCGCACCAGACGCACAGGGTGGTGTTATGTGCATTTTTGGGATTTATTCCTTTGGGAGCAGTACATTTTTGTGATACTGGATATTTGTTTTCATACTGAGCAGGACTAGTCAGAGGACAGTACCTGGATATATTTTGCATGCATTGATAGTTCGAAGGGATTTCCAAGTGCGAGCTATGGTCACGATATATATATACCTACGTGTCCGATGTGACACGAAACGTTTAATAACAAGGAAACCCTTCTAAATTGTTTTCAAAACGGCGGAACGTACCTATTAAACAAAGGATATATATATATATATACGTATATAGTTATTTTTTTATGAAAGACGGCCGCCACTGTGCAGTGTTACGCGCATCGCACAGCGACTTAAAAAGATTTGGCATGCATTTTCATCAGCTATTCACATGTATAGATTGGATGTCTACATGTATAGTTCTGATTTATCTTATATTGATTTTGTATTGGATTGACATTGTGTCTTTACCATGACTCCGATGATTGCGGGATGCTTGATGGAGAGTTGCTTTTGGGTTATCTGCTCGGTACTAATGCGCATGCATTGCGCTATGATATGTTTTATGTATTGCTGATTTCGGAGCCCCGATGACTAGGAATTTGTATTGCAATATTTCAGTATTTGGGGGTTTAAATTTAAATTCGGGGACCGAATTTCTTTAAGGGGGGTAGATTGTAACGTTTTCAAAATAATAAAATATGATTTTGGGGGAATTTTATAATTTAATATTATTTTAATGAATGTTTTAATATTCTGGTATAATTAAATACAAATAAATGGGGAAAAATTATGGAAAATTCTAAAATAGGGTATTTTATGGAATTATGCCATTTTAATGTTTTTAAGACTAGTTATATGTTAAGTTAGTGTTAATCGCGATTAAAAATCGCTAATTGGATTTTTAGTATTTTTGTGCAAAAATGTGCACATATCATTTTCCACACTTGTTACACTTGTGTTACATTTCTATTGCTATGGTTGTTCTTTTGGGTTCACTATTGGAGTGAGAAGGAAAAGAAAAGGAAAAAAAAGTAGCATGAGAGAGAGAGAGACCAAGTCAACCCTTACTTTATGAACCATTCCCCATCATTTTCCCCTTCTCTTTCTCTCTCCTCTCCCTCCCCTTGTTGCTGCTGCTGCTGCCATCCCTCTCTCACCCTCTTCATGAAACCGTAGATCCACAATGAAATCCAACCCAAAACCCCATTCCCACTTCACAAAACTTACTCCCAAGCTCACTAGCTACACATTGAACCTAGCAAGATTGGATTTGGAGGACTTTGAGCAACTCAAGAATTTTCTTGAGTTGCCAAAGGAGGTAATTTCTGCACCCTCAAGTAGTATTTCAATTTCCTTGTGCATCAATTCTAGTTTCATATCGATATTGTGTCGTTTTGTGGACTTTGGAGAATTCAAGTTAGGGTTTAGGGTTAGACCTGAAATCAAAGTGGAATTGAGGCTTGTTGTGACCTTAGAACCCCTTGTGTGATGCTAATTTGATCCCAAACCTGAGCTAGAACACAGAATACGGAATTACGGAATCGATATCGGGAAAAACTGTAAATCTGGAAGTGTTTTGTGGAATCTGCTATCACCCCGAGACCCCAAAAATAAAACTGAGTTGACAGTGAGATGTGCAGGCACCATAGAACCACCACACCAAACCCTAGCCCCCAACTCATTCCCTTGGCCGCCAATTTATCCCTTCTGGCCGCAATTTACGGCCAGAGCAGGAGGGAACTATCTCGAATTTTGTGCATGGCCCTATTTCCTCTAGTCTTGACCCTGGGTATGTCTAGTTTTGACTGATTCCATCTAGGGTGAAATCTGGGTTGATTTGCTTGAGTTGGTGTATGATTTATGACTTTTTTTAGTATGGATTTTGGTATTTGGTGTTTCATTCCTGTCGGGTGGCGTTTGGACGTCAACGACAAGTGGATATTGATCGTGTTTACATGCGAGTCGATAGGTTTTTACCTATACGGGTAGAGTGTGCTATTTTGGTTTCCGATGTGATTTTCATGTGCTTTAGCGTTGTGATATACTTGTAGGTACCCTACATGATGTTGAGGCAAAGAAGATGAAGATGGCGACATCGGCACCGATACATGAGAAGCAAGGTGAGTAGATTTATATCTACGGGGAGAAGTCGGGTGGATGGCGTATAGCACCCCCGCAGTCCGTGGTGATGTATACGAATACGTATACACACATATATTTATTATGTGTTGTTTAGGATTATTGATGGTAATAATGGATTATTGGTTATAAGGATGTATTGGTAGAGTATAGTGCGAAACCCTAGAGTAGTGGTTGCACCCACACTCACATATACACACATACTTGCATACATTCTTTCATTTATCTGTGCGCATATGATGGTGTGTATATCTACACATGGGTATGGGACTATGTGTTCATATACGAGTTTTGAGGATGATACGTGGGATTGAGATGAGTCGATGAGATTCGATTGAGGCCGTGAGATTTGGCGACATGACAGAGTTAGTATTGGAGATGTGATATGATGGTAGCGATACCTGTCATGTGATGAGATAGTGTGATATCAACTCAGATTTAGGTGGTTTCCATACCCCTCTCTATTGACTTGATTGTGGGTTCGTAGTTCGCATAGTAGGCGTTAGACTAGACCCGAGTCATACCTATTTCAAAACTAACGAATCAGGGATATTTTAAAGTTAGGCAAAAGGGTTTATACGGATATTTTCAAAAGGCGCATCTTTTCTTAAAACACCGTAGCCCTTATTTTACCAAAAGCCCTGATTCGTCTTATTTCAAAAGGCAAGGTTGCATGATATATCTATTGAGGCAGGTTCTCTACTGTTGCGTTGATTATTCGATTCCGCATATTCATGATATTTGCATTGCATCGCTTGTATTGTTGATATATTTCAGTCATGCTGCTAGGACACCAGTACCATTATCGATGATGCGTATGTTCCACGTACACTGTTGCCGGCTCACACACTTCATCATCGATAATTGCCATGTCACTACACTGTAGTACTGTTGCATTCAGGATATGATTCTTGCATGACAGACTGATGTGCTTACATTTCTTTTACATGTCACACACATCATGCTTGCTGATTATACGCATTGAGATATGTTGTTTCCATGATATTTCTGGTTTTTTTGGGAACCGTGGGTGTTTAAAAAGGGAGTATGTAACTGTTTTAAAACCCGGTTACCCTTGATAGGATATTTCAGTGCGTCCACCATGTGTTTTCTCGGTGCTGAGAGCGACATGTGAAACCCGATTCGAGGAGGCGGATGAGGCCGATTGCGGGTACATGGTGGACCCGGTATGGTTCCCCGGGGCAAGAAATGTTTTTCGTGGAGCAGACGATGAGCCTGGCAGGGTGGCGAGTACATACCGGTGATTGGTTGGACCTGGCGGTTATCCGGAGGATACTGACCAGAGTCGAATGATGGATATGGGCGTACTGCCGGGGACGAGGGCCGATAACGCAGACAGAGCCCGTGGGTCGATCCGGACTGACGGAGCCCGATATATGAGGATTTACGTGCCGATGCTGCGGACAGTTTTCATGATGTTTTCGAGTGCCGATGCTGGGCACTCCGGTTCCAAGATTTTGACGTGTCGCGAGGGACACAGGTGGTTTATATCCTCATATTTCCATGCATATGCTGATAATATTTACATGCATGATGGTTATTTCATTGGGTGACGAGTGGACGGGATCCACGTATATTCAGATTGATTTCATTGATCGTACCTCACATTTATGTTATGCTATTACCTGAGGCACTGGCACGAGTACTTGGCACTACACTCATGTATAGAGATTACATTGCCATTTTAGCATGTTTCAGACTTATTCATATTGAGGTTTATATATCTGATCGTATTGACCTAGGATGGGTCATGCATTCGATCTCTGCTTATAGATATTTTTCTATTCACGAGTTGGCAACTCACCCCCGTTGTGCCACAGTCCTTGCAGGTTTTTGCCGTACAGATTCCATAGCGGCTTTTCTGGCACACTGCTTCCATATGGGTGACTTGCGTTGGTAGGTGGGTTCTTTTGTATCAGAACCGCCATTGTTCATGTATTATTTATTGTATCTAGTCATTCCATCAACCAAAACTTGTATATTGTTTCAGACGTCGAAAACAGTGTTGTATTATTTCGACCTTAGAGTCGCGCCTGTAATATTACGGTTTTCTGGCTGTTTTGAGTTTCTTTTCGGGTTTTGATCCTCGCCCTTTGGCGTTGTATATTATTATTGCTAGTGTGGTTGTGACCGTCGATTGACGAAGAGCTAGCTCCCGCTTGGGGATGCCTTTTATCATTTCATATATATTATTCTTGTTGTACCCCGTTTGGGGCCAGTTTTTACAAAGGAAACTCTGCCGAAATTTTCAGGAAAGGTTACACATTTTAAAAATGCATATTCGGCTTAGTTATTTAAAAACTTGATTTTCGAAACTTGATTTCCTTACTTCTTAAAACCAGTTTTCCTTATTTACTCTTTAAATGGTTTTAGATTTCTGGGCTTTTGGCTTACTTGGATCATATGGGGTCCTATAGACTTCATATGGTTCAAGGGCCAGTCACGTGCTCTTTCGGGTCGTGACAGTAACAGCTTGTGGTTCTGGAATTTCTTCCAGTTCTATTGTGCTCCCACTTATCTGATTTTCCAAAAATTCAGTTTCCAAGAAGTGGGCATGCGGAGAAACAAAAACTTTTTGTTCTTCTGCGGAATAGAAAAGATACCCCATGGAGTTCTTTGGGTATCCCACAAACTTACACAGTACTGAGCGTGCCTCGAGCTTGTCCGCATGCTGCTTTTTTTACAAAAGCTGGACATCCCCATATCTTAAGATACTTAAGACAGGGTTTCTCCCCACTCCACATCTGATATGGGGTGGTAGGCACAGTCTTGGTTGGAGCCTTGTTCAAGAGATATGCAGCTGCTTCTAGTGCCTAACCCCAGAAAGATTGCGGTAACTCAGCCTTACTCATCATGGAACGAACCATATCCAATATGGTTCGATTCCTCTTTTCAGATACACCGTTGTGTTATGGTGTGTATGGAGGAGTACGCTGAGAGAGAATTCCATTCTCTTTTAAGTAGTCCAGAAACTCGGCACTCAAGTATTCACTACCTCGATCAGATCTCAGTGTCTTTATACTTTTGCCTGTTTGTTTTTCAACTTCATTCTTGTATTCCCGAAATTTCCCAAAGGCCTCGGATTTGTGCTTCATTAAGAAGACATGTCCATACCTAGAGAAATCATCTGTGAAAGTAATGAAGTATGAATAACCACTTCGCGCATGTATAGACATTGGACCACACACATCACTGTGTATGAGTCCCAAGAGCTCGTTCGCTCTTACTCCGTGTCCAGTGAACGGAGTCTTTGTCATCTTTACCATGAGACAAGATTCACAAGTGGCATAAGACCGATACTCAAACGGATTCAAGTATCCTTCTTTATGTAACTTAGTTAATCTTGTCTCATTAATGTGACCCAGTCTACAATGCCATAAGAAAGCCTGATTTGTTTCCGGAGACTTTCTTTTAAGTGTGTTCTGGACACCGAATATCTGAGCTTGATTTAATACGTATATCCCGCTATTTAATGTACCTTACCCAATCATAACTTGATTTAGGTGGATGTTTACTACATCGCTTACAAAAGTAAATTCATATCCTTCCTTAGAAAGTAAGGATACAGATATGATATTACAAGTCGCACCTGGTACATACAAACAGTTACGCAAAATCAATATCTGCTCAGTTGTCAGTCCAAGATGATATTCCCCTACGGATTCAGCATCCATGCTTATTCCGTTAGCAACCCTGAAAGTCATATCACCTTTCCTGATAACCCTATGGTTTCTTAGAGCCTGTAATGAATTACAGATGTGAGATCCTGATCCGGTATCCAATACCTAGGAAGTAAGGTTAACTGACATACAGTCCTCTATCACAAACATACCCGAAGCCGAAGCCACAACATGCTTCGAATTCTGGCTACTGGCTTTGCTAGCCCTGCAATCTTTCTGCCAATGTTCATTCCCGTTACAATAGGAACGTCCCTCTTGTACTACATCCAGTCCCGAAACTTTTACCCTTGCTTTTCCTTTTTCTTCCCTGGTTTCCTTCAGGATATAAGCAGAGGACAGGGACTGTAGAATCAAGTCAATATTTGACCCGTTCTCCAACGTGGTCTTCAGGTCCGTGAGCTCAAAATAGCTGGTGTCTGTAAGGATGTTGCCCCCTACAGATGACCCGACAGCCAACCTCGCTTGAAGCAATTCGTTCGAGGTCTCATATCTTGCGATACGAGATTGCTCTCCATATAAATCTTTGTTATGGAGGAAGATAGAAACTAAGTCCATCTTCTCGTGCTGCCTCTGGTTTGCACCATCAACAGAGGCTAACACGAGGCACTTGTCTTTCGCACAGTCTTTTTCCGATGTCTTGCGGATATAAATATCCGTGACAGGGGAAACTGGACCTGAGACGGCAGGGGTTGGATCAGTCAAGAGGTGTCCCAGCTTGTCATGGGCAATGGACATCTGGACAGACCTTTGCCAGTCAAAACAGTCGGATTCAGTCATTTTATTAT
The DNA here is from genome assembly GCA_030015575.1 of Agapanthus africanus. Classification (NCBI taxonomy): domain Eukaryota; kingdom Viridiplantae; phylum Streptophyta; class Magnoliopsida; order Asparagales; family Amaryllidaceae; genus Agapanthus; species Agapanthus africanus. Next base: position 330,292,065 of record JASDDO010000022.1, read on the forward strand.
CTAGATGTAACCTATGTCTCGTCACTGGGTCGCTCCAATTAAGAGAGAGGAAAGAAAACACTTAGCATGATGCTCTTGCAAGTTTAGATTGGTTTTCAATTTATCTAAACAGGATGGCTCCCACTGTCTCTCGAATCCCTCCTCAAACCATAAAGGAAGAATTAGTCAGGATCAATCTCACCGTACAATACTTGCTTAACCGTTCGGCCAGGCTGGTGTCGGTACTTCGAGGGTGGTTTTCCAATGCTTTCGCGAAGTTCCTTAATTAAATAACCTATTTTCCCTGTGGGCGTAGCCCCGCTAACACCTTTCTAGGCACCTACTTGGTTTATAGCATTGATCGTTAAGTGAAAAAGTTCCGGACGAGTAGCATATACTCACAGTAGGATCGGGATCCAAATATTATCGTGTGATAAACTGAAGGAATCCTACCAGAATCATCACACTCCAAATGATATGCAACCCTGGCAAGTTTCAGTTCTTTTGAAACTCCCAATGTGGATTTTTTCCCCATGCTCTTATGACCTTGACGAAGGTCAACAAATCATAAGTCACATGTCAAGTTCTACCCGTCATTGTCCAGGTTAATTTGAACCCACCCGTATATACCCTTGACGAAGGTCAACAAGGTAATACGACTGTCCCAAACCAACGCATCTATCTATGCTACATATGAACACCCAACAGCTACCAATCACTATGCCTTGACGAAGGTCAACAAACACAGCTTGAATACTATTGAATATTCATACGAAATGACGGAGGGCTACGAATGGTTTTGGCGAAACCTTGAACGTAGTGAACTTGATATAATCGAAGGAACCTTGATAGCTTTTAAATGGAGTGGCTTAAGCTCCGCGTTTTAAAAGTTATTTTTGAAAAGAAACCGAGTGGTTTTTGAAATTGTTCCAACGACTTTTACTTGGTTTATTTTTCTTGCATTAATTCTTTTTAATGCGTCCCATAAATTAATCCTACCATTGCAGAAAACAACGAAAATATGACGTATGCTTATGCCATCCGCATTCGCCACGGGGCCCCATCATTATCCATTAGGTTACTTAACTAACGATATAGCGGGGGGCTGGACTAGCGTGGATGCAAAACATAAGCAACGCCTAAATAGATATCATATATAGATATACTCATTCGTCACATGCAATGATAGCCATTCCAGATCACAGATGAACACATTGGATATACTAGGAATCCGCAATTCGTACGAGCCTGTAACGAAAGACGGATTACACGGTCATGATGAATAGCCAATACCCCATCCTAGACCCCTACGGGTGCGGCAAACTACCCGCCAAATATCTGAAGCGGAGCAACCTCCCTCAATGACGTGAGTAGGCCACTCGGCACTTCGAGATACCCGGTAGTTTGGGCACCCCACCTTGGGTCTATCCTAGGAGCAAAAACAGTAAAAAGAAATTATACAATGACGGCTACAACCCCGACCCGGTTGTGCGGCCAAAAATAATATTACATCAATTTACATATTACATGAATTGAAAGATAAAAGGAAAAACTCTCATCTCACAACCCCCGGCTATTCATACGCGACAATCCAATGAATTCATATACACATACCATCAACATTACAGATTACAGATATGTATAACCCCCACTAATCGACGTATAGCGATTAGCGGACATCCAATATATATGTCACATCACAGATATAACCCATTAGCTTAAGTCTTTTAGAAGTTCGATCAAAATAAGGATTTTCAAGCCCCAAAAACTAATTTTTCTTTCTGGAAAATCTTGGCAGAAAAAACATATTGTAAGAATCGCAAAACAACCCCAGAAACACACTGCAGCAAAATTATGCCACGGCCGAGTCAACTCGGCCGCAAAATTATGCCACGGCCGAGTCAACTCGGCCGCGGAACCGCGGCGGGAGCATGCTCCCGCCGCGTTTCCGCGGCGCCTTAACCGGTTCGTTGGACCAATTTTCTTGCGTGTTTCGTAAAAAGTCTGAGTCGATTTTTGATGTATGATTTTTCAATTTTTGAACAGAATACAGAATTGACAGAAACTTGATTTTTCGGGTTCGTTTTGTGACTTTTTCTCCGATCGAATTTCTAGTTACTTTGCTAACATGTTAGATAGTGTTTAACTAGGCTCTGATACCACTGTAAGTCCATGCTACCCTTCCCCGGTACTTACGGGGTTGCGGAATTGGTGTAAAACGATTTTTCATAGGGTGGTAACATGGACTACAAATACGGATCTTTGTTAAACAACTAGCTAACAACCTAACTTGGAGTTGTTTTATCTACTCAGTTAGGGGGCTATACCATTCTTGAACTCCTTCGTCTTCAACTCTTCCCGGTGTACGGATCGGCCTCACCTGGTCATCTCCTTGCGCCGAAGATGGATCCACCCGAAACCTTCTACCTTTGGCTTCTTCTTCGAACTTTGAAGAAACTAGAACACTTGGCTTGCTAGGCCTTGTGAACTAAGATGAGTAGACGATTGTTTTGGTGCTTTTATCTCTAAGGCAATGAATCTCAACACATGAGAAAGGTTTTCCTTGAGCTAGAGATTGCAAGAGGGAGAGGGGGAGCTTGAGCAAGTGATGGCAAAAGAGAGAAATGAAATGAGAGAATGAGTAACCCTTTTGCCAACCTCTCTCCCATAATCCAAAAAGAATAATAATAATAATAATAATTGAGTATTATGTGATGGTTCATATCATATCAAGTTGCATTATCATTTCATGCACTCATATTGCAAAGCATAACAAGCAAGCAAAAGTCTTTGCCATGAAATGTTAGCCATTGCAATGATGATGGTCAACTATTCCAACCTAGTCAACCGGTCAACAAAGTCAACAAGTCAACAAAGTCAACCCCTCATCTCAACCATGACACAATAATACTTAATTAATATTATCATTAATCATATTTCTTATTCTCATTAGGGTTTAGCCAAAAGTCAACAGTCAACAGTCAACAACCCCAATGAGAATCCTCTGCCTCTATCTCTCTGTCAACTGTGCATACACACCCGCATCCGCGTTCCGAGGAACATGAATACAAACGAGATAAAACCAATCCCAAAAAGTACACTAGGATCTGACTTAAACAAAAGCCTGCTAGTGTTAACTGTCCAGACACCAAACGTGCACAAGTGCACGGATGTGACCGAACCCTGTCGCAAAACCATGCGACCTGTCGCAAAACCATGCGAACTCTACTCTTTTGCCTAAAGGCGAATAGCTTTCTGTGTGGGACTCTAAAGACTCGACACTACGCTGGCAGTGGGTTTAACCACAGACCTCAAGCGGCACTAGCTGTGCGTAACGGTCCCCAGGTAGTTGCCGACAAGAAGACGGACGAGGTGAAACCCATCTGAACTCCTACTGAGCCTGAATGTGACAATCTCTGATACAGTCCGGTCTGTTCGTCTGATACACAGCTGTAACACCTGAGGTTAGGGTTAGTAGTGATTAAGTGTTAATGTGGGGTTTTTGGCAAAAAGTTTACCAAAAACGGGTTTCTTATAGACTATCTGGTTTTGTGGTTGTTTTGTGGAATTTTATCTCAACCACCCACACTTGTGCATGATAGCCAGGGGTAAGATTAGAGTATGCCATATCTTGAGCTTGTGAGTCGTCGTGCTAAGTTAACCATGGTGGTCTAAACTTCCTTGTTTTGTTTGGTGCTGATTGAGGGGTTTTAGTTTTAATTTGGTTTAAGGCTGGGGTTGTCTTAAGGAGAGGTTATGATGGGCCTTGATTGTTTCACACTTCCTTCTTTTCAAAATCTCATTTTTTGCCTCTCAAACTCATCGTATATACACACACACACCCGCATTATTCAGCTGATTTCAGCAAACCAGAAATCAGCATCAGCAGCTGAATTAACCATCATCATCACCAGCACAATTACCAGCGCAATTTCAGCCTTGATGGTCAGCTATGGCTGCTGCAATCAGCCACCTAAACTCATGGAAATTCAGCTGAGGATACTCTACGACAGCTACTAAACCATCACATCAGCACCACAACACCTTATCCATCACCTGTCACACCTCACATCAGCCAAATTGCATCCAATCAGCCACCAATTTTCAAACTTCAGCAGCACAAAATCAGCCCATTAACATCAGCTTTTTAGTTACCCCCAACCCTATGCAGCTACATCAGCTACCCTATCACCAAAAGTCTACTTAGGCTGCTCCAAACAGCACACCAGCTGCTACTTTAGCCCATACTTCACCAAGTAAGAAACAACACCAGCAAGCATTTTTCCATCAGCCAGAACGTGAACTGCAGTAGCAGCAACAGCTGCTTCATGTCCTCAAAACCCCATACCACACTCACACCATCCCATACCACACTCACACCATCTCATAACACACCACACACAACTCCATACAATACCAACAACAACAACAGCAACACCATACAACAACAGCATCAGCAAACAATCAACACCTAACAGCAACAGCATCAGCAAACACATTTGCATCAGCATCAGCTTCAGCAGATGCACAGCAGCTCCGTTCCAGTCACGTTTTGATGCACCTACCCTCTTCTTCTTCTCCTTCTCCCTTGTTGCAAGGTTCTTAGAGGGTATATCTCCTAAACTTTTCCCATATTATGTAGATTAGGTGTTTGATTAGCTAGTTGTTGCGATAAATAGAATTTTCATGCTAAAATTGTGCAATGATGCTAGATTTAGCCATTTTAGAGTGTTTGTAGTTTAATGAGCCATCTTTAGTGTTAACTAACCTGTTGAAGCCTAGTAGTATCATTAAAATTAGATGGTTAGCCTAATTTGCTAAAATTTCGATAATCTAGCTTAATCGGTGTCCGTATCATGCTTAAAAGTGATATTGGGTGTTTTATGGAGATTTTGAGCAAAGTGAAAATTTCGTTAGCTGGAATAACCTTCTTAGGTCCTAGTGAGGCCAGCCAACCAGAGAAATCCCCCAGATTTCTCGTAGAAACCCGATTTACCCGACTTGGCGTATTTTAGCAGATTTAGTGACTTTTAACCTCTTTTAGATCTGCTATTAATAGGTACTTGTTCTAAATTAGCAAACAATACTAGATTAATATGCAGGGTTTTCTGGAGTTTTGAGGGGGACCCGGAACCATTTGGCCGGGGTTTGGCCGGCGGCCTCTTCTTCCCCTACCGGCGACGCCGGCCATCTTGTGAGGTGAGTGTGTGTGTTTGTGTGGGTAAGGGTCTGTAGGTATTTTACTTAGATTTGCATTACTTATTTCTTTAGTTTGGCCCTGAGGCAAAATCTGGAACTAGTTACGTGTTTTCGATGTTTTAAGACTTGTGTGACACGCGCGTGATACGCGTGGTTCTGTGGCGCGCTGCGCGACACAGCGTGTCAGTTCTGATTCTGGTAGGTTTGTGCGCGTCGCGTCGCGTTGCGTCATGTGCACACGCGTTTGGTTTCACGCACGCGTATCCCTTTTGTCGATATATTGCGTTTTGCATGACTTTTCCTTATATGGTGACTCATGTGAATTCTAGGTTCGCCGGCAGGAACTTCAAGCGCAGCTGAAAAGGGAAAACAGGTGGTCGGACACACTTAGCACAGGACCACAGTGAGTAGATTTAACATCTACGGGGGACAATCGTTTGGATGGCGCGAGTCGCCCGATAGATTTTAGTAGACTTGGTATTACTGGTAACATTGGAGTAATAATGATAAAACTTGCATGATAATTGCTGTAGTTAGTATCTACATGATGTTCCATATACGCAGATTCATTATAGGACACATGCACCATTACCAGGTTTTATATGTTGCACGAGCACTATCCATGTGGACACACACACCCTGGTAATTGCCATGTCACGACACTAAATAACTTTAAATCTGGAACATGTTAACTGCCTAGAAATGTGACATTGAAACAAGTATTTAAATTGATACCATAAGCATTCATAATCATCGGCATATGCATTTATGATAATTTTGTGAGATTTATGATATTTCTGGATTTCGGGGGAAAGCCGCAAGATTTCAACTGATAATTATTAAAAATATAAAAGCTACGGTTTTCTAGTGATGTAAAGTGTCGTCTACCATGAGTTTGCTGTGGTTTTTGAGACCCGATTCGAGGAGGTGGATGAACCGTCTCGGGTACATGGTGGGCCCGGTACGATACCCCGGGGCAAGAAGATCGCAGATGATGGCGTTGAGACTGGCAGGGGACGGATTACCTACCGGTGATTTCATTTGGCACGGCGGATATCCAGAGGATACCGACTGTGGCCGCTGGATTGAGATATGGATTTTGATGTGGATCAGCCGGATAGCTGAGGCCAGAGATACTGGACTTGGATATATGAGATTTGGTCAGTTTTGAGGTGTCGTTGCTGGACACGGATTTTATTAATTTCCTGGATATTATTACTGATGTTTAAAAAGGGAAGTTTCAAAACAAGGGAAGAATAATTCTCATACACACTTGATTGTATTTTCATGTGGCATACATACCTGTTATCACCTCCATGTGACATATATACTTGCTAGTATACGGTTGATGCATACACACCTGCTAGTACATGTAGCTATACCTGTTTTAGGGATGCCAGGACACTTGTGTGCATGCATACGATAGCCATAGTAAATGTTATCTATTACTCACGAGCTGGCAACTCACCCCCGTTGTGCCACAGCTTCTCTGCAGGTCCATTCCGTCAGCACTGTAGCGGCGGATACCTTTGCTTCATTTGTACTTCTTGCCTGGACTAGAGGTTTTTGCTCATAGGTGGGTTATTATCAGTTTGTACCACCTTATATATGCTCATTGTATCTAGAGTACTCCATCTACAGTACCTACGGTATCTACAGTTTCCACCGTTTCTACAGTTCTACTGTTGCTACTACTACTACTGTTACCATTACTGCTACTATCATTTCAGTTGTACCTGTTTTATTCGGATGACTGTATATTGACCTAGATGTGAGATTGTGAGACTTGAGGATTTATTTATGATGTATCTGGGTCGAGCTCACTTGAGTCGACATGTTATTCCTCATGCACTGATTTCTTTTATATTCTACTGGAATTTTGGGAATAAGGGCAAATTGATTAGGTAATGAGGTGAATGCTTAAATTATTTGGTTTTTCCTTCACTCAAATTCTTAATTGGGTTTTGTATTCTGGGCTTCGGCTTACTTATTTTACGGACGCCTTGAGACGTTTCGTAACTTAAGTGTCGGTCGCGTTCTGTACTTTGCGGTTCGTGACAAAGTTGGTATCAGAGCGATAGGTTTCACCTTTCTGAGTGTAGGATGACCCTTAGTAGATGGAGTAAGTGACTTAAGCAGGGTAGCGTAGCGTACGTATGTCCGCGGCATACTTGCGATGCGGTACTCCGCCTAGGTGACTTTAGGATATATTTGCTTGAAATTCCTTCTTCAATTCCGTGTATCCTACGATCTTATTCTTGTTCCTGTACCAGCTACTATGCCGCCAAAAACTACCAGAGCACATAGGGCTGCCGCCCGAGACGAGATTCGAGCTGGCTCATCCGAGACTAGGACTGAGCAGGGTAGTATGCCTACACCACAGGAACAAACCGATCTGCCTTCCCCAGGCCGTATGGATAGACTCGAGACTGGTATGGAGGAGTTGCGACAGATGATGGGGAGTATGCAGGAGCTACGTCAGATGGTAGGATCTTTCGTTGCGGCCAGTCATGCACCGAGGCCGGAGGACGTACCCACTGCATCCCAGACTACTGTGATACCTACTCCTACTACTACCACCGTGACCATCCCGGTTTCGCTATAGGATTTCATGAGGCTGAGACCTCCAGTCTTCACGGGTACCGAGGTAGCAGAGGACCCGCAGACGTTCCTTGACAGCTTGGCCAGGATCTGCCGTTCGCTGAGATGTTCCGATGATCGCTGGGTAGAGCTTGCGAGTTTCCGACTAGAGGGTCTCGCACAGATATGGTGGGAGTCCGTTCTGAGAGGTCGAGCTGCAGGTCTATCGCCCATGACCTGGACCGAGTTCACAGCAGCTTTTCTTGCCCGATTCCTCCCGGAGAGCGTTCGCGACGTCAGAGCTCGTAGTTTCGAGGCCTTGGTCAAGACACCAGGGATGACGGTATCTGAGTATGACGTTCAGTTTACACAGTTGTCCCGATATGCTCCGTATCTGGTGGATACCGAAGCAAAGAGAGTGAAGAGGTTTATACAGGGACTGGATGCCCAGTTATATCTTGCCATTGGCGCCCAGCATTTCGATACCTATTCGGCAGCTATGAATACAGCATTGCGGATGGAGGCACGTATTTCAGCAACTTCGGCTGTTACCGGGCCGAAGAGGATTCGTACTGGCACGCCAGATCAGAGGCAGCATGCCAGATTCGTTCCGAGAGATAGGACCCGCAGAGGATTTAGACGAGGTCATCTATATGGATCGTATACACAGGGACAGCTGTCGTCGCCAGGATGCTTTGGGTGCGGGAGTCTGCACCATCGTGTTAGAGACTGTCCAGCGAGGCGACAGGGAGCGACGACCGTTCCGCACGTGACTCTACCTACATCACCGCCCCCTCCTCAAAGAGCCCTACTTCCTGCCACAGGCAATGCTCCACGCCAGTTAGGTATACCCAGAGGCCGTGGACGTGGCGCACCGATCCAGAGAGGACGAGGAGGCAGAGGCCGAGGCCGAGGTCAGCCCGCTATCGGAGGAGGTCGGGCCTGAGTTTTTGCATTAACACCACAGGATGCGCAGGCATCCAATGCCGTCGTTACAGGTACTCTATCAGTTTGTTCTATTGATGCACATGTGTTATTTGATCCCGGATCCACGCACTCTTATGTTTCCACACACTTTGTACCAAGTTTGGGTAGAGAGTCCGGTTTGCTTGATCAGCCGCTTGTTGTGACCACTCCTATGGGAGAGTCCTTTGTTGCTAAGCACGTGTTCCGATCCTGTACCGTTCGTATTGGCGAGCGAGAGCTGCCTGTCGACTTGATCCTTCTGGAGATGTTGGACTTCGACATTCTTTTCGGCATGGATTGGTTAGCCACGTGCTATGCGTCTGTGGACTGCCGTGAGAAGACAATTAAATTTTGTTTTCCCGGCGAGTCAGTTTTTGTTGTGAAGGGGGACCGTGGTGCCGTCCCTCACATGTTGATTTCTTCTCTTCAGGCTAACCAGCTATTGAGGAAGGGATGTCAGGGATTCTTGGCTTATGTCAGTGATACTAGAGCTACAGATGTTCCGTTGGACCAGGTCCCGGTTGTTTGTGAGTTCCCTGATGTTTTCCCTGATGAGCTTCCTGGACTACCGCCTGAGCGCGATGTCGAGTTCTGTATTGATTTAATTCCTGGTTCGGGACCTATTTCTATACCGCCTTATCGAATGGCCCCGGCGGAACATAGTGAATTGAAGGTTCAGCTGCAAGATTTGTTAGATAAGGGCCTTATTCGACCTAGCGTTTCTCCATGGGGTGCTCCGGTCCTGTTTGTCAAGAAGAAGGACGGAAGTTTACGCTTATGTATCGACTACCGCCAGCTGAACAAGGTTACCGTACGGAACAGATATCCGTTGCCACGCATTGATGATTTGTTCGACCAGCTTCAGGGTGCGGGATATTTTTCTAGGATCGACTTGCGATCGGGGTACCATCAGCTGCGAGTCCGACAGGAGGATGTACCGAAGACAGCCTTCCGTACACGCTATAGCCACTATGAATTTCTGGTGATGTCGTTCGGACTCACCAACGCCCCAGCTGCATTCATGGATTTGATGAACCGTACATTCAGACTGTATCTTGAATTGTTCATCATCGTGTTCATCGACGATATTTTGGTGTATTCCCGGAGCCGAGAGGAGCACGAGCAGCATTTGCGGATTTCTTTGCAGACCTTGAGGGAACACCAGCTTTTCGCAAAATTTTCCAAGTGTGCCTTCTGGCTAGACAGCGTCGGATTCTTAGGTCACGTGATTACGAGAGACGGCATATTTGTGGACCCGAAGAAGATCGAGGCTGTCCAGCAGTGGCCCAGACCGACATCGGTTATGGAGATCCGTAGTTTTCTAAGCCTTGCAGGCTACTACAGGAGATTTGTACAGGATTTCTCCCGTATAGCTGCACCTTTGACAGGTTTGACCCGGAAGGGAGTTCCTTTCGTTTGGATGGAGGAATGCGAGCGCAGTTTTCAGCAGCTGCGGACATGTTTGACTACGGCGCCAGTATTATCTTTACCTTCGGGATCAGGCGGATTTGTGGTCTACTGTGATGCTTCACGAATAGGGCTAGGATGTGTATTGATGCAGCATGACCGGGTGATCGCATATGCTTCTCGGCAATTGAAGAAGCATGAACAGAACTACCCTACTCATGATCTGGAGATGGCTGCAGTGGTCTTTGCACTGAAGATTTGGCGACATTACCTATACGGCGAGTCGTGCCAGATATTCACTGACCACAAAGCTTAAAATATATATTTCAGCAGCGAGACCTGAATCTGAGACAGCGTCGTTGGATGGAACTGGTAAAAGATTACGACTGTGAGATCTTGTACCACCCGGGCAAGGCAAATGTAGTCGCGGATGCTCTGAGCAGGAGGCCCGGGGGTAATCTATCTTATATGTGCGCAGTGCAGATACAGTCGTCAGCAGATTGGCAGATTTTATGCGACAGCCGAGTTGAGTTCGAGTTCCCTCCAACAGGGGGACAGCTCGCGCATATGCGTGCGCGCCCACAGTTGCTTGACCGTATATATGAAGCACAGCGCAGCGATGACCGTTGTTCAGAGATCATAGCACAGATGGGACATGGCAGATTTTCCGAGTTCGTAGTTGATGAACAGGGAATTTTACGATTTGGATCCAGACTGTGCGTACCAGATGCTGAGGGTTTGCGGCGCGATATTCTTAAGGAGGCACACCGATCGGCGTATAGTGTCCATCCCGGTTCCACCAAGATGTACCATGATTTGAGAGAGACCTACTGGTGGGACGGAATGAAGAGGGACATCGCGGAGTTCGTATCAAGATGCCTGACTTGTCAGCAAGTCAAAGCCGAGCACCAGAGGCTAGCAGGAGAACTGCAGCCATTACACATTCCAGAGTGGAAATGGGAGCAGATTTTGATGGATTTCGTTGTGGGTCTACCCAGGACCATTCGAGGGTACGACTCCATTTGGGTGATCGTAGATCGATTGACGAAAGCGGCTCACTTCCTGCCGGTGAAGACAACTTTTAGCTTTGCTCGGTATGCCCAGCTTTACATCGACGAGATCGTACGATTGCATGGCGTACCGACTTGTATCGTGTCAGATCGAGGAACTCAGTTCACCAGCCGACTTTGGCAGAAACTTCAGGAGGCTTTGGGCACTCGTTTGAGTTTTAGCACAGCATTTCATCCACAGACCGACGGACAATCAGAGCGGACCATTCAGACTCTCGAGGACATGCTTCGAGCGTGTGTTTTAGACTTCGGAGGTAACTGGGACCGTCATTTACCTTTAGTGGAATTCTCCTACAACAACAGCTTCCAGGATACTATTCAGATGGCACCTTTCGAGGCGTTGTATGGAAGAAAATGTAGATCGCCCGTTTGTTGGACCGAGTTGAGCGAGAGCAGTATCTTCGGACCACAGATCGTGCAGGAGACGACCGAAAAAGTACAGCTGATCCGAGACCGAATGAGGGCAGCCCAGTGCAGGCAGAAATCATACGCAGACAGGCGCCGTCGCAAATTAGAGTTCGCAGTTGGCGACCATGTTTTTCTGAGAATCTCTCCGATGAAGGGCGTGATGCGTTTTGGGCAAAAGGGAAAGCTTAGGCCTAGATTCATAGGTCCCTTCGAGATTCTCGAGCGTGTCGGCGTTGTTGCGTATCGTTTAGCTCTCCCACCTAGTTTTTCAGATGTTCATCCCATTTTCCACGTATCGATGCTACGCCGTTATCTTCATGACCCTTCTCACGCGATTCAGCATCAGACAGTTCAGCTCGAACCCGACCTTTCGTTCACCGTGCAGCCAGTTGAAATTTTAGATCGGCAAGTGAAGAAACTTCGATCAAAGGTCCTGCCGACCGTGAAAGTTCTTTGGCGCAGCCCGAGCAGTGAGGAGATCACTTGGGAGGCCGAGGGAGAAATGCGGACGAAATTCCCTCATCTTTTTGAAGGTACGCGTAGTTGCATATTTTAAAATTCGGGGACGAATTTTCTTAAGGGGGGAAGACTGTAACACCTGAGGTCAGGGTTAGTAGTGATTAAGTGTTAATGTGGGGTTTTTGGCAAAAAGTTTACCAAAAACGGGTTTCTTATAGACTATCTGGTTTTGTGGAATTTTATCTCAACCACCCACACTTGTGCACGATAGCCAGGGGTAAGATTAGAGTATGCCATATCTTGAGCTTGTGAGTCGTCGTGCTAAGTTAACCATGGTGGTCTAAACTTCCTTGTTTTGTTTGGTGTTGATTGAGGGGTTTTAGTTTTAATTTGGTTTAAGGCTGGGGTTGTCTTAAGGAGAGGTTATGATGGGCCTTGATTGTTTCACACTTCCTTCTTTTCAAAATCTCATTTTTTGCCTCTCAAACTCATCGTATATACACACACACACCAGCATTATTCAGCTGATTTCAGCCAACCAGAAATCAGCATCAGCAGCTGAATTAGCCATCATCATCACCAGCACAATTACCTGCGCAATTTCAGCCTTGATGGTCAGCTATGGCTGCTGCAATCAGCCACCTAAACTCATGGAAATTCAGCTGAGGATACTCTACGACAGCTACTAAACCATCACATCAGCACCACAACACCTTATCCATCACCCGTCACACCTCACATCAGCCAAATTGCATCCAATCAGCCACCAATTTTCAAACTTCAGCAGCACAAAATCAGCCCATTAACATCAGCTTTTTAGTTACCCCCAACCCTATGCAGCTACATCAGCTACCCTATCACCAAAAGTCTACTTAGGCTGCTCCAAACAGCACACCAGCTGCTACTTCAGCCCATACATCACCAAGTAAGAAACAACACCAGCAAGCATTTTTCCATCAGCCAGAACGTGAACTGCAGTAGCAGCAACAGCTGCTTCATGTCCTCAAAACCCCATACCACACTCACACCATCCCATACCACACTCACACCATCTCATAACACACCACACACAACTCCATACAATACCAACAACAACAACAGAAACACCATACAACAACAGCATCAGCAAACAATCAACACCTAACAGCAACAGCATCAGCAAACACATTTGCATCAGCATCAGCTTCAGCAGATGCACAGCAGCTCCGTTCCAGTCACGTTTTGATGCACCTACCCTCTTCTTCTTCTCCTTCTCCCTTGTTGCAAGGTTCTTAGAGGGTATATCTCCTAAACTTTTCCCATATTATGTAGATTAGGTGTTTGATTAGCTAGTTGTTGCGATAAATAGAATTTTCATGCTAAAATTGTGCAATGATGCTAGATTTAGCCATTTTAGAGTGTTTGTAGTTTAATGAGCCATCTTTAGTGTTAACTAACCTGTTGAAGCCCAGTAGTATCATTAAAATTGGATGGTTAGCCTAATTTGCTAAAATTTCGATAATCTAGCTTAATCGGTGTCCGTATCATGCTTAAAAGTGATATTGGGTGTTTTATGGAGATTTAGAGAAAAGTGAAAATTTCGTTAGCTGGAATAACCTTCTTAGGTCTTAGTGAGGCCAGCCAACCAGAGAAATCCCCCAGATTTCTCGTAGAAACCCGATTTACCCGACTTGGCGTATTTTAGCAGATTTAGTGACTTTTAACCTCTTTTAGATCTGCTATTAATAGGTACTTGTTCTATCTTAGCAAACAATACTAGATTAATATGCAGGGTTTTCTGGAGTTTTGAGAGGGACCCGGACCCATTTGGCCGGGGTTTGGCCGGCGGCCTCTTCTTCCCCGACCGGCGACGCCGGCCATCTTGTGAGGTGAGTGTGTGTGTTTGTGTGGGTAGGGGTCTGTAGGTATTTTACTTAGATTGGCATTACTTATTTCTTTAGTTTGGCCCTGAGTCAAAATCTGGAACTAGTTACGTGTTTTCGATGTTTTAAGACTTGTGCGACACGCGCGTGATACGCGTGGTTCTGTGGCGCGCTGCGCGACACAGCGTGTCAGTTCTGATTTTGGTAGGTTTGTGCGCGTCGCGTCGCGTCGTGTTGCGTCATGTGCACACGCGTTTGGTTTCACGCACGCGTATCCCTTTTGTCGATATATTGCGTTTTGCATGACTTTTCCTTATATGGTGACTCATGTGAATTCTAGGTTCGCCGGCAGGAACTTCAAGCGCAGCTGAAAAGGGAAAACAGGTGGTCGGACACACTTAGCACAGGACCACGGTGAGTAGATTTAACATCTACGGGGGACAATCGTTTGGATGGCGCGAGTCGCCCGATAGATTTTAGTAGACTTCGTATTACTGGTAACATTGGAGTAATAATGATAAAACTTGCATGATAATTGCTGTAGTCAGTATCTACATGATGTTCCATATACGCAGATTCATTATATGACACATGCACCATTACCAGGTTTTATATGTTGCACGAGCACTATTCATGTGGACACACACACCCTGGTAATTGCCATGTCACGACACTAAATAACTTTAAATCTGGAACATGTTAACTGCCTAGAAATATGACATTGAAACAAGTATTTAAATTGATACCATAAGCATTCATAATCATCGGCATATGCATTTATGATAATTTTGTGAGATTTATGATATTTCTGGATTTCGGGGGAAAGCCGCAAGATTTCAACTGATAATTGTTAAAAATATAAAAGCTGCGGTTTTCTAGTGATGTAAAGTGTCGTCCACCATGAGTTTGCTGTGGTATTTGAGACCCGATTCGAGGAGGTGGATGAACCGTCTCGGGTACATGGTGGGCCCAGTACGGTACCCCGGGGAAAGAAGATCGCAGATGATGGTGTTGAGCCTGGCAGGGGACGGATTACCTACCGGTGATTTCATTTGGCACGGCGGATATCCAGAGGATACCGACTGTGGCCGCTGGATTGAGATATGGATTTTGATGTGGATCAGCCGGATAGCTGAGGCCAGAGATACTGGACATGGATATATGAGATTTGGTCAGTTTTGAGGTGTCGTTGCTGGACACGGATTTTATTTATTTCATGGATATTATTACTGATGTTTAAAAAGGGAAGTTTCAAAACAAGGGAAGAATAATTCTCATACACACTTGATTGTATTTTCATGTGGCATACATACCTGTTATCACCTCCATGTGACATATATACTTGCTAGTATACGGTTGATGCATACACACCTGCTAGTACATGTAGCTATACCTGTTTTAGGGATGCCAGGACACTTGTGTGCATGCATACGATAGCCTTAGTAAATGTTATCTATTACTCACGAGCTGGCAACTCACCCCCGTTGTGCCACAGCTTCTCTGTAGGTCCATTCCATCAGCACTGTTGCGGCGGATACCTTTGCTTCATTTGTACTTCTTGCCTGGACTAGAGGTTTTTGCTCATAGGTGGGTTATTATCAGTTTGTACCACCTTATATATGCTCATTGTATCTAGAGTACTCCATCTACGGTATCTACAGTTTCCACCGTTTCTACAGTTCTACTGTTGCTACTACTACTACTGTTACCATTACTGCTACTATCATTTCAGTTGTACCTGTTTTATTCGGATGACTGTATATTGACCTAGATGTGAGATTGTGAGACTTGAGGATTTATTTATGATGTATCTGGGTCGAGCTCACTTGATTCGACATGTTATTCCTCATGCACTGATTTCTTTTATATTCTGCTGGAATTTTGGGAATAAGGGCAAATTGATTAGGTAATGAGGTGAATGCTTAAATTATTTGGTTTTTCCTTCACTCAAATTCTTAATTGGGTTTTGTATTCTGGGCTTCGGCTTACTTATTTTACGGACGCCTTGAGACGTTTCGTAACTTAAGTGCCGGTCGCGTTCCATACTTTGCGGGTCGTGACAACCGCATGGCGGGCCTACGGGGCGGTAAACGTCAGTTTCCTAATAGCGGTACAAGTCGTGTCCGAGTGAAGCCCAGAACACCCTGAGATAGCACTGGAAACCTACCAGTATATCTCGCTTGCCCTGGCCAGGGACTACTCGTGTAATGGCTCTCCTAGACACGGCGCGATGTCAACCCCCAATACCTGGAGAGACGAATCCTGTCTAACCGTCACTGCCTCCAAGTGCTTCGGGACTGCACCCAACTACTACCTGTTTGCATGACTCCTTTGAAACGTGGTAGGGTAGTAATCAAAGTACAGTGGGAACACACTCGAGGCGAAGTGACAGTGTCAAGTCAGCGGACTAAGCTGTACTGATGTCACCTGGGAACTGGTAACTGACGATAGGTATAGTACCAACCAACAGTTCCCGACGAGTCCTGTCCAGTGTACTCGTAACCCAACGAGCACCCGCATACTATCTCCAGTACGACGTGCTGATGGCTGTGGGACAGACCATCTCCCCTGCTGGGATGAGAAGCGCATACGCTAGTCTACTCCGGAGTATCGATGCCCTGTCTCGATAGTCCTATGACTAGGGACCTGTATAAGGATGTGCTTATAGATTACCCATCCCCCACGAGTGTGACTGCTATCACAACGCTGGTAATCAAGCAATGATCCTAAGGGCTCTACTAATATGTAAAAGCGATATGCTAAAAGAAACACATGCACATATTGAAGTAGAAACAAACCAAGTAGCATACTACCATTTTAAGCAAGATTGTCTATACAACTGTGAATATCCTAAGCTTCCATTAAGTAATATACAAGCTAGTATGATACAGTAATGGCCTCTAGGGCATATACACTAACAGTATCTAGATAAACTCCATCAGATCAGATCAAATCAAAGACTAGAATTGTATATTGGTAGACCTAGTCAGACTTGGGTTTTGTGCGACACTTAGAGCGATGGGTTTATGATCGATTTCTTGAGTTTGATGTCTTGCAACTTTATTTGTTCTTTCTAGGTTGATCTTCGCCGTTGGGCATCGTATATATGTTGTTGCGTGGTTGTGACTCCGCCAGTTGGCGAAAAGCTAGCTCCCGCTTGGGGATGCCTATATATTGTTATTTAAATGGTTTTGGATCAAAATATACAAGGGAGGTGCTGCCCAAATTTTTAAAGACGAAACATGTTTTCAATTGTTGTATAATCCACTTGCATTTTCATGTTTCATTAGTTATGTATTTAAAGAAAAACATGATTCTTTGTACCTTTGTTTCAAAACTGCACCACCACTATTTTCCGCAAAAATATTTAGATTTTCTGGGCTTCGGATTACTTGATTTACGTTACACCTTTAGACGTTACGTAATTTAAGTGCCGGTCATGTGCTTAATTACGGGTCGTGACAATAGCATACTATCATATCGAGCAAGACTGTCCTGTACATATATATGTCCAAGCATCTATTAGTTATATGTTTTCCCTAGAGGCCATTACTGTATATGTGATGTATATTGTAGTGGATGCTTGGACATATATAGGGAGGACTTTCTTGCTCGACATGATAGTATGCTATCCGGTTGCTCTTTATCTTAACATGTACACTTATTGTCTCTCTATTACATGTTGATAAAGCCTTTAGGATGAGTACTTGACTACCAAGACTATGATGCAGATCATACTAGTGGGGACAGGGTAGTCGATAAGTACATCCTTCAAATGTTCCTAGTAGACTAGCATATACGCTTCTCGATGCTCCAGAGTTGACTAGCATATACGCTTCTCGACCCATGTGATGGGCGATGGATGATCCCACATCCATTAGTGTTTGACATCAGAGAAGGTATACGGGTGCTCAGTGGAGACTGGGTACACTGAACGGACACGCCGAGAACTCCTAGATGGTATTATACCTATCGTCGGATAGCTGTTCTCCGGTGACACTGGTACAGGTTAGTATGTAGAACCGAGATCGTCATAGAGTCTTGTGAGATTCCCAATGTGCTTTTATTTCCACCATACCATGGTCAAGAGATCGTGCAAAAAGGTTGTTTTAGATACAGTCCCGAGTCACATGGAGGAAATGAGCGATAAGAGGGGTTTCGTTTCTCTCGGCATTGAATGTTGATGTTGCGCTATGTCCGATTGGCCATAAGAAGAAATCCCTGGCCAGGGTTGCTGAGATTTACATGTAAGTGTTACCAGTAGTTTCTCGAATCGTTATAGACCTTTCATCGGCACGAGTTATCAGGCTATTAGGGTTTGACGTTTTACCACCCCAAGGATGTGATATGCGACATATCTGGCGAAGAGAACGGACTATACGGTAGTGTTACTTAATGGATTCGCAGGAGTAAGGGCAAGCTTGCTTATTGATCTTCTGATCGCTCAATACCCGGGTGGCCGTTACATTTAGCAGACCGCTTGCGGCTTGTGGGTGTTTAATATGATCATCACCTACTGTCGGCGTATTGATGAGTCTTTAGAGTCCTACTCAGAGGTTTCCTGGATTAAGCGAAACGGAGTAGGAGCACATATGTGATATGTGCGGGACTGAGATTAATACTGTATGTCATACCATATTCTATTCTCGCTATATGTGACATAGGTCGTCTATATGTGATATAGCCGGGTTATCGGATCAAGTGTTGATTCGATAAGTTGTTACATTTGATATTAGTCGGTTATAGGTGATATAGCCCGATTATTAAATCAAGTATTGATTTAATGATTTAATGTATAATTATTTATTTGATATATTAAGTTACATTAACTAATATTCATTCACATAAGATTTCCTTTCTTAATTGATTTGTGCATGTGTATATATGTTATATATATATAAGTGTACAATGTTTTGTGTCATGCTTGATGATACATGCAACTTGGGTGTGTGTATGACTTACACCATGCTTGGTTTAATCCTAGGGTTTTTAATGGATTAAGTAATTCAAAAACTAAATGATTTCATCAAGGCATGAAGCTTGTAGAAGCATAGATTTCCATTGACTAAGTCTACTTGTTTTGTTTTGCATAAGATATTTATAAACCCAACCATTATCCTAACCTTGGTTAAGTCTCTACAAAGGTTAACATATGATGTTAACTCACCTATGGTTGACATTCTCTACTTGATAATTTTTCATGAAAGTTCTCTTCATCTCCTTCCTCCAAAATTTCTAGCTTCAATGGAAATGATGGAAAAAGTGTGAGAAAATTATTTCTAAACTGAGCAAAATTCCTACTTCATCATCCTCTACTACTTGACATTTAGTATAGGGTGTTTTCTTCCCTAGTTCCACAATTAGTGAAGGGGTAGCTTGGGTTAGTGTCTCCTCGACGTAGATCATCTTTGGCCTTGAAGATTTCGATGCAAGCTTGTTCATTTCTTCATGGGAGCCTCTTTAGAGTTCAGGAGTTCATAATCGCAGCGAAGGGACTACTACACGGAGCTATTGAAGTGAAGGACCGGTCTACAAAGGTTTATTCCTTGTTCACTTTAGTTGCAAAGTTGTTTCCATTCGTTTCGTCGGATTTTCTTGTTTCGATTCTAGGGTTAGGATTAGCTTGAACGACAAAAATTTAAATATGGCAAGGATGATGCCTCCCGAAACCTTGCTACCACACTAGACAACATAACAGTGGTATCCGAGCCAGGTTATAAAATTAGACAATGTTTGCTAGGATTACGAAACCGAAACTACTCCGTAACACCCGATACGAAAACTTGGTTTCTGTCAATTTTAAAAAGTCTTCAAAAATTTGTTTAAACAACTACAGAATGTTGTATCTGATATGACATGAACACAGAAGAAATTCGAGGTAATTTGGAAAAGTTTTGGGCGGCCACATTGGGTATATTTCCGGCCTGCTCGGTTTTTCAGTGCAGTTTGGGCTTCGAATTTTTCCTGTGTTCCAGTCTCTGTGTTTTGGGATTTCAGGTGTTGTTTGTTTTGGCGAAATTTGCATGTGATGTTAACTTTCTGCAAAGGAAACTCGGAGTGTTTCGTAATCATAATTCTAATGTGTATTCGGGTAATATAGACGATGTTAAAAAGTTCGAACGTATATCAATAACCCATATTTTCCCTCGCTGAAATTTTCCAAGAGTTTGATTTTTCCGAGTTTGAAATTTTCAGAAAATCATGCAAGCGATTCTGTGGACCCTCTAGAAGAAAAAAACCCTAACTCGATTCTGTGACCGTAAAAACCGCCATTAAACCCTAGGGTTTGTGGTAGTTCAGCGGTGCCACAGGTGAGGCATTGGTTGACCCTTCTACGTCTGGTCTATATGAGTTGAGGCATGTACTGGGTACTTTTTGAACTCCGCTCAAGTGTTGAGCTTGTCGGGAAATTTTGGGTGCTTGGTTATTCGATCGAAAAGTTTAACTTCGTCTAGCTATTTGTGATTGTGATACAATATTTGGAATCCACAAATATTTATGAGATAACTAGTTTGAATTTTATAAATCTAGCAGTTTAGTCTCATTTGATCGGTTGCCACGGAATTTTGATGTGGATCAAAAGTCCGTCTCAATTACGTGGTGTACGCGGATACTCGTAGGGTAACCTTAATAGATAGCCACGGCCCATAGCCCCAACCAAGTGACAGTAGTAAAACCCCGTCATCAAAAGCATCCGTTCGGGTGCTCGCGGCTGTGGTGTTCCGCCTTAGTGCACTTCGTCGATGGCATCGGGGGTGCAGCCGTCTACTAAAGTTTTCGACGAGCATTCGATCAGGTTATCGGGAATCTTGTTGAATTACCCGACAGGTTATTAGAAAGTGTTTTCAATATCGAGAAGAAAATGCGTGGTTTAGAATTGTTAGGCATGTGATTTCTAAGAAATTCATTTAGTTGGGCATCAAATCCAAAGTATGTGATACATTGGGTTTATGATGTCTAAGGTGGTTAAGGATTCTGATTGCTGTAGTTTTTCACTTTCTTTTCTGCGACCATAAGTGTAATATGTGGTGTATCGCCGATTTCGTTGCTATACGTCAACGACAATTGGGATACGCATATTTACTTACGTTGATGACATGTGATGTTATGTATTGCTGTGATATATTATATTGGATCGTCGTGTTTTGAATAGACAGGGGTTTTATGTGAGATGAGGGTTTTTATTTTCATTCATGTAAAATTCATTGTATGTTATAATCTTTTATTGGGGAACATCCGGGTTGAGGATGATGTCACCATTGATGTATATTATTTACATTTCCGCATTAGGATAGACCTAAGGCGTGGAGCACAAATAACTGGGTTCTAGGGTCCAGTGGGAGACCATCTCGAAAAGTCGAGACCGGGTCTCCTTACTCTATAATTGGTAGGGTTGCTTGCCGCTCTCGTAGGGGTTTAGGGATGTGGTTTTGGCTATTCATCGCGACCGTGAAATCCACGTTTTTACTGGCTTAAATAAAACACAGAATTCCAAGTATATCCAATATTTCATATGTGATTCTTCTGCTGCTGATATTCTTTGATGTGATCACTTGATATCTTCTGAGACGAATGCCTATATTATATATATGAGATATAATTAATATTGATGCTTTCATTTCATATGTGATGCTTAGGAGGCATAATTTGATGGGACTTTATTAATAAGATTAATGAAATAAAAGAAACCTAAAGATGTTGTAGAAACTTGTTTAAAAACTGGTAGCTCTAGTTCTTGCTTTGCATAGCGGTATTCCTTGTAGAATATCCGGCAGCTTATTCGATAAGGAAAGAGCCGAGATCCCTTCACCGGGTGTGACCTCTTTAGCGAAACTAGCAGATGCTACAATCCACTCGGGTTTTTTTTTTTATAGTTTTAGCTTTGCATAGTGGTATTTGTGAAATATCCTGTACCTTATTCGATAAGGAAAGAGCCGAGATCCCTTCACCGGGAGTGACCTTTTTAGCAAAACTAGTAAAAGCCTAAAAAACACTCCTTTTCAAAATCACTCGATTCTACAACGATATCAAGTTCATTACGCTCATGGTTTTCTTAAAAAACCTGTGTATCCCTCCGTCATTTCAGATAAGTAGTATTTAGTATTCGTGCTTCGTTTGTTGACCTCTATCAAGGCGTAATGTGCGGTAGCTGATTATTGGTTTTTTGCTAGCATATGATGCGATTGGATTAGGGTAGTCGTACAACCATGTTGACCTCTTTCAAGGGTTGTGCAGGTGGGTTTATTTCAATCAAGAAATGACGGGTTGAACTTGACTAGCAGCTTATGCTTTGTTGACCTCTATCAAGGTCATAGGACGCTTGGGGCAAAATATTATCCGGAATTTCAAGTGTTGAAATTTGCAATGAGATTGCATACCTTCTATGAGATAGTTGATCCCGATACCCACTGCTAGTAAGAGTTACTCCTGGGAGAGTTTTAAAAATTATAATTAGCCAATCAAGTAGGTGTCTAGAAAGGTATTAACGGGGTTACGCCCCTGGGAAAACGAGGTTTATTTTAATTAGATCTATGCAAAAGCACGGTAAACCTCCCTCAAAGTACCGACACTGGCCTGGATGATAGATTGGTGAACTTGTAGGGTGTAATTAATCTCGGCTAGTCTTATCTTTTAGGGTTTGAAGGTAGATTTGACTAAAACAGTGGGAGCCATCCTGATTAGATAAACTAATAACCAATCTAATCCTGCAAGAGCGCACGCAGAGTGTTTTCTTCTCTCTCTCTCTCCTGGTAGCGACCATGTCACGCCTTAATCAAGATAATAATATGGATGCATTGACCGAACCTGCTTATTATACTGAGCTAGGGAACGTTGGTTCCGCTCACTCTTAAAATTGCTATAAGTCCGAGCAGGAAATAGGGGAATATAAGGATTCCCATGCACCCTAATAGGAGAAAGTGCATATTGATGCATCTTCTTCAGGTGTGTTCATTACCAAGAACTGTTTCTCAGTATCCTCTACGTCGTGGGTATGTGACACCAGATCAGGATCCGGCATATGTAATATGTTACATGGGCTACAAGAAGGTAGAGAACTGAGAATATGTGATATATCTCTAAGAGTTAGAGAAAGGTGCAATTGTGCAGCTAAGTCAATTGGCAAATATCACCTTGTATTAGATAAATTGATTCTGAACAAATGTTATTAGATACCGAACCTGATATACAACATTACATCATATTCTTTATTGAGTTAAAGAAGGATATAATTATGTATTTGAAGATAATGTTGTGAACATTTTCCTTAATCAAGAGTTTATTGGATCAGGCACGTTATATAATAGCATATACGTTCTAAATCAAACCACGGTTCAAACTATATAGAACACACACAAGAGGAGTAGTTCAGAAGTGAACGAATCCTTCTTATGGCATTGTAGACTAGGTCATATCAATGCGACACGACCAGCTAAGTTACATAAGGATGAATATGAGAATCTGTTTAAATTTTCATCTTATGATACTTGCCAGTCTTGTCTCAAAAGTAAAACGACCAATACTCCGTTTACTGGAAATAGAGAAATTGTTAGTGAACTCTTGGGACAAATACATGATGATGTATACGGTCCTTTGTCTACAAATGCCAGGGTTGGTTCTTTGTACTTCATTACCTTCATCGACTCTCTCAAGATTCGGACATGTGTTCTTGTTGAAACACAAGTCTGAAACTTTTGAGAAATTCAAGGAATATAAGCTTGAAGTTAAAGAACTAGACGGGTAGAAGTATTAAGTCCTTCGATAAGATTGAGGAGGAAAATACTTGCGCATGGAGTTTCTGGATTTTCTTAAAGGAGAATGTGATTCTCTCTCAGCTTACTCCTTCGAGTACACCACAGCACAACAGTGTATCAGGGCGGAGGTATCGCACCCTATGAGATATGACATGCTCTATGATGAGTACTGCTGAGTTACCTGTTTCCTTTTTGTGTTATGCACTTGAGAAGCTGCATACCTATTGAATGGGGGTCCGTCCAAATCAGGGCCTACCACTACATATGAGATATGATGTGGGAAGAGACCATGTCTTAAACGAGTTAAGATATAGGTTGTCCGGCCTAAGTTGAAAGGAAGAATCCGGACAAGCTCGAGGCAAGGTCAGTTCTGTTCTAGCTTGTTAGGATATACCAAACATTCGCAAGGGAATACTTCTACCACTCTGAGGAGAAAAAAGTGTTTTGTTTCTCAGCAAGCCACCTTTTTAGAAAAGGAATTTCTTGTGAAAAAATTTGTGGTCATGAGGTAGAAATGGAAGGAGTTCCAGCTAGAAAAACTAACAGCTGATGATTTGGTGAAACCAAATGATTCAATAGTCTCCAACGAACCTCACCCTCTCCACGGATCTGGTAGGGTTCATCGTCCACTTGAGAGATACTACGGTCTTCTGGGTGACAGTAGGAGCGAGGAATGCATCATGTTAGATGATGGACCAACCAGGTTCAAGCAAGCCATCACGAGTGGGGACTCAATGAAAAGTATGGATGCTATGCGATCAAAGATGGAATCCATGTACACCAACAAAGTATGACTTTGATTGATGCACCTGAAAGGGTAAAACCTATTAGAAGCAAATGGATCTTGAGAAGATTCTTGGTATAGATGGAAAAGTTGAGAGTTTCAAAGCTATACTTAAGTCCATCAGGATCAATACAAGCATCGTGGAGTTGGAACATCTGTTTTGATGTGACAGTCAAAGAGTTTGACTTCATCAAAAAGGTAGATGAACCTTTTATACACAAGAAGGTTGTAGAGAGTGAGGTTTTCTTACACGTATTGTACGTAGATGACAAACTCTTGATAGGAAATAGTTTCCTATGCTACACTCGGTCAAGCACCTCTTATCACAGGGATTCTCAATAGAATATTTGAATGATACCTACTACATCTTGTGGATTATGATCTATGGTGATAGATCAAAGTGGATATTGGGAGTGTCCCAAATCCAGGTACATTAACACCATACTAAAGGGTTTAGTATAGAGGATTCTAAGCGTGGTGGTTCGCCCACTTACTCATGGATCACTCTCTCTAAAAAGTTGTCTTCCAAGACTGATTTGGAGATAGCTCGCGTGCAAGGGATATCCTATGCTTCGGCAGTAGGTTCTATCAGAGTATGAGATATTATGTACCAGACCAGATGTAGATGACTCACTAGGTGTAGTGATCAGGAATCAATGGGATCTTGGAAGAATCACTGGAAAGCTGCGGTGGACATTCTTAAGTACTTGAGAAGCACTAAAAGAAAGTTCTTGGTTCGAGCATCCAGAGTGATAAGGCCGACTGAGAGTCGGTCACAGGCATAGTCTTTACCTTCAGTGCAGTGACGGTATATTGGAAGAGTTCCAAGCTAGATACCGTGACATACTAGACGATAAAGGCTGAATACATTGCTACCAATGAGGCTGCCAAAGTGGTTGTCTGGGCATTTCTTGTTCATGAGATGAACATGGTTCCTACCATTGAGTGTCCAATAACTGTTATTCTGACAAAAATGGAGTTGTGTCTTTGGCCAAGGAACGAACGTCCCATCTGCGTTCCAGACATATTCTGAGGCAAGTATCACCTGATCAGGGAGATGGCTGATCTCCAAAGGATCGAGGTAAAAAGAGTAGACATGAAGGATAACACAGCAGATCCACTCACAAAGGCCTTACCCCCAGAGAGGCTTCTATGGGATGGTTGAGTATAGGATACTACAACCACTGCTATACTGTTGGGTATGAGATACTGCAACAAATGGCCTTAGTGCAAGTGGGAGATTGTTAGTTATATGTATGCCCTAGAGGCCATTACTGTAAATGTGATGTATATTGTAGTGGATGCTTGGACATATATAGGGAGGACTTTCTTGCTCGACATGATAGTATGCTATCCGGTGGCTCTTTATCTTAACTTGTACACTTATTGTCTCTCTATTACATGTTGATAAAGCCCTTAAGATGAGTAATTGACTATCAAGACTATGATGAAGATCATACTAGTGGGGATAAGGTAGTCGGTAAGTACATCTTTCAAATGTTCCTAGTCGTGGGAGTATCGATACTCCAGAGTAGACTAGCGTATACGCTTCTCGACCCATGTGATGGGCGATGGATGATCCTACATCCATTGGTGTTTGACATCAGAGAAGGTATACGGGTGCTCAATGGAGATTAGGTACACTGAACGGACTCGCCGAGAACTCCTAGATGGTATTATACCTATCGTCGGATAGCAGTTCTCTGGTGACACCGGTACAGGTTAATCTGTAGACCCGAGATCGTCAAAGTGTCTTGTGTGATTCCCACTGTGCTTTGATTTCCACCATACCATGGTCAAGAGATAGTTAAAAAAAGGTGGTTTTTGGGTACAGTCCTGAGTCACATAGAGGCAATGAGCGATAGGAGGGGTTTCGTCTCTTCAGGTATTGGGAGTTGATGTTGCGCTATGTCCGATTGGCCATAACAGGAAATCACTGTCCAGAGTTGCTGAGATTTACTGGTAAGTGTTACCAGTAGTTTCTGTAACCGTTATGGACCTTGCACCGGCATGACTAATCAGCCTATTGGGGTCTGACGTTTTCCCACCACCAGGTTGTGATATACGACATATCTGACGAAGAGACCGGACTGTACGGTAGTGTTACTGAATGGATTCGCAGGAGTACGAGCGGGCTTGCTTGTTGATCTTCTGATCGCTCAATACCCGGATGGACGTAACATTTAGCAGACCGCTTGCAGCTTGTGGGTGTTTGATATGGTCATCACCTATTGCCGGCGTATTGATGCGTCTTTAGAGTCCTACACAGAGATTTCCTGGCTCAAGCGAAACGGAGTAGGAGCACTTATGTGATATGTGCGGGACCGAGATTAATACTGTATGTAATACCGTATTCTATTCTCGCGATATATGACATACGTCGGCTATATGTGATATAACCGGGTTATCGGATCAAGTGTTGATTCGATAAGTTGTTACATTTGATATTAGTCAGTTATATGTGATATAGCCGTATTATGAAATTAAATGTTGATTTAATGATTTAATGTATAATTATATATTTGATATATTAAGTGACATTAACTAATATTCATTCACTTAAGATTTCATTTCTTACTTGATTTTTGCATATGTATATATGTGATATATATAAGTGTACAAATTTTCGTGTCATGCTTGATGATACATGCAACTTGGGTGTGTATGACTTACAACTTGCGTGGTTTAATCCTAGGGTTTTTAATGGATTAAATAATTCAAAACCTAAATGATTTTGTCAAGGTATGAAGCTTGTAGAAGTTTTGAATGCCATTGACTAAGTCTACTTGATTTATTTTGCATAAAATATTTATAAACCCAACCATTATCCTAACCTTGGTTAAGTCTCTACAATGGTTAACATATGATATTAACTCACCTATGGTTGCCATTCTATATTTGATAATTTTTCATGAGAGTTCTATTCATCTCCTTGCTCCAAGATTTCTAGCTTCAATAGAAATGATGGAAAAAGAGTGAGAAAATTATTTGTAAAATGTGCAAAATTCTTACTTCATCATCCTCTACTACTTGCCGTTTAGTATTGCGTGTTTGCTTCACTAATTCCATAATTAGTGAACGGGTAGCTTGGGTTAGTGTCTCCTCGACGTAGATCATTTTCGGTCTCGAAAACTTCGATGCAAGCTTGTTCATTTCTTTATGGGAGCCTCTCTAGAGTCCGGGAGTTCATGATCGCAGCGAAGGGACTACTACACGGAGCTATTGAAGTGAAGGACTGGTCTACAAAGGTTGTGTTCCTTTTTCAATTTAGTTGCAAAGTTCTTTTCATTCGTTTCGTAGGATTTTCTAGTTTCGATTCTAGGGTTAGGGTTAGCTAGAACGGCAAAAATTTAAATATGGCATGGACGATACCTCCCAAAACCTTGTTGCCGCGCTAGACATCCCAACATCTTCCATATGTATACATATACAATAATGGCCTCTAGGGCATACATATCCAACAATCACATGACATGCTTGCATGATATACTTGATATGCTCACATTACTGTTTTATATTTGCATATATCGTACTTTATGGTTACATGCATTGAGATGTTGTTTTCATGAGATCTCTGGATTTGAGAACCGCGGTAGTATTCCAAAGGAAATTATGTATTGTTTTAAAAACTTGGTTTCACTTGATATGATATTTCGTGTCTACCATAAGTTTTCTCCGTTCTGAGTTATGAGCATACCCGATTCGAGGAGTTGGCTGAGCCTTCTGCGGGTACATAGTGGACCCGGTAAGGTACCCGGGGCAAGAAGATCGTGGAGAGATGATGAGCCTGGCAGGGGATGTGCTACCTACCAGTGATAGTTTGGACTCGGCGGTTATCCGGAGGATACCGGCCGGAGTCGCGAGATGGATATGGGGGCCGATCTGAGGATGCGTCGCCTGAGATATAAGGATTTATGTGTCGATGCTGGACACGGGTTTCATGATGTTTCGAGTGTCGATGTTGACACTCAGGTTCCATGATATTTATGTGTCGTTGATGGACCCACGTTGATTTATTTTCATACATACAGGAATATGATGCAGATGATTGGTTTTTACATGTTGTCATTGGCATTGGTTTTATTGTTGATACACACGCATACATGGTCACCCTAGATACCATAGTATTACCTTCATATTACAGTAGCGCCTAGAGATCGTTGTTTATTTGATTTCTATCTGCTGATATTTTCTTCTCACGAGTTGGCAACTCAACCCCGTTGTGCCACGGATTCTTCCAGGTATGACCGCACAGGTTTTCGTAGCGGCTTTGCTGGCACACTACTTTTCTTACGGGTAACTGCTTTGGTAGGTGGGGTTCTCTTGCATCGTGACCACCGTTGTACTTGTACATTTATTTCAGTTGTATCTAGTTAAAGGCTTCATCAACCAGACCTTGTATATTCGTAGTCTTAGAACCTTTATTATACATTCTTTCAGACTTATTACGACCATGTATTTATTCTTATTTCTGGTTTCTTGATGATGTTTTAGTTTCTTTGTTTTATTTCTGTATTTTTATTCTCGCCTTCGGCGTTGTATATTTATTTCATTGCGTGGTTGTTTCCACTAATTGGCGAAGAGCTAGCTCCCGCTTAGGGATGCCTATTATTATTAATACTTGTTTTGTTTTCACGTTAAAATATACAATGGAGTTGCTGCCCAAATTTCAAATGATGAAAAAAAGTTTTCAAGATAGTTACAAAACATTATATTTCATATGATATTACTTATGTTTTAAAGAAAGAACCTGATTTCATTAAACTTTTATTTCAAAACTTCACCTCCACTATTTTTCCCTAAAAATGTTTAGATTTCTAGGCTTTTGGCTTACTTGAATTAGGTGGGGTCCTATAGACATCAAATGATTCAAGTGCCAGTCACGTGCCTTTTCCCGGGTCGTGACAAGCTCCCTAGGGTGAATTGCTACTGTGAATCCAACCCTTCTCTAGTAATTCGGTAACTTATTTCTTTACCTCTTCTAGTTTCATCGGCGCCATTGGATAATAAGCCTTTGAAATCGGTGCTGCTCCAGGAATAAGATCAATCGCGAACTCCACATCTCGTTTTGGCGGTAAACCCGAGATCTCCTTGAACACATCCATGAAATCCCGAACTTCTATAAGTGCTTCATCTGCAACTTGTTTACGAACTTCACCTTTCAATAAACAGTTTCCTTCATCAAGAATTTGCATGTTTTTTCTTAAGACTTATGGGTTATCGGCCAACCACACTTCTGCAGCGCCACTCTGATAAACTGTTGCGGGTTCGTCAGAACTTTTTCAATTAAACATCTTACATCTGATCATCCTTGAAGCGGTCTGTACCAGCTCCCACTGGGGTTAATCTCGAACTACTGCAATCATCAAAAACTTCTTCTGTGTTTCTCTTTATTTTTCGAAACGCAAACGGATTGGTTCTAAAGAGGCGAGAGGAAAGATATATCATGGTTGCTGGATTCAAGCTTGCGATCAGATATAAACTCGTAAGCAATGACACCGAGAGGAAACAAGGTAATACAACGACCATTAGTCAAGAAAATGAATCAAAATAGGACTTCAGGTTATCTAAATAGAGTACTGCATTGTAATCATGCCACGTTACATAGTTACAACTACATAACTCCATTCAAATCGCCCAAATCCTACTATCAGAATCGAAGGAATAAGAAGGGTGAAACAATAAGGAACCAAAACAATTCCAATCTGAGATGAAAAGTCATTTCCAAATCGTTGAGATAAAAGAGTTTAAGAGAAGGATAAGATTCAAGAATTCGAATGACAAGACAATAATGTGGCAGGACATGTTCCTAAAATTCTGAGTTTCCTGATTTGTGTATTGGGTCCAGTACCCAACTATAAAAGAAACCAAACTTACCTAATCTAAAACCTATGCTCTAATACCAAACAAACCCTGTCATGCCCCGCTTACCAAAATAGGTAAACACGGCACATGACAGAGCCAACCATGCTACGTGTGGCGAGGAAAGATCCTTCCATAGTCACATTAAGGCTGTCAATCAGATAAAAAGAATAGTAAACAAATAAATCTATCTATCACATGTCCAATAGCCACAAGAACAATAACTGGAAAAGATAGCGGAAGCAATAAAGATCCAAGGAATAACTAATCCGCATAAGAGCTATATCAATGAGGTGGTCCTCACTGATCTGCGATCCTGTCGAATACTCACAAGCTATGTCAAGTATCTGGGCCATGCAAAACCCAGACGTCAGTGCGTCATAAATATCAAAATAATAGTAATAACCAGGATAGGATGCTCTGATTTAACATGAGTGTAAATAAATAACAGAGGTGAAAACCAGTGAGATATAGGTATGTGATATGTATCCTAAAGTCTGTGCCTCTAGATTATCTATTCTAGAAGTCTTTGAAATCAATTTAATGGAATCATTGATGTAACTCAATAGTATCCCGTGTGTGCCCGGGACCACGGTCAAGTTTCTCGGGCTGAATCCGAGACGTGCCACTAGGCAGTAAACAGGTAATATGTACAGATGAATGATGTCAGCAGCATCATCCCGGGGCTGGCCGAGCCCGTAAAGACTGATTAGTATAAGCATCGAACTGTTGAGTTACAAGTCAGGTTTCATTATTGATTTTCCCTTACTCCTCCGGTTTTGTGTTCAAGTCAGGTATTGATGATATAAGTCTAATGCCGACACAGGATCAAGCAGGTACAGGTTTTGTCTATGCAGACAACAAGTCATGGCCGTCAGGACAACAATCAGGATTGTTGGCATTAGTAATAAGATCCAAGTAACAAGTCTGGTAATGGATCGTGAACATGTCATGTAATATATATTAACCCAAAATAGATACCAATATAAAACTGTAATCAATATCAAAACAGGACTAATGCCAGGATGCATATGTATCTATCTATAATAACCATTATACGTCCATTACCATGTATGATGCAATGTAGATAACATATTGAACTAATATAGTGGTATGATAACATTATGACGTTCCGGCATACAACTAGATAAGCTATTATCAGTACGGATACTATAAAACTATAAATCGGTAATATTTGCTCAATATTAAAACACATGCAATATTATTTATTAAATAGATATTGATATAATAACATTAACAGGGATAATATATTCAATCCGATTAGTAACTCTAAAAGTGGTATTGATTAACCATGCACAAGAAAGTTCTATTCAGAAATTCAGCGTCACCCTGATTTGTAAAATAAATTAAAAATAACAAACATACTCCAAAAGGTACGTGTCATATACCAAAACAAAGATAATTCAATAAGGTTTCCATTTTTATAAGTTAAAGTATCTCATGTTGTTCCTGCAAAAAGTTATGAACTTTCGAAATTGAAAGTTTGTTGCTGGAATTTTCCTGGACAGCAGTTCAGAGGTACTTTCATTTATAGTTTATGTTATTTAAATAATTTATTTTACAAGTAAATATTTCACAGGGTTATAGTATTCTGAGTTAGCTTCATAATGAACTAAAAAACATGTGCTAATTATTTTCTATGATTTATAATGAATTTTTTAAGGTAAGGTATACAGTAAATTTTAGATTTGTCGTATCCGCTTTGCGACGACGTTTCATGTGTAAACTATAATATTTTCAAACTATATTTTGTTCAACGTGATAAAATGAAGATTATAAACTAATTAATGATAATAATAATAAGAAACATTACGACGATATATATATTTATAGATATGATTATACCATGTCGTAAGTTGTAAACTTGCATACATTTTATATTATAAAACTGATTAACGTTAAATAACTACAGTATATAAATTATATAGATATAGCTGTATGATGATCATAATAATAATAATAATGACAATAATAATAATAATAATAATAATAGTACGACAATATATACGTAAATTACATAAAGCATAGCATGTAGCAAGTTGTAAACTTGCCTCGAAACAAACGCGATGAACGGAAGCAACATGACGCTATAAAAATCAACACCAAGTTTTGATAGCTTGGTTAAGATTCTAGGATGCGGCTGGAGTTGCGTCGGCGAGAATGGTTGTGGGCTTGAACAACGAAGACGTGGAATATATAAATTGATGAGAGAGAGATATGTTATGTGGAGAGTGAGAGAGAGAGAGAAAGAGAAAGGTTTTGTGTTTAATATAAATATATATAGTATAGTTTAAATTAGGTTATAAATATATATTAGTTTTAATATATATAGATAATATCAAACTACAACCAATCTCCACCAAAATCTCTTAAAAAATATATTTTAAAAAATAATTCACATATGTAACCTTCTCAACCATAAAACAAAAGTATATTTTAAATAACTCATACACCTAATTTAAGATTTAAAAAGATTCTAAAAATATATCTAGATTTAGTAAATATTTGGTATTAGATATCTTGAGATTTAAACGTAAAAGATAAAAGCAAAATAAGATATGGGATGACAACCATATGATGACAGTTAAAAAAATATAACTTATTCTTAACTTGTGGCTATTAAAAGATATATGATGATCTAGATATATGATATATAAAGATCTAAAAATATAATGTAGGTATTATACTAGATTCACATAGATACACTTTACTGGTAAATCTTAGATACAATCTTGCACCATATTGGGTTCTAAACTTACGGGTCGGGTCAGATAAAGACTACTACTATTCGAATTATTGGCGACCCAATAGATAGAATAGAAGTAATATAAAAATACCAATTAACGTCATATAACCGTACTAGGGTGTTTTAAAAATGTCCATTCAAATGTGCAATATTTTTGACTAATCAAATACACTCAAACTTATTTTTGATCGTCCCGAGCAAACTATTTATTATTAAAAAAACCTAGCACACTTTCGTAGGCAACACGATTGCACTTAGCTCGTGCAACAAGCTTTTCAAACTCTAGGTGTTCCTAGTTGGAGGAGTGTTGTCTCCTGAATGTTTTCAGCGGATTACACCCACAAAATGCCAAAATAAAAGAAAGAAGACAAAAATTACATGCAAAGATACGAACATAAAAAAGAAAAACTTGAAAAGAAGAGTTTCAAACTACACTGGCTTTTTAGTTGTCATGAACCCTATCTAAATGGTTTTGAAAAGATGTCAGAAATCACATCATCTCTCAATAAAACATCATCTTTAGTCCTTCTCCCTATCTCTCCTCCAAACATCAATCATATATTCATATGTGTGTGTATAATACATCCCTACACTTGGAGAATTCAATTCAAGCTATCATACCCTTTATCCATATACCTTAGTACTTCTAGTCGGTGAATGTTTTGGATCGATTTGCGCACACATTTTTCATGCGACCGTTAATACTTCTTGATGTACTAACCAACCAATTACCAAATGTGCTCACTTATTTAAGGCGTAATTCATAATATCCTAGTCTTGCAACACTTAAGGCTTAGCAATGACTTCCAAACCAGTTGGTTTAAGGCACTAGGTGATAAGGCACCCTTGCTATATTTATTTATGCTGCCTTAAGTAATTACAAAACCAGTGTTCATTTTTCTTCACCATTTATATTTTATGTGTCCTTTATATTTTTTTGATTTATATTTTTTTCATACTAAGGCTTTTAGACAAGAGCATTTCAAGTCATTCTCTACTATCCCAAGTTTCAAGATATATGCAAGTGCATATATTAGGGTATCAATATTCAAAAGTTTAGACTCAAAAATAGAGACTATTTTTCAGAGTTATTTCTATCCTCAAATTAGTGATTCGTTTCATCTTACTAACCCTTAGGACAACAGCTCACGACTGCCTATTACTAGCTTCGGTTTAAAATATATAATTTTCTTGCATTTCTTAAATCTCTTCGTATCTTTCAAATGTATTTTTTTCACTTTCTGACTTTTATTTTCAAAATATTATTATTATATATATTTTTTATATATATAATGCCATGTGCCAAATGATATTTCAGTAAATACAAACCTCCCCCCAAACCTGTTTGTAGCAGTGTACTTACTGATGTTATTCTTCAAGCGTATAAACCCGTAGACTTGGGTGGAGAATAATATGGGTAAAAGATAGTCAAATGAAAAACTACCGCCAAACATGTTCTCAGGCACGCATAGATATTTATCTTTTTTTTCTTAACACACCTCCATTCTTAGATGAAACAGTGTTACCGAAACATAGAGGTGAGGCGGAGAAAAATTAGTCATGATAAAGCGGCTCCTGCAAGAACAGGAGCTCCTCTGATGGATCAGCAGAAAAGTATGGTTTTAATCTATGCCCTTTTACCTTGAAAATAGAACCGTTTTTAACATTTTCTACATCCACTGTACCGTGCGGATACACATACCGCACCACAAAAGGTCCTTTCTAACGAGACCTTAGATTATCCGGATGAAGATGGAGACGAGAATCGTAAAGAAAAACTTGTTGTCCCGGTGTGAAAGTTTTTCTCAAAAGGTTTTTGTCGTGGAACACCTTTTTCCGGTTCTTTACTATAACCGCAATATCATAAGCTTCATCGTGAAGTTCTCTTAGCTCATTTAATTGCAACTTTCTATAGCTGCTGGCTTGATCAAAATCACAATTAAGCTCTTTAATAGCCACATTGCTTTATGTTCGATCTCGACAGGAAAGTGGCAAGCCTTCCCAAACACTAGTCGGTATGGAGAAATACCAAGATCGGTCTTATAGGCGGTACGAAATGCCCAAAGAGTATCCATCAATTTGGTGGACCAATCTTGACGGTTCATAGAAACCGTTTTCTCCAAAATTTGTTTAATATGTCTATTGGAGATCTCAGCTTGCTCACTAGTTTGGGAATGATAGGGCATAGAAAGCTTGTGGTTGATTGAATATTTCCGCATCAAAGCCTCGAAAGAAAGATTACAGAAATGTGTCCCATTGTCACTAATTATAGCGCGAGGGTGCCCGAACCGCGAAAAGATATTTTCTTTAAGGAACTTAACAACAACCTTGTTGCCATTAGTACGACACGGTATCATTTGCACCCATTTGAAGACATAATCAACTGCTAATAAAATGTATAAATTCCTAAAAGAGTTGGGAAACAGGCCCATAAAATCAATTCCCCAAACATCAAATAGCTCCACAACCAAGATAGGTTAGAGCGGCATCTCATTTCTCCATGAAATTCGACCCATGTGTTGACACCGTGAACAAGTTTTTCAATAATCATATGCATCTTTGAATAACGTTGCCCAATAAAAGCCACATTGCAAAACTTTCTCTGCCATTTTCCTTGGAACAAAGTGACCGCCACATGTCTGATCATGGCAAAAAGACAATACACTCTTGAACTCATTATTAGGGACACATCGGTGAATGATCTAATCGGGACAATACTTAAACAAAAAGGGTTCGTCCCAGTAGAAGTGTTTTACTTGGGATAGAAATCTGTGATTGTCTTGTTTTGACCATTCGCTAGGAAGAATTCCCGTTGCTAAATAATTCACAATATCCGCAAACCAAGGTTTGCACGATATGGTCAAGAGCTGTTCGTCCGGAAAGGAATCGTTTATTGGTAATGTCAACGTTGGTGAAGAAGAAAGCCGTGAAAGATGGTCGGCTACGAAGTTTTCATATCCACACTTGTCTTGTATGATGAGATCAAACTCTTGTAATAACAGAATCCAACTTACTAGCCTGGATTAAGCTTTCTTCTTCGATAAAAGATGTCTTAGGGCGGAATGATCGGTATATAGTATAACTATAGAGCCAATTAAGTAGGGTCTGAATTTTTCTAATGCAAATACAATTACCAAGAGTTCTTTCTTGGTGGTTGTATAATTCATTTGGACATCATTCAGGGTCCTACTTGCATAGTAAATTACATGTGGCATCTTATCAATGTGTTGTCCTAAGACTACAACAATAACAAAATCGGATGCATCACACATAAGCTCAACATGGTGATTCCAGTCCAGAGATGATAGAATGGGGGCTATAATGAGGAAACGTTTAAGTGAATCAAAAGCAGCCACACAATTCGAGTCGAAGTGAAATGTTATATCCTTGG
Organism: Agapanthus africanus; assembly: GCA_030015575.1. Taxonomy (NCBI): domain Eukaryota; kingdom Viridiplantae; phylum Streptophyta; class Magnoliopsida; order Asparagales; family Amaryllidaceae; genus Agapanthus; species Agapanthus africanus. The sequence goes on from JASDDO010000022.1 coordinate 330,328,551, forward strand.
CCAAGAGAAGAATTAAGTGTCTAGCAATTTTGCTAAAGTCCTTAATGAATCATCTATAAAATCCTGCATGACCAAAAAAGAATCGTATATCTTTGACGCATTTTGGAGGAGAAAGGTTGGAAATGGCATCTATTTTAGCTTTTTCTACCTCAATACATTTTCGTGAAATGATATGCCCTAAGACAATACCTTATTAAACCATGAAATGAAATTTTCCCAATTCAAAGTTAGATTCTTATCCTTACAACGGGTAAGAACAGCGTCAAGATGACGTAAGCATTCCTCAAAGGAGTCCCCAAATATGGAGAAATCGTCCATAAATATCTCCAGAAAATTCTCGACCATGTCTTGGAATATCCCCATCATACACCGTTGAAATGTAGCGGGAGCAATGCATAACCCAAAGGACATGCATCTATAAGCGAAAGTATCGAAAGGACAAGTAAAAGTTGTCTTATCTTGATCCTTTTCGGTGATGGGAATCTTGTTATAGCCTGAGTATCCATCCAAAAAATAGTAGTACTCATGCCCGGCTAAACTGTAACATTTCAGAAAAATAAAATATTATTTTTGGAAATTTAGATAATTAAATAATAAATATTATGAATATTTTAATGTGTGGAAATTGGTTTTAAAGGTTGTGATATAATTAAATACCGATAAATTGGGAAATATTTGGAAATTTATGTTAATTATAGATTTTGAGAGAGATTATAAGAATGGAACATTCGTAGATTTCTTATAATTAATTATATTCTATATTAATGCTAAACTCGATTAAATTTCACTAATCTTGCATTTAAGCTTGGTTATGCATTATGATATGCACAATTGCATGTTACAAATCTTATTACATTTTTTTTGTGTGCCCATGGTTTCATTTGCAAAGAAATGGGGTTTGAATTTTGTTTTAAAGAAAAGAAAAAGAATAAAGAAAGAACTATGGGCATGAGAGAGAAGTGAGGGGTCTTTGACCTGTTTTCATTCTTCATCCCCTTCATTATTTTCCCTCCTTCATCCTCCCATGGCTGCCCTCCATTCTCCACCTCCTCTACCCCCTCATATCAACCCCAAAAATGCATCAAAACCTTGCACCCTCTTCATAAAAAATGTGCACAAGCTCACTACAAGCAAGGGAGATCAAGAAAAATTGGATTTTGAGCTCTAAGAGATTCTAGGGTTTGCCAAATGAGGTATTTCTTTCACCAATAGCGTAGTATTTCATTTACCTTATCTTCTATTTGACTTTAGAATCGATTTAGTGCAGTTTAGCGATCTTGGAATATTCCTACAAGTGGTTTTGAGGAATTCTTGAATTGAGTTGGTGAACTTCTGTGTAATTGTGGCTACAACCCCCCTTTAGTGTTAAACACTTAGATTAAAACAGAGCCTAGACCATGCATTTCGATTTAGATATCGAAATATCGGGATTGTGAGAATTTGAGGTCTACAGGGAATCTGGAGTGATCCGAGGCCATTACTGGAAAAACTAGTAACCCAGAGACCTAGATTGGACACTAGGAGACCACCCTGCAAATACGAACCCATTCCGAGCATCCAAAACTGAGCTCACCGGTTTCTGGGGCAATGTGGCCGGCCAAGTTGAGGAGGTTGGTGCTAGGATTTGTTCTGTAGCTCATATACCCCCTATACAACACCCCAGTACTGTTTGTTTAACCTAATCTCACATGAACTAAAATATGGGACCAGTTTTCTAAGTTGTTGTGTATGTTTTGTAGATTTTAATGACTTAAGTTTTTATATTTGTGTTTTGTATCGGTCACTTGACGTTTGTACGTCGATATCAGGTGTTGTTTGGTTGATTTGCGTGAGTAGACCATAGGTTTTAACCTATGTGTGATTCGCGGGTCGTTTTGGTTTTGAATTAGACGTTCTGATGCGATACGATTTGTATGATATGTAGGTACCCTCACGTGGACTCCGGATGATGAAGAAGAGGACGGCGACATCGACTTCAGCAAGCAATGATCAAGGTAAGTGGATATATATATCTATGGGGAAAGTCGGGTGGATGGCGTATAGCATGTTAGTTATATATATGCCCTAGTGGCCATTGTTGTACATATGATATGTATTATAGTGGATGTTTGGATATATAGAGAGAGAGAACTTTCTTGCTCGACATGATAGTATGCTATTTGGTTTCACTTTGTCTTAACTTGTTCACTTGTATTGGTTTACTGTCTTGCTCTCACATGTTGATAAAGCCCTTAGGATATGTACTCGACTACTGGGACTATGATGCAGATCATACTAGTGGGGCAAGGGTAGTCCAGGAGTATGTCCTATAACTGTTCCTAGTCGAGGGTGTATCGAGACAGGGCATCGAAACACCAGAGTAGACTAGCGTATACGCTTCTTGACCCATATGATGGGCGATGGATGATCCCATATCCATTGGTGTTTGACACCAGAGAAGGTATACGGATGCGCAGTGGAGACTGGGTACAATGAACGGACTCACCGATAACTCTTAGATGGTGTTATACCTATCTTCAGATAGCAGTTCTCTGGTGACACTGGTACAGGTTAGTCTGTAGTCCCGAGATCGTCATAGAGTCTTGTGTGATTCCCATTGTGCCTTGATTTCCACCAGACCACGTTTACGAGAACGTGCAAAACGGTGGCCTTTGGGTATAGTCCCGAATCACATGGAGGCAATGAGCGATAAGAGGGGTTTCGTCTCTCCCGGTATTGGGGGTTGATGTTGCGCTGTGTTCGATTGGCTATAACTGGAAGTCCCTGGACAGGGATGATATGGAGATCTATTGGTAAATGTTATCAGTAGTTTCTCGACCCGTTATGAGACTTACATCGACACGACTTATCGGTTTCTGGGTCTAACGTTTACCATCTCTAGACTGGATATGCGACATATCAGACGAAGAGACCAAACTGTACGGTAGTGTTACTGATTGGATTCACAAGTGTGTGTGGAGGCTTGCTTGTTGATCTTCTGATCGCTCAATACCCGATTGGTTGTTACGTTTAGCTGACCGCTTGCAGCTTGTGGGTGTTTGATATGATCACTTACTGCTGGCATATTGACGATTCTTTAGAGTCCTACACAGAGGTTTCCTGGCTCAGGCGAAACAGAGTAGGAGCACATATGTGATATGTGTGGGACCGAGAATAATACGTGTATGTGATACCGTATTATATTCTCGCGATATGTGATATCGACCGGGTATATGTGATATAGCCGAATCATCGGATCAAGTGTTGATTCGATGAACTGATACATGTTATATTAGTCGGTTATATGTAATATAGCCGGATTATCGGATTAAGTGTTGATTCGATAATTTAATGTATTATTATATATATGATATATTACATTACATTAACTAATATACACTCACTTAAATGATTCTTTTTCTCACTTGATAATACATTGATATATAAGTGATATATGTTAAATGTATTATTTTCTTTTGTTACATTATATGTGATATATAATATTGTAACATGTTAGGGTTACAATTGCAACTAGGGTTTTGAGATTAAACCATGCTAGGGTTTGGTTTATGGTTGATTTTTTACTTTGGGTTAATACTAAATTGTGTGTGTATTTATCCATGTTGACTTAGTCCACCCTCCTTGATATTTATTAGATATTTGTTAACCCAAACCTTAACCCTAGTCCATGGTTAAGTCTCTACAAGTGTTAAGCAAGACATGCTTAACCCTTGGTTGCAATTCTAACATCAACAATAATTCATTTTTCATTCATCAAAACTTTATCTTCTTCTTCCTCTCTCCAAAAGCTTTCTAGCTTTTATTTTGTGATGATTGTTTTGTGAGAAAAAGAAAACAAAAGAGAGAAAAATTCCTACTTCATCTTCCTCATTTATTCTAACCACTTAGATTAGGGTGTTTGCTTCACTAATACATCATTAGAGAAGTGTGAACTTGGGTTAGAGTTTCCTCATGGTAGATCGTCTTGGATTTCGAAGACTTCAAGAAAGAAGCATCATTCACCTTATGGAGCCTCTCGGGAGTCCGGGACTTGATGATCGCAGCGTAGGTACCTCAAACCAGAGCTTATGAAGTGAAGGAGCGTACTACAATGGTTGTAATCTCTAACTCTTAGATGTTAAGTTGTTAGCATGTTAGTTTTGTTTGATTCTCTAGTTAAAGATCTAGGGTTAGGGTTATCTATAATGGAAAAAAATTGAACTTGGCATGGGTGATGCCTCTCGAAATCCTGCTGCCATTGTAGGTAACCCAACAGTGGTATCAGAACCTAGCTAGAGAATTAGATGGATAAGTGTAGGATTACGAAACCGAAACAACTCCGAAACACCCAACGAAAAAAACTAATTTCTGTAAATTTTTCATAGTGTCAATTTTTTTTTAAATAGTTGCAGAGTGATGTATGTGGTAAAATATGAGCACCGTACAAATTTCATCCCATTCCCTCGGAAAATGGCCGAGATCCCCCCCAAAACCGGCCAGATCGGATCCAAACAGGCTGAAATTTGTACAGTGTTTTGTGCTCTGGGTTTTGGTACTTTTGGTGTTGTTTGCTTTTGCTAATTTTTCATGTAATGTTATCTTTTAGCAATTGAAATTCGGATTATTTCGTATTCGTAATTCTAGTTTTTATTTCATTTATTTTAGACGGTATTAAAAGGTTCGATCAGATATCAAATACCCACTTTTTCCCTTGCTGAAATTTTTTCAAGAGTTGGATCTTTTTCTTAGTTAAAGAACATTCAAATAGCATGCAAGTAATGCGGTGGACCCTCTAAAAGAACAAAACCTTAACTCGATTTTGTGACCGTCAAAACCGCCAGTAAACTCTAGGGTTTGTGGTAGTTTAGCGGTGCCACAAGTGAGGCATTGGTTGACCCTTCTACGGCTGGTTCACTGCTACTGTGGCATATGATGGGTACTTCTAAACTACGCTCAAGTGTTGAGCATTTTGGGAAATTTTGGGTGTTTGATGATTCGATCGGAATGTTTAACATCATCTAGCTTTTTCTGTAATGTGATACAATATGTGGAATTCATATAGTTAGGAATGAAATCTGTAATATGTGATATTTCGGGTTTACGATGCCTAAGATGATTGTGGATTCCAAATGTTGTAGTTTTTCACATTCTTTTCAGTGACCGTTAGTGTAATATGTGGTATATCTCCGTTTTCGTTGCTATATGTCAACGATAATTGTGATAGGCATATTTACTTACATTGATGACATGTGATATTATGTGTTGCTGTGATATGTTATATTGGATCGCCGTGTTTTAAATAGCTGGGGGTTTTATGTGAGATGAGGGTTTTTATTTTCATTCATGTAAAATTCATTGTATGTAATATTCTTTTATTGGGGCACTTCCGGGTTGAGGATGATGTCGCCATTGTATATTATTTACTTTTCTGCATTAGGATAGACCCAAGGAAAGGAGCACAAGTGTAGGGTTCCTTGGCACTCATACAAGGGTTTATAAGGCATCAACCATACCCGGATAAAAATTTAGACGTGCCGAACAACCCAAAGACGGGATCCTTGCGTATGAAACCCTAAAAATCTAGTAAAGATCCCGTCTTTGGTTTGTTCGGCACGTCTAAATTTTTATCCGGGCATGGTTGATGCCTTATAAACCCTTGTATGAGTGCCAAGGAACCCTACAGGGCTAATTTTAGTTCTTTGATAAATTCAACTCAATTAGTTTTACTTAAGATATTTATTTAACCCAACCATCAGAATTAGCCCTGTAGGGTTCCTTGGCACTCATACAAGGGTTTATAAGGCATCAACCATGCCCGGATAAAAATCTAGACGTGCCGAACAACCCAAAGACGGGATCTTTGCTAGATTATTAGGGTTTCATATGCAAGTAAACATATTTACTATCTAAGTGAAGAAGAAAATACAATCTTTGTAGATCGGTCCTTCACTTTATTAGCTCCTTGTTGAAGTCCCTTCACTGCGATCGTGGTTCTCCCGGACTCTTGCATGGCTTCACGAGGCTAAAGGAGTGTCCTTGCTTGAAGTCTTCGAGGCCGAAGATGATCTACGTCGAGGGGATGCCAACTCAAGCTTCTACTTCACTAACTAGAGAATTTGTGAAGCAAACACCCTAAACTAAAGTGCTAGTCTAGTAGAGGATGGAGAAATAGAAAGTGGGTTCACTTTAGAATTTATTTTCTCACAATGTTTCACTCTCTTTTGAAAACCCTAGCAAGCTTTTCTTTTGCTCAAAGAAGAAGAAGATGAACAAATGAAAAGATGAGGATAATGATCAAGTCAAGAGAGCTAACCATGGGTGAGTGAGTATCATATACTAACTCATGTAGAGACATAACCATGGCTAATCCAAAATGGTTAGGTTAATAAAAATCTAAAGTAAAATAAAGTTAGTAGACTTTGTCAAATCATCCACAAGCTTCTACATGCTTCATGCTTGTGACAAAATATCCACTAATTTGTAATTACCTTAAATAATTATAAACCACCATTTAAAATAGAATGGTGTATGTCTTGCACACCCATGAATGATGTATCAACAACCATGATACAAAATGAAAACACATTTTAATATATATCACATATATATTAAAGTTGTGCATATGTGAGAAAAATCCTTAAGTGAACAAATGTTAGTTAATGTAAATTAGTATATCAAATATACAATTATACACTAAATTATTAAGTCAACACTTGACTTAATAATCCGGTTATATCTCATATAACCGACTAATATCCAATGCATCGACTTATCGAATCAACACTTTATTCGACAACCCGGCTATATCACATATAACCGACCGATACAAAAGGTCGTAAGAATAGAATACGGTATCACATAGATGCATTATTTTCGGTCCCACACATATCACATACGTGCCCCTATTTCGTTTTTCCTGAGCCAGTAAAACCTCTATGTAGGACTCTAAAGTCTCGTCAATACGCCGACAGTAGGTGATGATCACATCAAGCACCCACAAGCCGTCAGCGGTACTTGATGGACGTAACGGCTACCCGGGTATTGAGCGATCAGAAGATCAGCAAGCAAGCCTGCTCCAACTCCTGTAAAAGCCTGACGGTAACACTTGTCGTACAGTCCGTTCTCCTTGTCTGATATGTTGCATATCAAGTCTACGGGGGTAAACGTCAAACCCCAATAACCGATAAGTCATGCCGATGTGAGGCTCATAACGAGTCGAGAAACTACCGGTAACACTTACTAGTAAATCTCTAAATCATCCATGGCCAGGGACTTCCCTGTTATGGCCAATCGAACACAGCGCAACATCAACCCCCAATACCGGGAGAGACGAAATCCCTCCGATCGCTCATTGCCTCCATGTGACTCGGGGCTGTACCCAAAAACCACCGTTTTGCATGCCCTCTTGGACGTAATAGGGTGGAAATCAAAGCACAGTGGGAATCACACAAGACTCTATGACGATCTTGGGTCTACAGACTAACCTGCACAAGTGTCACCAGAGAACTGCCATATGACGTTAGGTATAATTCCATCTGGGAGTTCTCGGCGAGTTCGTCCAGTGTACCCAGTCTCCACTGAGCACCCGTATACCATCTCTGATGTAATACACCAATGGATATGGGATCATCCATCGCCCATCTCATGGGTCGATAAGCGTATACGCTAGTCTACTCTGGTATATCGATGCCCTATCTCGATACACCGACGACTAGGAACATTAAAGGATGTACTTATGGACTACCCTGGCCCCACTAGTATGATCTGCATCATAGTCCTAGTAGTCAAGTACACATCCTAAGGGCTTTACCAACATGTAACTATAAGACAGTATCAAGAGACATGTATACATGTTAAGATAAAGAGCCACCAGATAGCACACTATCATATCGAGCAAGAAAGTCCTCTCTATATATGTCCAAGAATCCAATATAATATACATCATCTGTACAATACTGGCCTCTAGGACATACATACAACTAACAATCTCCCACTTGCACTAGGGCCAGCTGCTGTAGTATCGCATACCAAGCATCCCGAGGAGTCTCTCAAACTGTATCTGGGGAATGGCCTTCGTGAGTGGATCCGCAGTGCTGTTCTTCGTGTCAACCCTGCTGACCTCGATCTCGCGGTGATCATCTATCTCCCGGATCAGGTGATACCGTCTCAGAATATGTCTGGATCGCTGATGGGACCACGGTTCCTTGGCCAAAGCCACCGCTCCATTGTTATCACAATACAAACGTATTGGATGCTCAATGGATGGAACCACTCCAAGTTCAGTAATGAACATCTTGATCCAGACATCCTCTTTGGCAGCATCGTTGGCAGCGATGTATTCAGCCTCCATCGTTGAGTCTGCCACGGTTTCCTGCTTGGATCTCTTCCAGCTAACCGTCCCTCCGTAAAGGGTAAAGAAAAATCCCGAGTGCGACTTAGAGTCGTCCTTATCACTCTGGAAGCTCGAATCGGTAAAGGACTCCACTTGGAGTTCTCCGTTACCATACACCAAGAGCATCTCTTTAGCCCTTCCTAAGTACTTGAGAATGCTCTTCACAGCTGTCCAGTAACTCTCTCCAGGATCAGCTTGATACCTAATCACTATACTTAGTGAGTGTGCTACATCGGTCTGGTACATAGCATCGCGTACATGATAGAGCCTACTGCCGAAACATAGGGTATCCCTTGCATGCGAGCTCTCTCCAAATCAGTCTTGGGAGACATCTCTTTGGAGAGAGTGAGCCCTGAGATCGTGGGTAAAAACCCACGTTTGGACTCTTCCATACTAAACCGCTTTAGTATGGTGTCAATGTACCTGGATTGGGACAATCCCAGTATCTGTTTGGATCTAACTCTATAGATCTTAATCCCCAAGATGTAGGAGGTATCCCCTAGATCTTTCATTGAGAATCTTTGTGATAAGAAGAGCTTGACCGATTCCAGCATAGGAATGTCATTTCTTATTAAGAGTCTGTCGTCCACGTACAATACGAGAAAGACAACCTTACTCTTTTCCACCTTCTTGTAGATACAAGGTTCATCTACGTTTTTGACGAAATCAAACACTTTGATAACGACGTCAAAGAAGATGTTCCAAATCCACGATGCTTGCTTTAATCTATAAATGGATTTAAGCAGCTTGCACATCTTCCAGCTGCTCCCACTAGCTACGAAGCCCTCTGGCTGAGTCATGTATACGCTCTCTTCTAAATCACTGTTTAGAAAGGCGGTCTTCACATCCATTTGCCAGATTTCGTAGTCATGATATGCAGCGATGGCAATAATGATCCAGATGGATTTAAACATAGCCACTGGAGAAAAGGTTTCATCATAGTCCACACTTGGTCTTTGACGAAAACCCTTTGCAACAAGTCTAGCTTTGAAAGTCTCCACTTTCCCATCTATACCAATTTTTTTCATGATGATCCACTTGCTCCCAATGGGTTTTACCCCTTCAGGAGCATCTTCCAAAGTCCATACTTTGATGGTGTACATGGATTCCATCTCGGACCGCATTGCATCCAGCCATTTCACTGAGTCAGCACTGGTGATGGCCTGCTCGAAGCTAGTTGGGTCATCATCCTCCATGATGCAATCCTCGCTCCCACCATCCATGAGAAAACCGTAGTATCTCTGAGGTGGGTGAGGAACCCTACTTGATCGGCGGAGTGGCTGGGGTTCATCGGGAACTACCGAATACTCTGGTTCCACCAGATCTTCTGTTGCAGCTTTTGCAGCTGGAACCTCTTCCTGTTCTACCTCATGACCACTAATCTCTTTTGCAAGAAATTCCTTTTCTAAAATGGTGGCATGCAGAGAAACAAACACCCTTTGTTCCTCGGTGTGGTAGAAGATATACCCTTATGAATTCTTAAGATATCCTACAAATTTGCATAGAACAGACCGTGCCTCGAGTTTGTCCGGATTTTGTCGTTTGACATAGGTTGGACAACCCCATATCTTAACATAATTAAGACATGGTCTCTTCCCTTTCCATATCTCATATGGAGTGGTAGGCACAGATTTGGTGGGAGCCATATTCAATAGATGTATGGTTGTTTCTAGCGCATACCCCAGAAGGAAATAGGTAACTCAGCTGTGCTTATCATAGAGCGCACCGTATCTAATAGGGTGCGGTTCCTCCGTTCTGATACACCGTTGTTTTGTGGTGTATATGGAGGAGTCAGCTGAGAGAGAATCCCATTCTCTTTTAGGAAGTCCAGGAATTCATTGCTCAAGTATTCACCTCTTCGATCAAATCGAAGGATTTTAATACTTTTCCCGGTTTGGTTCTCGACTTTTTGTTTATATTCTCTAAATTTCTCAAAAGCTTCAAACTTGTGTTTTATCAAGAACACATATCCGTATCTTGAGAGATCGTCAGTGAATTTAATGAAGTACGAAGAACCATCCCTGGCATGTGTAGACATGGGACCGCATACATCACTATGTATCAGTCTCAAGAGTTCAGTAACTCTTTCTCCGTGTCCCGTAAACTGAGTTTTGGTCATCTTGTCTTTGAGACATGACTGGCAAGTGTCATAAGATGAAAATTCGAACGGTTTCAAATATCCATCCTTATGCAACATAGCTAGCAATGTTGCATTTATATGACCAAGTCTACAATGCCACAAGAAGGATTCGTTCATTTCTGAACTCTTCCACTTTTGTGTGTTTGTTATGCTCAGAACTGTTGATTGATTTAGAACATAAATGCCATTGCACAACGTGCCTGATCCAACAAACTTTTGGTTCAAGAAAATGTTCATAACATTATCATGTAATACAAAATTATATCCCTCTTTACTCAATAAAGAAACCGATATAATGATGCATATCAGGTTCGGCATGTAATAGCATTCGTTCAGAACCAATGTATTACTAGTTGGTAATAAAAGGTGATATTCCCTGACGGTTTTAGCTGCAACAATTGCACCATTTCCAACCTTATGTCTTTATCACCTTCTCCAAGTTCTCAACCTTTCCTAAGCTTATGTAACTGATTACATATATGGGATCCTGACCCGGTATCTAATACACAGGACGTAGAGCAAATGGAGAAACAGTTCTCTGTAACGAACATACCAGAAGAAAATGCATCAACATGTACTTTCTTCATTCGGGTGGCATGGGAATCCTGGTATTCCCCTATATCCTGTTCGGTCCTATAACTCTTATAAGAAAGAAAGGAACCAACGTTCCCCAGCACAGTATAACACGCGGGTTCGGTCAATACATCCATATTATTATCTTGATTAAGGCATGATATGGTCGCTACCTGGAGAGAGAGAGAAGAAAACATTTTAGCGTATGCTCTTGCAAGATCAGATTGGTTATTATTTTATCTAATCAGGATGGCTCCCATTGTTTTTATCAAATCTTCCTTCAAACCCTAAAAGGAAAGACAAGCCGGGATTAATTACACTCTACAATTTCTCCAATCTTTCAGCCAGGCCAGTGTCGGTACTTTGAGGGAGGTTCCCCGTGCTTTCGCACGGACCTAATTAGAATAAACCTCGTTTTCCCAGAGGCGTAACCCCGTTGACACCTTTTGTAACGTTTTGAAAATCGTTTCGGTGAAATTTCGGAAAATCGGAAAAATGAGGGTGTTTTCAGTAAAAAGTCAAAATACAAATATCTTTATTATAAAATTAAATATACATATTCTAGCTATGTAATTGCTAGTATTTGGTGTTTATTGAGCCACTGGTAAAATTTCTAATTTTCTGAAAAATCTTCCGAAATTAATTATTTGAATATTATTTTAAGCCGTCACTAATATATTTAATTAAGGAAAATTACAAATTGGAATGAGTTGAAACAAATTTTGTGCATCATGACACACTAAAACAAAATGTAACATGTTGCTTTGAAATGAATTGGAGTTGTCATGAGGGTTCTTGAAATTATGGAATGAGTTATTAGAAATAAAAGAAAACTAAATAATTAAGAAAGGTGATTAATATATGTTATATTGAGTGTTGTCTTGACTTGGAAAAAATTCTACACTCACGTCTCCCTTAAATGGCCGAGCCCCCACATCATACACCAACAGCCTCCCAAATTAATCTAACTCATTACTCACAAAAAAAAATTAGAAAAAGAGAGAAGATTGAATATATTAATTAATGAAGTATGGGAAGTTTGACTTGTATGTACACATATTTCTCTCCCTCCCCACCTCCACTCACAGTAGCCCCCTCCCTCTTTGGCCGAACCTCCTGCTGCAATCCCCTCTTCTCCATCTCTTCTCACTTAAAAATATCTCCAATTTCATCAAAAATCCTCCAATAATCAACAATTAATTGACAAATTCAAAGCAATCCTTTATCTATCTCTTCATAGCCAATTTCTAGCATGGATTTTGGGAGCAAGAGAGTAGTTTTGGAGGCTAAGATTTTTGCAAGCTAGATCTCAATTTGTGAGGTATAAATATTTTCCCTAGGGTTTGATTGTTGGTTAGTTGCTTAATTAAATTCTTTTAAGTGTTTAATTATGAGTTTATTTGAGGGTTTGAAATGTCAAGAGAGAGAATTGGGCTCAAAATTAGAGTTTTATCACTTGAATTAGTTGTGATGTTTAGTCTAACATCTTGAGTTTTTGCAAAATGTAATCTAGTTGTTAATCTCCATATTGTTACTTGTAAATTGTTCTATTTAAGATTTTTAGCAAACTAGGTTTTTAGTAACTAATTCAAAACGTGTGATTAAAATCTAGTAAAGGTTTTTATGACATATTTAACATTTTAATTTGTTGTTTAGCAACTTAGTTCATGCAAAACTTAGTTAGTTGATGAATTGTGAATTGTTACTTTGAAAATTATTAAAATTTGTTATGTTTGCAAACTAGATTTTTGAGATTAATATTAAGAGATAAGTTTGAAATCTAATTAATATTGGTACGACTTAATTAAGATGTTTAATGAACATTTTGGCCATTAGAATCGTTAAAATGTTTAGATTGGTTAAAACATCAAGTTTTGAACCGAAATGGGAATTTATGCTAACTAGGTTTTGGAAATAAAACGATTGGTTTAATTTTATGGATTTGACGAATTAATCCCTATTTCTTATACAGTTAGTGAGTTTTGAAACCATGATTGGTACGTTTGGTGTTCTTCTCGATCAATCGGCGTTTGTACGCCGACGTCGAGGGTTTTTGGGTTGATTTGTGAAACCAACCATAGGTTTTGACCTATGTGGGATTCGTGTGTCGTTTTGGTCATGAGTCGGATTTTAATGCGATACGGTGTGTTATGATATGTAGGTACCCCCATGTGGACTTCGAGACGACAAGCAAGCGTGTGGCGACGTCGGCACCGGCGAGCGAAGATCAGGTGAGTAGATTTATATCTACGGGGAGAAGTCGGGTGGATGGCGTATAGCACCCCCGCAGTCCGTGGTGATGTATACGAATACGTATACACACATATATATTGAATATATTGTTGAGTTTTTTAATGATAAAGATAGATTTTAGGTGTGATTGGATAGGTTTAGTGTTGCGAGACCTAGAGTAGAGGTCGCACCACATTTACACACACACACATACTTGCTTACATTCTTCTTTCATATGTGTCTTTATGGGGTTATATTGTTATGTGTTCATATGGGTATGGAACTATGTGTTCACATACTGGATTTGAGGATAGTATTTGGGATTTGAGATGAGTCGATAAGATTTGACTGAGACGGCGAGAACGGTGATATGGCAGGATTCGTACTTGAGATACGTCCTGATATTATAGCGGATCTTGGGACGACGATACGGGTGAATAGTGTTATGCATTAAATGGTTGGCTTGTGATCGTGATATGAGATAAAATATGATAAGATATTCATAATTGGTCGCATTAGGCGAAGTATACCTCTTTATGACGATATATGATGATGATATCGGTTTGTATGAGGCTGTAGATCAGCAGTCAGATCATGATTGGATTGATATTATTAGTATTGTACTAGACGTAGATCAGTACCCGGATTATGATCTTTGATAAAGAAGATACCAGATGAATAATTTGATGAATGTGATATTGACCCATACCCAGATTTGGGATGTCGTACGACGGATTTACGTACTAGCTATATATTGATGTTTGATTCGCACTCCTGACTTGGGAATGACTGATTGTAGATATGGTATCGGATGTGATATTATCGAGGCGGGATCACCGACTAATGTATATATTTATATATGTATACATGTATCGACTCAGACGTTAGGCGGTTTTCTTACCTTCAGTTAGCCTGTTAGCTCAGCCCTATAGTTAGTGTAGCGGTATGACTCATAGGATTTTAAATGCAGATTTGTTATCTTTGTATCTAGTATTTAGCTCCCGCTCATTATTGCTGTTCGCTCCGCATCGCATGCTTATATTATGATTCATATTCTATTATTGATATCATGCTGTTGGGACACGAGCACCATTACCGATGACGCGTATGTACCACGTACACTTGCCGGCTCACACACATCTTCATCGGTAATTGCCATGCCACGAACACTTTAGAAAATACTATTTCATTTGACATAGGTTGTTAGCTAATAGTTTAGACATGATATTAGTATACTTGCATTATATGCTAATTTAGACATTGTAGTTATTACTTGCTACTTCTTGCATACTATTATTCATTGTTATGCCGCATTCATGGATTCTCATGCCTATATTCATGGTTTTACATGCTATTGATGATTTGGATTCGGATTTCCATGATATTTTTTGGATTTGGGGGAAAACCGCAAAACTTATATAAACTTCTTTTCTCTCTTTTTAAATAAAAAGTGCGGTTTTCCCATGATGTATGAGTCGTCCACCATGAGTTTGCTGATGGATTTCGAGACCCGATTCGAGGAGATGGAGGAACCGTTTCGGGTACATGGTGGACCCGGTGCGGTACCCCGGGGCAAGAGGATCGCAGATGATGGTGTTGAGCCTGGCAGGGGAGCACTACCGACCGGTGATTTATCCGACGCGTCGGATATCCGGAGGATACCGTCGTGGTCATGAGATGGATGGTAGGGGGCGGTCTGGACTGACGGCGCCCTAGAAATTGTGATTGAGACATTGAGATTTTGAGATATTGAGGTACAGAGATTGCGACACGAAGATATGGAGATATTTGGATATTTGTTTTGTGTCGATGCTAGGCACTGTTTATGCTGATTTCATTTATGATACCTCATTTTAAAAATACAGAAATCTCACTATTTTATGAAAGCAGTTTTCTTCAGTACTTGCATTCTATTTCATGCATTCATACATAATCCATATGATACATTGCTACCTGAGGTACTGACACGGGCACATGGGATTACACTCGGGTTAGATATTTACCCTAGCTATTGTTATAGGCTGCTGGTTATTTTTATTTGAGGATATATTATGATTGTATGACTTAGGATTGCGTTGTTCATGCGATTTCAGTTCGTAGATGTTTCTATTCACGAGTTGGCAACTCAATCGCCGTTGTGCCACAGTTTCTTGCAGGTTTTGCCGTACAGGTTTCATTACGGCTTTGCTGGCACTACTTCCATTTCCGGATGATTTGCTAGTAGGTGGGTTTATTGTATCGTACCCATCAGTATACTTTGTAATATTAGCAACCCTATCTTAGTGCTTAGCGCTCAGAAAGAGGTCTTCTCTTTTTCTATTATTCTGTTGTATCTAGAAGTTCCATCAACCAAACCTGTATTTATTTTTGAGATAGTGACCAGTGATGTTATTCTTTCGACCTTAGAGTCGCGCGTTATATTTCTGTGGATTTCTTATTGTTTTGAGTTTCCTTTTGACTTTTGATCCTCGCCCTTGGCGTTGTATATTATATTGCTTGTGTGGTTGTGACCGTCGATTGACGAAGAGCTAGCTCCCGCTTTGGGATGCCTTTTTATTGATTTCGTATACTATTCATGTGTATCCCGTTTAGGGGCCAGTATTTACAAAGGAGACTCTGCCGAAATTTTCAGTAAATATCTGGTGTTTTTAAAAACGCATAATTCGGCTTATGCTATTAAAACTAATTAATTTAAATTGGTTTTCCTTCACTCTACTACTTTTCTTGGTTTGGATTTTGGGGTTTTCGGCTTACTTAGATTACGTATGCCTCAATACGTTTCGTAGTTTAAGTGCCGGTCATGTTCCGTACTTTCGGGACGTGACAAAGTTGGTATAAGAGCGTTAGGTTTTACCTTCGGAGTATAGGATGACCCTTGGTTGATGGAATAGGTGACTAAAGTAGAGTGACGTACCGTGGGTATGTTCCGCGGCATACTTACAATACGCTACTCCACTTAAGAAGCCTTAGGATGTACATTTCTTTGTTCAGTATTATATTCATTCCTGATCTAGCCTCATCGGTATCAGTTATGGTTTTGCTGCCTTGATTACGGCAGGGAGAGCTACGGCTAGAGTTGCGGTCAGCACAAGCTCGTTCATCGTCACGAACGAGGACTGACCAGGGCGTAATTCCGGCGACACACGATTGCAGAGATGTGACATTTTACTGTGTTTTCGCGCCACGAGCGTTTGGCGGATCGCCTTTACGTGATTTCTTGTGCGTGCCGATCAGTACCAGAGGATTGGGCCACTGACAGAGGCCAGCCAGATTTTGATGACCGTTGATGTATGGCTTATTCATGATGATTGAGGCACTGTTCAACGTGCAGACGAGTGAGCCAGTTGTTCCTGCGAACGACGAGATATCGCCTCAGAGGTTGGAGCTATTGCGGTACGGGTTATACTAAGAGATGATAGAAGGTCTCTAGTCACCAAGGATGAATGACTAGGACATGTGGTTCGTTCGCTACCCCGATGCGAGGTCATCAGATAGATTGATTCCATCTAGAGACGACTTCACGCGGAGACGTTGAGAGTCGACAGAGACGATCCAATGTCAGCAACCTATTATTCCAAGTTTAAAGTATTCGGAAAGATATGCAGGCAATTCTATGGACCCTCTAGAAGAATGAAACCCTAACTCGACTTAATGACCGTGTGAAAGCCTTTGAACCTTAGGGTTTGCGGCAGTTCCGCGGCGCCATTAGTGAGGCTTGGGTTTGCCCTTCTACGGCTGGACCATCGATGCTGTGGTACGTACTCGATACTATTAAACTGTACCCAAGATGTTGAGCTCTTGGGGGATTATGAGGTTTTGACGAATCGATCGAATGGTTCGACTTCATTCGGATGCAAGGTGGTGAGATGCATTCTTGGGAGACTCCAGATACGAGGATAGCTGTTAGAGCTCAATCCATGCAGCCACGACGAGACGAGTCCGAAGCAGTCGACATTAGAAAAAGTGGAGTAAGAGGTTCGTACGAGATCTTGATGAGACGACGTTCCACTCCGCTGACATCGGAGATGCGATACGCGTGCCGAGGCATTGTACTTGGATATACCTTCCAGAAGGAGTCGCGAGTTCCGGAACGAGAACAGATCTAGTAAGGGACGATGACTTCCTGACAGTTTGGCAGATATGAGATTTGGGATGATCTCGACAGGACCTTTCTGGAATGAATTACGAGGAGACTTGGACCCAGGAGTGGTCATGTTACGCACACCGGCAGGCCAGAGTTTAGGATCGTCGACGAGACATGCTATGAGTGACCACGACAGTTGGCCATAGATTCTTGGAGGCTGTGCTTGAGCGGGACTATTCCGCCATATTTGATTTCGGTATTTTGGGCGGTCTATTTGCATGATTGATTTTGATGATGGAGTTTCATGATATTTGTTTTCATGCACTATGGTTGCACCTACTGAGTAATTACGATTTTTGCACAGTTGTTGCACCTGATATCGTTTTCGTGCCTTGGTTTCACATGTTTATGATTTTATGGGTTTCATACAGTGAGATGATTTTGTGCGTATGTACGCACACGATTTGGTTTTTGCACTCGGTATAGTTCATATATGCTTGCAGTGCAGTGATACACATTTTGTGCACTTAGATGCACAGGACTTCGATTTCGATTGTGATGTTTGAATTTGTTTTGTGCACCTTGTGCACTTGATTGGATTTTGCGCATGTTCGGTGCTTGATATTGGATTTCATGATTTCGTGCTTGATGGATGCATCTGATTTTGGTTTTTCGCGCATGTTGGGAGCATGTTATGAGATACGATTTTGGTGCACACCAGATGCACTAAATCGAGATTCTTCGTGCATGTCAGAAGCACCTGTTTTTGCTGTCAGGCACACCTGTTGCCCTTGACAGATGTTTCGTGCACACCCGATGCACTCAGATGTTGTTTCTGTGCATATGTATGGCACATCCATGGATTTTGATTTCCGTGCGCACCAGACGCACGTAGTATTTATATGCATATTTTAGGACTGATTTCTTATGGAGCAGTACGTTTTTATGATGATTGCTATGAGTTTTTGTACTGAGCAGGACTAGTCAGAGGACAGTACCTGAATATATTTTGCATGCATTGATAGTTATTGAAGGGATTTCCAAAAAGCGAGCTATAGTCTCAGTATTTACCTACGTGTCTGATATGACACGGAATGTTTAAAACAAGGAGACCCTTCTAAATTGTTTCCAAAACGGCGGGACGTGCATATTAAACAAAGGATATATATATGTAGTTATTTTCTTACAATAGACGTCCGCCACTGTGCAGTGCTGCGAGCATCGCACAGCGATTTGAAAAAGATTTGGCATGCATTGCTTCCAGATGTTTTAATGATGTATATCATATTGATTTTCATTTTGGATTTAGACATTGTGTCTTCACCATGACTCCGATGATTGCGGGATGCTGGATGGAGTTTTGATTTTGAGTTATATGCTCATTTTTCAGGCGCATGCATTGCGCTACGATATATGTTTTATGTATTTATGATTTCGGAGCCCCGACGACTTGATGGTTTTGCTGAAATATTTTAGTATTTAGGGGGAGTTATAAATTAAATTCGGGGACCGAATTTCTTTAAGGGGTGAAGACTGTAACGTTTTGAAAATCGTTTCGGTGAAATTTCGGAAAATCGGTAAAATGAGGGGGTTTTCTGTAAAAAGTCAAAATACAAATATATTTATTATAAAATTAAATATAAATATTCTAGCTATGTAATTGCTAGTATTTGGTGTTTATTGAGCCACTGGTAAAATTTCTAATTTTCTGAAAAATCTTCCAAAATTAATTATTTTAATATTATTTTAAGCCGTCACTAATACATTTAATTAGGGAAAATTACAAATTGGAATGAGTTGAAACAAATTTTGTGCATCATGACACACTAAAACAAAATGTAACAAGTTACATTGAAATGAATTGGAGTTGTCATGAGGGTTCCTGAAATTATGGAATGAGTTATTAGAAATAAAAGAAAACTAAATAATTAAGAAAGGTGATTAATATATGTGATATTGAGTGTTGTCTTGACTTGGAAAAAATTCTACACTCACATCTCCCTTAAATGGCCGAGCCCCCACATCACACACCAACAGCCTCCCAAATTAATCTAAATCATTACTCACAAAAAAAAAATAGAAAAAGAGAGAAGATTGAATATATTAATTAATGAAGTATGGGAAGTTTGACTTGTATGTACATATATTTCTCTCTCTCCCCACCTCCACTCACAGCAGCCCCCTCCCACTTTGGCCGAACCTCCTGCTGCAATCCCCCCTTCTCCATCTCTTCTCACTTAAAAATATCTCCAATTTCATCAAAAATCCTCCAATAATCAACAATTAATTCACAAATTCAAAGCAATCCTTTATCTATCTCTTCTTAGCCAATTTCTAGCATGGATTTTGGGAGCAAGAGAGTAGTTTTGGAGGCTAATATTTTTGCATGCTAGATCTCAATTTGTGAGGTATAAATATTTTCCCTAGGGTTTGATTGTTGGTTAGTTGCTTAATTAAATTCTCTTAAGTGTTTAATTATGAGTTTATTTGAGGGTTTGAAATGTCAAGAGAGGGAATTGGGCTCAAAATTAGAGTTTTATCACTTGAATTAGTTGTGATGTTTAGTCTAATATCTTGAGTTTTTGCAAAATGTAATCAAGTTGTTAATCTGCATATTGTTACTTGTAAATTGTTCTATTTAAGATTTTTAGCAAACTAGGTTTTTAGGAACTAATTCAAACCGTGTGATTAAAATCTAGTAAAGGTTTTTATGACATATTTAACATTTTAATTTGTTGCTTAGCAACTTTGTTCATGCAAAACTTAGTTAGTTGATGAATTGTGAATTGTTACTTTGCAAATTGTTAAAATTTGTTATGTTTGCAAACTAGATTTTTGAGATTAATATTAAGAGATAAGTTTAAAATCTAATTAATATTGGTATGACTTAATTAAGATGTTTAATGAACATTTTGGCCATTAGAATTGTTAAAATGTTTAGATTGGTTAAAACATCAAGTTTTGAACCGAAATGGGAATTTATGCTAACTAGGTTTTGGAAATAAAACGATTGGTTTAATTTTATGGATTTGACGAATTAATCCCTATTTCTTATACAGTTAGTGAGTTTTGAAACCATGATTGGTACGTTTTGTTTTCTTCTCGATCAATCGGCGTTTGTACGCCGACGTCGAGAGTTTTTGGGTTGATTTGTGAAACCAACCATAGGTTTTGACCTATGTGGGATTCGTGTGTCGTTTTGGACATGAGTCGGATTTTAATGCGATACGGTGTGTTATGATATGTAGGTACCCCCATGTGGACTTCGAGACGACAAGCAAGCACGTGGCGACGTCGGCACCTGCGAGCGAAGATCAGGTGAGTAGATTTATATCTACGGGGAGAAGTCGGGTGGATGGCGTATAGCACTCCCGCAGTCCGTGGTGATGTATACGAATACGTATACACACATATATATTGAATATATTGTTGAGTTTTTTGATGATAAAGATAGATTTTAGGTGTGATTGGATAGGTTTAGTGTTGCGAGACCTAGAGTAGAGGTCGCACCACATTTACACACACACATACTTGCTTACATTCTTCTTTCATATGTGTCTTTATGGGGTTATATTGTTATGTGTTCACATGGGTATGGAACTATGTGTTCACATACTCGATTTGAGGATATTATTTGGGATTTGAGATGAGTCGATAAGATTTGACTGAGACGGCGAGAACGGTGATATGGCAGGATTCGTACTTGAGATACGTCCTAATGTTATAGCAGATCTTTGGACGACGATACGGGTGAATAGTGTTATACATTGAATGGTTGACTTGTGATCGTGATATGAGATAAGATATGTTAAGATATTCATAATAGGTCACATTAGGCGAAGTATACCTCTTTATGACGATATATGATGATGATATCGGTTTGTATGAAGCTGTAGATCAGCAGTCAGATCATGATTGGATTGATGATATTTGTATTGTACTAGACGTAGATCAGTACCCCGATTATGATCTTTGATAAAGAAGATACCAGATGAATAATTTGATGAATGTGATATTGACCCATACCCAGATTTGGGATGCCGTACGACGGATTTACAGACGAGCTATATATTGATGTTTGATCCGCACTCCTGACTTGGGAATGACTGATTGTAGATATGGTATCGGATGTGATATTATCGAGGCGGGATCACCGACTAATGTATATATTTATATATGTATACATGTATCAACTCAGACGTTAGGCGGTTTCCTTATCTTCAGTTAGCCTGTTAGTTCAGCCCTATAGTTGGTGTAGCGGTATGACTCATAGGATTTTAAATGCAGATTTGTTATCTTTGTGTCTAGTATTTAGCTCCCGCTCATTATTACTGTTCACTCCGCATCGCATGCTTATATTATGATTTATATTCTATTATTGATATCATGCTGTTAGGACACCAGCACCATTACCGATGACGCGTATGTACCACGTACACTTGCTTGCCGGCTCACACACATCTTCATCGGTAATTTCCATGCCACGAACACTTTAAAAAATACTATTTCATTTGACATAGGTTGTTCTCTAATAGTTTAGACATGATATTACTATACTTGCCTTATATGCTAGTTTAGACATTGTAGTTATTACTTGTTACTTCATGCATTCTGTTATTCATTGTTATGCCGCATTCATGGATTCTCATGCCTATATTCATGGTTTTACATGCTATTGATGATTTGGATTCGGATTTCCATGAGATTTTCTGGATTTGGGGGAAAACCGCAAAACTTATATAAACTTCTTTTCTCTCTTTTTAAATAAAAAGTGCGGTTTTCCCATGATGTATGAGTCGTCCACCATGAGTTTGCTGATGGATTTCGAGACCCGATTCGAGGAGATGGAGGAACCGTTTCGGGTACATGGTGGACCCGATGCGGTACCCCGGGGCAAGAGGATAAAGATGATGGCGTTGAGCCTGGCAGGGGAGCACTACCGACCGGTGATTTTACCTGACGCGTCGGATATCCGGAGGATACCGTCGTGGTCTTGAGATGGATGGTAGGGGCCGGTCTGGACTGACGGCGCCCTAGATATTGTGATTGAGACATTGATATTTTGTGATATTGAGGTGCAGAGATTGCGACACGGAGATATCGAGATATTTGGATATTTGTTTTGTGTCGATGCTAGGCACAGTTTATGCTGATTTCATTTATGATACCTCATTTTAAAAATACAGAAATCTCACTAATTTATGAAAGCAGTTTTCTTCGGTACATGCATTCTGTTTCATGCATTCATACATAATCCATATGATAGATTGCTACCTGAGGCACTGACACGGGCACATGGGATTACACTCGGGTTAGATATTTACCCTAGCCATTGTTATAGGCTGCTGGTTATTTTTATTTGAGGATATATTATGATTGTATGACTTAGGATTGCGTTGTTCATGCGATTTCTGTTCGTAGATGTTTCTATTCACGAGTTGGCAACTCACCCCCGTTGTGCCACAGTTTCTTGCAGGTTTTGCCGTACAGGTTTCATTACGGCTTTGCTGGCACTACTTCCATTTCCGGGTGATTTGCTAGTAGGTGGGTTTATTGTATCGTACCCATCAGTATACTTTGTATATATTAGCAACCCTAGCTTAGTGCTTAGCGCTCAGAAAGAGGTCTTCTCTTTTTCTATTATTCAGTTGTATCTAGAAGTTCCATCAACCAAACCTGTATTTATTTTTGAGATAGAGACCAGTGATGTTCTTCTTTCGTCCTTAGAGTCGCGCGTTATATTTCTGTGGATTTCTTGTTGTTTTGAGTTTCCTTTTGAGTTTTGATCCTCGCCCTTGGTATTGTATATTATATTACTTGTGTGGTTGTGATCGTCGATTGACGAAGAGCTAGCTCCCGCTTGGAGATGCCTTTTTATTGATTTCGTATACAATTCATGTGTATCCCGTTTAGGGGCCAGTATTTATATAGGAGACTCTGCCGAAATTTTCAGTAAATATTTGGTGTTTTTAAAAACGCATAATTCGGCTTATGCTATTAAAACTACTTGATTTAAATTGGTTTTCCTTCACTCTACTACTTTTCTTGGTTTGGATTTCGGGGTTTTCGGCTTACTTAGATTACGTATGCCTCAATACGTTTCGTAGTTTAAGTTCCGGTCATGTTCCGTACTTTCGGGACGTGACACCTTTCTAGACACCTACTTGATTGGGTAATTGTCCTGTGTAAAACTCTCCCCGGGGTAACAATTACTCGCAGTGGGTATCGGGATCCAACTGTCTCATAGAAGGTATGCAATCTCATTGCAAATTTCAACACTTGAAATTCCCGATAATATTTTGCCCCTAACGTGCTATGACCTTGACGAAAGCCAACAAACCATAGCCCGCTGGTCAAGTTCAACCCGTACATTTCTTGACTGAATTAAACCCACCCGCACGACCCTTGACGAAAGCTAACAAAGCCGTACGACTACCCTAATCCAATCGCATCATATGTAGCAAATAAGCAGCATATAGCTACCGCACACTACACCTTGACGAAAGCCAACAAATGCAGCATGGATACTATATACAACTTATCTGAAATGACGGAGGTCTACGACAGGTTTTTCTGAAAACCTATTGCGTAATGAACATGATATCGTTGTAAAATCGAGTGAATTTTGAAATGGAGTGATTTTGAGGCTTTCATTAGTTTTGCATACATACATCTAACAACAAGTTACCAGGTTCTAGGGTCCAGTGGGAGGCCATCTTGAGGAGTCGAGACCGGGTCTCCTAACCCTAGAATTTGTAAGGTTGCTTGCCGCTCTCGTAGGGGTCTAGGGATGTGGGTTTGGCTATTCATCGCGACCGTGGAATCCGTGTTTTATACAGGCTCAAAATAAAACACGGACCTCCTATTATATCTAATATTTCATATGTTATCTTCTGCTGCTGATATTATGTGATGTGATCATATTATATGCGTGAAACGAATGCTTTATTATTTTATATATGATATATAATAAACGTTGCTTATGTTTTGTACCCGCGCTAGTCCCGTCCCTGTTTGCCGTTAGTTAAGTAACCTAACGGTGCATAACGGGACACTGTGGCGAATGCGGATGGCATAAGCATACATTGTATTTTCGTTTCTTCTGTGATGCTTAGGAAGCTTAATTGATGGGATTCATTAATGAGATTAAAGAAAGAAAAAGAAACCTAAAAGAAGTTGTAGAATCATATTTATAAAAAGTGTAGCTCTAGTTTTTGCTTTGCATAGCGGTATTTCTTGTAGAATATCCAGCACCTTATTCGATAAGGAAATAGCTGTTAGGTTTACCTAGCACCTCATCAAGGGTTTGGAAGCATCACATGTGCCAAAATCAAATTTTTAAGGTGCTAAGTGAACATGCAAAGAATCATAACTAGAAATTTAGGGTTTCTTATGACTAAGCATCACATGCAAAAGAAAAAGTATCACTAAGAGTGGAGATTACAACCTTTGTAGACCTCCCTTGGTGACTCCTTGGCACTTTGAGAGTTTGGAACGGATCGATAGAAGCCTTCCTAGTACACGAAGATCCACTCGAAATCCATTTGCCCAAAGCTCCTTGCTTTACTTGATATGTGAATGAAGTAGAGGAAACACCCTACACAAATGGGCTAGATGTGTGTAGTATGATGATGTGGTTTGTATTCTATAATCAAAACTCTTTCTTTTTATCAACTTCACTCAAAGAAATTTTCAAGAGAGGAAGAAGAAGATGGTGGCTAAGCTTGAGCTCAAAAGAAAATGTTATGAGTGAATTATTGAAATGAGAAAAGAATAATCCATATTAATCCTTCTCACTTCAACCATAGTTAGAATTATCTAGATCTTTATCAAATGAGTTTAAAAGGCAAAAGGATAATTAACTCAAGGTTAAAAAGTGGTTGAAGCATGGTCAAAGATGATAAACATTAACCTTGTGTGAATTATCCTTTCCTTTATTCAAAATGATAAATAAATAGAAAATTGCTACAATATGAGTCTTGCATTGCCACCAAAAATGTATCAACAACCATGATACAATGTATGTATGTATGTATCCATGCACATCATCATGTGCATACATGCATGCATACAAAAATAGAAAAAAAGAATTTAATTAAAGAATTAATCTAAAAGTCATTTGTTAAATCAACACTTGATCTTGCAAACCGGTCATATCACATACGACCCGACCAATAGAAAATGCCCGATTAATATACGGTATCACATATCCGTATTTAATCAGGTCCCCGCGCATATCTCATATGCACGCCACATCTTTTCACCTGAGCCAGGAAACTTCATTGTGGGACTCTAAGACTCGTCAATACGCCGGCAGTAAGTAATGATCATATCAAATACCTACAAGCCGCAAGCGGTCAGCTAAACGTAACGGCCACCCGGGTATTCAGCGATCAGAAGAAAACCAACGAAGCTCTCAAAACTCCCGTCGAGCCAACCGGCAACACTACCGTACAGTCCGGTCACTTTATCAGATATGCTGCAAATCGAGTCTAGGGATGGTAACGTCGACCCCAATAACTCAATATGTCGTGCCGATGAATGGTCTATAACAGATCGAGAAACTACTGATAACACTTATCAGTAAATCTCAACAGCCCTGGCCAGGGACTTACTGATATAGCCAATCGAGCACATCACAATATCAACTTCCAATACCGGGAGAGACGAAACCCCTCCTATCGCTCATCGCCTTCGTGTGTCTCGGGACTGTACCCAACGGCCACCTGTTTGCACGACTCAGTAGAGCCGTGGTAGGGTGGTAATCAAAGTACAGTGGGAGAACACACAAGACTCTATGACGATCTCGGGTCTACAGACTAACCTGCACCAGTGTCACCTGAGAACTGCTATCCGATGATAGATATAATTCCATATAGGAGTTCTCGGTGAGTCCGTCCAGTGTACCCAGTCACCACTGAGCACCCATATACAATCTCGATGTCAAACATCGATGAATGTGGGAACATCCATCGCCCATCATATGGGTCTAGTATCATATACGCTAGTCTACTCTGGTATATCGATGCCCCGTCTCGATACACCTACGACTAGGGACATTCCAGGATATGATTATAAACTACAGATGTCCCATTAGTATGAATAAAAGCACCATGTGTGAATGAATAAAAGCATGATGAAATCAACATGTCATATAAAGAAGAACCAGATAGCATACTATCATGTCGAGCACGAATGTAAACTGAATATATATATATATATATATATACATGTATAAATACATCCACTATCATATAATGGCCTCTAGGGCATACATATATCCAACAAGAGCCGAGATCCCTTCACCGGGAGTGATCTCTTTAGCGAAACTAGCAGATGCTACAAACTCACGGTTTAGTTTTTTATTGCTTCTATAGTTCTTGCTTTGCATAGTGGTATTTGTGAAATATCCCGCACCTTATTCGATAAGGAAAGAGCCGAGATCCCTTCACCGGGAGTGACCTCTTTAGCGAAACTAGTAAAAGCCTAAAAAACACTCCTTTTTTCAAAATCACTTGCTTCTACAGCGATATCAAGTTCATTACGCTCATGGTTTTCTGAAAAACCTCCGTAGCCCTCCGTCATTTCAGATAAAGACTATTTAGTATTCGTGCTGCGTTTGTTGGCCTTTGTCAAGGCGTAGTGTACGGTATCTGACCAGTA
The DNA here is from genome assembly GCA_030015575.1 of Agapanthus africanus. Classification (NCBI taxonomy): domain Eukaryota; kingdom Viridiplantae; phylum Streptophyta; class Magnoliopsida; order Asparagales; family Amaryllidaceae; genus Agapanthus; species Agapanthus africanus. Next base: position 330,355,614 of record JASDDO010000022.1, read on the forward strand.
CGTATCTGCTAAAGCATGTGATGTGATTGGATTAGGGTAGTCGTGCGCCCTTGTTGGCCTTTGTCAAGGGTCATATGGGTGGGTTTAATTCAATCGGGAAATGACGGGTTGAACTTGACTAGCATCCTATGGTTTGTTGGCCTTTGTCAAGGTCATAGGGAGTTAAAGGAAAAAGAATTATCGGGAATTTCAAGTGTTGAAATTTGCAATGAGATTGCATACCTTCTATAAGATAGTTGGATCCTGATACCCACTGCGAGTAAGAGTTACTCCTGGGAGTGTTTTACACATGACAATTAGCCGATCAAGTAGGTGTCGAGAAAGGTGTTTACGGGGTTATGCCTCTGGGAAAACGAGGTTTATTTTAATTATGTCCGTGCAAAAGCACGGGGAACCTCCCTCAAAGTACCAACACTGACCTGGCTGAAAGATTGGCGAACTTGTAAAGTGTAATTAATTCCGGCTAGCCTTACCTTTTAGGGTTTGAAGGAAGATTTGATGAAAACAGTGGGATCCATCCTGATTAGATAAGATAATAACCAATCTAATCTTGCAGGAGCATACACTAAAGTGTTTTCTTCTCTCTCTCTCTCCAGGTAGCGACCATGTCAGGCCTTAATCAAGATAATAATATGGATGTATTGACCGAACCCGCTTATTATACTGAGCAGGGAAACGTTGGTCCCGCTCCAACTTATAATTGTTATAAGTTTGAGCAGAAAATAGGACAATATCCATATTCTCACAACGCCCAAACGAAGAATAAGCATGCTGATGCATCTTCTTCGGGTGTGTTAGTTATCGAGAACTATTTCTCAGTTCACTCTACGTCCTGGGAATTAGATACCGGATTGGGATCCCACATATGTAATATGTTAAATGGGCTACAGAAAGGTAGGGAACTGGGAGAGGGTGATCATTCCATAAGAGTAGGGAATGGTGCAAATGTTGTAGCCAAAGTAGTTGGCGAATATCACCTTGTGTTACCAAATGGTAATACATTGATTCTGAATGAATGCTATTACATTCCCACCCTGATATGCAGTATTATATCAGTTTCTTTATTGAGTAAAGAAGGATTTAATTTTGCAGTACAGGATAATGTTATGAACATCTTCCTGAATCAAAATTTGATTGGATCAGGCTCATTAAATAATGGCATATACATTCTAAACCAAACCACGGTTCTTAATGTAAAAAACACACACAAGAGGAAGAGTTCAGAAATGAACGAATCCTTCTTGTGGCATTGTAGACTAGGTCATATCAATGCGACATGACTTGCTAAGTTACACAAGGATGGATATTTGAATCCGTTCGAATTTTCATCATATGACACTTGCCAGTCATGTCTTAAAGGCAAGATGAACAAAACTCCGTTTAGTGACACGGAGAAAGAGTTACGGTACTCTTGGGACTGATACATAGTGATGTATGTGGTCCAATGTATACATATGCCAGGGATGGTTCCTCGTACTTCATTACATTCAATGACGATCTCTCAAGATTCAGACATGTGTTCCTGTTGAAACACATGTCTGAAGCTTTTGAGAAATTCCAAGAATATAAGAAGGAAGTCGAGAACAAAACGGGCAAAAGTATTAAGATCCTTCGATCTGATCGAGGAAGAGAATTCTTGAGCAATGAGTTTCTAGACTATCTAAAAGAGAATGGGATTCTCTCTCAGCTTACTCCTCCTTATACACCACAGCACAATGGTGTATCGGAGCGGAGGAATTGCACCCTATTAGATATGGTGTGCTCTATGATGAGCACTGCTGAGTTGCCAATTTCCTTTTGAGGGTTATGCGCTTGAGACAGCAGCATACCTATTGAATCAAGTTCCATTTAAATTTGAACCTACCACACCATATGAGATATGGAGCGGGAAGAGGCCATGTCTTAAATGAGTTAAGCTATAGGGTTGTCCGGCCTATGTCAAAAGGAAAAATCCGGACAAACTCGAGGCACGGTATGTTCTTTATAGGTTTGTGGAATATCCTAAACATTCACATGGATATCTTTTCTACCACGGCGAGGAACAAAAGGTGTTTGTTTCTCGACATGCCACCTTTTTAGAAAAGGAATTTCTTGCAAAAGAAATTAGTGGAGACGAGGTAAACCTGGAAGAAACTTCAGCTACACAAACTACAACTAAAGATTTAGTGGAACCAGAGGATTCAGTGGTTCCCAACGAACCCCAGCCCCTCCACCAATCTAATAGGTTTCCTCATCCACCTGAGAGATACTACGGTTTTCTTATAGACGGTGGGAGCGAGGATTGCATCATAGAAGCTAATGAACCGACTAGCTTCAAGCAGGCCATTACGTGTGGAGACTCTGTGAAGTGGCTGGATGCAATGCGATCTGATGTGGAATCCATGTACACCAACAAAGTATGGACTTTGGAAGTTGCTCCTGAAGGGGTAAAACCCATTGGGAGCAAATGGATCTTTAAGAAGAAACTTGGTGTAGATGGAAGAATTGAGACTTTCAAAGCTAGACTTATTTCTAATGGTTTTCGTCAAAGACCAGGTGTAGATTATGATGAAACCTTTTCTCCAGTGGCTATACTTAAGTCCATCCGGATCCTACTTGACATTGTTACATACCATGACTACGAAATCTGGAAAATGGATGTTAAGACCGCCTTTGTAAATGGTGATTTAGAGGAGTGCGTGTACATGACTCAGCCAGAGGGCTTCGTAGACAGTGGGAGCAGCGGAAAGGTGTGCAAGCTGCTTAAATCCATCTACGGTTTAAATCAAGCATCACGGAGTTGGAACAACTATTTTCATGTGGTAGTCAAAGAGTTTGACTTCATCAAGAACGTAGATGAACCTTGTAAATACAAGAAAGTTGCAGAGAGTAAGGTTGTCTTCCTCGTATTGTACTTGGATAACATACTCTTGATAGGAAATGATGCTCCTATGCTGCACTCGGTCAACCTCTTCTTATCACATAGTTCTCAATGAAAGATCTAGGTGATACTTCCTGCATTTTGGGGATTAAGATCTATAGAGATATATCTAAACGGATACTGGGATTGTCCCAATCCAGGTACATTGACACCATACTAAAGAGGTTTAGTATGAAAGAATCCAAGCGTGTGAACCAACCCACGATCTCTGGACTCACTCTCTCCAAAGAGATGTCTCCTAAGACTAATTTGGAGAGAGCTCGCATGCAATGGATACCCTATGCTTCGGCAGTAGGCTCTATCATGTACGTGATGCTATGTACCAAACCCGATGTAGCATACTCACTAAGTGTAGTGAGTAGGTATCAAACAGATCCTGGAGAGAGTCACTGGACAGCTGTGAAGAACATTCTCAAGTACATTAGAATGACTAAGGAGATGTTCTTCGTGTATGGTAACAGAGAACTCCAGGTGGAGTCCTTTACCGATTCATGCTTCCAAAGTGATAAGGACGACTCTAAATCGCACTCGGGATTTTTCTTTACCCTGAATGGAGGGGCGGTTTGTTGGAAGAGTTCCAAGCAAGAAACCGTGGCAGACTCGACAATGGAGGCTGAATACATCGCTCCCAATGATGCTGCCAAAGAGGCTGTCTTGATGAAGAAGTTCATCACTGAACTTGGTGTGGTTCCGTTCATTGTGCATCCAAAACCTTTGTATTGTGATAACAATGGAGCTGTGGATATGGCCAAGGAACCCAGGTCCCATCAGAGATCCAGACATATTCTGAGGCGGTAACACCTGATCCGGGAGATAGATGATCACCGCGAGTTCTAGGTCAGGAGAGTTGACATGAAGGACAACACCACAGATCCACTCACGAAGGCCATACCCTAGATAAAATTTGAGAGACTCTTCGGGATGTTGGGTATGAATACTACAACAGCTGGCTTTAGTGCAAGTGGGAGATTGTTAGTTATATATATGCCCTAGAGGCCATTGTTGTACATATGATGTGTATTATAGTGGATACTTGGAAATATATATATAGAGGACTTTCTTGCTCGACATGATAGTATGCTATTTAGTTTCACTTTATCTTAACATGTTGACTTGTATTGGTTTACTGTCTTGCTCTAACATTTTGATAAAGCCCTTAGGATATGTACTCGACTACTGGGACTATGATGCAGATCATACTAGTGGGGCCAGGGTAGTCCAAGAGTACATCCTATAACTGTTCCTTGTCGAGGGTGTATCGAGACAGGACATCGATACTCCAGAGTAGACTAGCGTATACGATTCTCGACCCATATGATGGGCGATGGATGATCCCATATCCATTGGTGTTTGACATCAGAGAAGGTATACGGGTGCTCAGTGGAGACTGGGTACACTGAACGGACTCGCCGAGAACTCCTAGATGGTATTATGCCTATCGTCAGATAGCAGTTCTCTGGTGACACTGGTACAGGTTCGTCTGTAGACCCGAGATCGTCATAGAGTCTTGCGTGATTTCCACTGTGCTTTGATTTCCACCTTACCACATTCATGAGAACGTGCAAAACGGTGGCCTTTAGGTACAGTCCCGAATCACATGGAGGCAATGAGCAATAGGAGGGGTTTCTTCTCTCCCGGTACTGGGGGTTGATGTTGCGATGTGTTCGATTGGCTATAACTGGAAGTCCCTGGCCAGGGCTGATATGGAGATCTACTGGTAAGTGTTATCAGTAGTTTCTCGACCCATTATGAGACTTACATCGACATGACTTATCGGTTACTGGGGTCTGACGTTTACCACCCCTAGAGTGGATATTCGACATATCAGACGAAAAGACTGGACTGTATGGTAGTGTTACTGATTGGATTCACAGGAGTGTATGCAGGCTTGCTTGTTGATCTTCTGATCGCTCAATACCCGGGTGGCTATTACGTTTAGCTGACCGCTTGCAGCTTGTGGGTGTTTGATATGATCATCACCTACTGCCGGCGTATTGACGATTCTTTAGAGTCCTACACAGAGGTTTCCTGGCTCAGGAAAAACGGAGTAGGAGCACATATGTGATATGTGCGGGACTGAGAATAATACGTATATGTGATACCATATTAGACTCTCGCGATATGTGATATCGGCCGGGTATATGTGATATAGACGGGTCATCGGATCAAGTGTTGATTCGATGAACTGATACATGTTATATTAGTCGGTTATATGTAGTATAGCTGGATTATCGGTTCAAGTGTTGATTCGATAATTTAATGTATTATTATATATGTGATACATTACATTACATTAACTAATATAAGCTCACTTAAATGATTCTTTTTCTCACTTGATGATACATTGATATATATGTGATATATGTTAAATGTATTATTTTCTTTTGTTACATTATATATTATATATGTGATATATAATATTGTAACATGTTAGGGTTACAATTGCAACTAGTGTTTTGAGATTAAACCATGCTTGGGTTTGGTTTAGAGTTGATGTTTTACATTGGGTTAATACTAAATTGTGTTAATATTTATCCATGTTGACTTAGTCCACCCTCCTTGATATTTATTAGATATTTGTTAACCCAAACCCTAACCCTAGTCCATGGTTATGTCTCTACAAGGGTTAAGCATGATATGCTTAACCCTTGGTTGCAATTCTAACCTCAACAATAATTCATTTTTTATTCATCACAACTTCATCTTCTTCTTTCTCTCTCCAAAAGCTTTCTAGCTTTTATTTTGTGATGATTGTTTTGTGAGAAAAAGAAAACAAAAGAGAGCAAAATTCCTACTTCATCATCCTCATCTATTCTAGCAACTTAGATTAGGGTGTTTGCTTCACTAATACATCATTAGAGAAGTGTGTGCTTGGGTTAGAGTTTCCTCAAGGTAGATCGTCTTGGATTTCGAAGACTTCAAGCAAGATGCATCATTCACCTCTTGGAACCTCTCGGGAGTCCGGGAACTTGATGATCGCAGTGAAGGAACCTTAACACGGAGCTTATGAAGCAAAGGAACGGACTACAAAGGTTGTAATCCCTAACTCTTAGATGTTAAGTTGTTAACTTGTTAGTTTTGTTTTATTCTGTAGTTAATGATCTAGGGTTAGGATTATCAATAATGGCAAAAATTTGAACTTGGCATAGGTGATGCATCCCGAAACCTTGCTGCCATTGTTGGTAACCCAACATAGCACTCCCGGAGTTTCGTAGTGTAGTATACGAATACGTTATATATGTATATAAATATGTGTATTGTGATACGTGGATGATTATAAAGATAGGATTTAGGCGTTCGCGGGTTAAATTTAGTGTAATAGTAAGATAGTGCTTAGTGTAATTTCTTAGTCGCGAAACCCTAGGAAAAAGGTATACACACACACATGCACACATGTAATATGCTTGGTGTATATGATATATGTATATATATATAGATGTGTTGTTATATATACATACATACATATATATATATACACACACATATACGTATACATGTATGATGAGGATAGTATATGATATTTGGAGATGAGTCGATGTGATTGGCATGATGCCGTGAGATCGGTGATGTGAATTGGGTTGTGTTATGATATACTACATGATAGTATAGTAGATCAATGGGCAATGTGTTTTATTGACACACGGATATATGTTTGGGGGTATCGGAATGCACTAGACTGTAGATCAGTACCCCTAATTCAGGATATGTTGGTAATGTTACCAGATATAGTGAGTTATATGTGATATTTGACCCGTACCCCGATTTGGGATGTCGTACGATGGATTTTTACCGTACGATGTATAATGATGATGATTGATCCGCACTCTCGACTCGAGGATGTCGTATTATATATGTTATTGTACGTGACGCTATTGAGGCGGGATCACCGACTATTAGATATATCGACTCAGACTTAGGGGGATTTCCTTACCCTTTTGATTAGTCTCTTAGCAGTGTCCTGTAGTTTACTTAATAGATGTTAGATTGGGCTCGAGTCATACTTATTTCCAAAACTAACGAATCGTGAGTATTTTAAAGACAGGCCGAGGGATACTACGGATATTTCAAAGGACGTACATTTTCTTAAAAACACCGTAATCCCTATTTTCTAAACACCACGATTCATGCTTTTTCAAATGCCGAAACAGCATGACTCGTATATATAGTGTATATTCTTTATTATTGCGTTTACTATTCATTTTCCGTATATTCTTGCTATTCGCATCGCATTGCATGCTTAAATGTGTTTTCGTAGTTATTATGAAACCCTGCTATCAGGACACCAACACCATTACCGATGATACGTATGCTCCATGTAAACTCACTTGCCATCTCACACACATCATCATCTGTAATTTTCATGTCACGTATACATTAGAAAACACTAATTCATTAGTATAAATTGCTAGCTGATAGTTTCGACCTGGTACTAGTGCGCTTGCTTTCATATGCTAGGTTAGACATTGCATTTATTACCGTGATATCTCATGAATGTTTATATTCATTTGTCATGCAATATTATGGAGCTTATTGCTGGTGTTCACTGTTTAATGACTTTTGATTATGGAATTCGGATTTTCCATGTGATTTATAGATTTGGAGAAACCGCAAGGATTTTATAAACTTATTATCATTTTCAAAAGATAGAAATTGCGGTTTTCTCGTGATATGATGTGAGATATGTCTACCATGAGTTTTCTCGGCCCTTAAGCAGTATCATACACCCGATTCGAGGAGGAGGAGGAACCGTCTACGGGTGCATGGTGGACCCGGTGCGATACCCCGGGGCAAGATGGTCGCAGATGATGGCGTTGAGCCTGGCAGGGGAGCACTACCGACCGGTTATTTATGACACGGCGGATATCCGGAGCATACCGACGTAGTCTTGAGATTATATGATAGGGGCCAGTTCGGATTGCCGGAGCCCAAGATAGTGAGATTGATTATATGGGCCAATCCGGATTGCCGGAGCCCGAGATATTGAGACATTGAGATATTCAGACATATGTTTTGTGTCGATACTGGACATGGATTATCAGTTGATTTCATTGATGATACTTCGGTTTTTATTCACAAATCTCACTGAGATATAAAAATAGTTTTCTCATTCAAGATGCATTCTGTTTCATTCTTAATGCATTCGTAAATCATATATGTGGCATGTTACTACCTGAGGCACTGAGATGAGCACTTGGTATTATACTAATGTTAGATGATTACCTTGTCATTATCAGATGTTTCAGGTTATATATTATATGGATATTATTGTATGACCTAGGATAGAGACATACATGCGATTTCTGCTCGGTGATGTTTTCTACTCACGAGTTGGCCACTCACCCCCGTTGTGCCACAGTTTCTTGCAGGTTTGCCGTACATGTTTCCTTGGCGGCTTTGCTGGCACACTGCATCCTTCCGGGTGATTGCTTTGGTAGGTGGGTTCACTTATATCGTTACCACCGTAGTATTTGTATTTACATTCAGTTGTATCTAGTAAACTCCATTAACTAGACTTGTATTATTGATAGACTTAGAAGACCATTGTATATTCTTTCGACCTTAGAGTCGCTCGCCTGTATTATTATGGTTTTCTCTCTGGTTTTATTGAGGATATTTCTTTTCTTTGATGAGTTTTGATCCTCGCCCTTCGGCGTTGTATATTATATTGTATTGCGAGGTTGTGTCCGCTAATTGGCAAAGAGCTATCTCCCGCTTAGGGATGTCTTTATATTATGCATGTTTGTACCCGTTTGAGGCCGGTATTTACAAAGGAAACTTTTCCGAAATTTTTGGAAAGGACTTGATGTTTTATAAATGCTTACTACGACTTTCAAAGGGATTTATATGTAAACTTTTAAACAAATTTTCCTTCACTTCTGTTTTAAATGGTTTAGATTTCTGGGCTTTTGGCTTACTTGAATTAGGTGGGGTCCTATAGACTTCATATGATTCAGGTGCCAGTCACGTGCTGTTTCCGGGTCGTGACAAAGTTGGTATCAGAGCGCTAGGTTTAATCTTGGTTCGAATCTATGTTTGACTATGCGGAGTCTAGGGCGTTTATATATATTCGGAACCTAGGCTTGACCTTACGGAACTTAGACTTGGTCGAGGGGGTATTAGACCTGAACTTTCGTCGCATAGGTTGACCTTGGTTGATGGAGTTGATGACTTAAGTAGAGTGACGTACCCTGTTTATGTTTCGTGGCATACTTATGATACGCTACTTCTCTTAAGAAGCCTTAGGATGTACATTTCTTTGCACAGTATTTTATTCGTTCATATGACCTATCCTCATCGATATCAGTTGGTGGTTTTGTTACCACGATAGCATAGGCAGAGAGAGCTGTGGCTAGAGTTGCGGTCAGCTTGAGCTCTTCTTGGACGAAGACTGACCATGGCGTAATTCCGGTGACACACGATTGTATAGATGTGTCGTTTTATTGTGTTTTTCGCGCCATGAGTGTTTGATAGATCACTGTTACTAAAAATTTCTCGAACATGCAGATCAGCACCATGTTAGTTATACGTATGCCCCAGAGGCCATTACTGTACATACGATGTATATTGTAGTGGATAATTGGACAAATATATGGAGGACTTTCTTGCTCGACATGATAGTATGCTATCTGGTTGCTCTTTATCTTAACATGTACACTGATTATCTCTATATTACATGTTGATAAAGCCCTTAGGATGAGTACTTGACCACCATGATTATGATGCAGATCATACTAGTGGGGACAGAGTAGTCGATAAGTACATCCTTCAAATGTTCCTAGTCGTAGGTGTATCGAGACAGGGCATCGATATACCAGAGTAGTCTAGCGTATAGCTTCTCGCCCCATATAGATGGGTGATGGATGATCCCATATCCATTGGTGTTTGATATCAGAGACAGTATACGGGTGCTCAGTAGAGACTGGGTACACTGGACGGACTCGCCGAGAACTCCCAGATGGTATTATACCTCACGTCAGATGGCAGTTCTTTGGTGACACCGGTACAGGTTAGTCTGTAGACCCGAGATCGTCATAGAGTATTTTTTGATTCCCACTGTGCTTTGATATCCACCTTACCACGTTCAAGAGAACGTGCAAAACGGTTGCTTTTGGGTACAGTCCTGAATCACATGGAGGCAATGAGCGACAGGAGGGATTGCGTCTCTCCCGGTATTGGGAGTTGATGTTGCGCTGTGCTCGATTGGCTATAACAGGAAGTCCCTGGCCAGGGCTGCTTCAGAGATATACTGGTAAGTGTTATCAGTAGTTTCTCGACCCGTTATGAGCCTTATATCGGCACGACTTATAGAGTTACTGGGGTCTGATGTTTACCACTCCTAGACGAGATATGCGACATATCAGATGAAGAAATCGGAATGTACGGTAGTGTTACTGATTGGATTCGCAGGAGTATGAGCAGGCATTCTTGTTGATCTTCTGATCGATCAATACCCGGGTGGCCGTTACGTTTAGCAGACCGCTTGCGGCTTGTGTGTGTTTGATATGATCATCACCTACTGCTGGCGTATTGACGAGTCTTTAGAGTCCTACATAAGGGTTTCCAGGCTCAAGCGAAATGGAGTAGCAGCACATATGTGATATGTGCGGGACCGAGATTAGTATGATATGTGATACCGTATTCTATTCTCGCGATTTGTGATATCGGTCAGTTATATGCGATATAGCCGGGTTATTAGATCAAGTGTTGATTCGATAAGTTGTCACATAAGATATTAGTCGGTTATTTGTGATATAGCCGGATTATTAAATCAACAGTTGATTTGATAATCTAATGTATAATTATATATTTGATATATTAATTTGCATTAACTAGTATTAGCTCACATTAAGATTTCTTTTCTCACTTGTATTGTGCAAATTGTATATATGTGATATATGCAAGTGTACATTATTTTTGTGCCATTCTTGATGATACATGGACATGGGTGTGTGTATGACTTACACCATGCTTGGTTTAATCCTAGGGTTTTTAATGGATTAAGTAATTCTAAACTAAATGATTTTGTCATGGCACATAAGCTTGTAGAAGCTTGTAGATCATTGACTAAGTCTTCAAGTTTTGTTTTACCTAAGATATTTGTTAACCCTACCAATTAACCTAGCCTTGGTTAAGTCCCTACAAAGGTTAAGTATATGATACTTAACTTACCCATGGTTGCTTCACTCTTTCAAGAGTTCATTCTTCTTCTTCTTCCTCAAAACTTTCTAGCTTCAATAGAGATGTAAGAAAAAATGTGAGAAATTCAATTCTAAAGTGAGACCACTTCCTACTTCATCGTCCTCTTCTACTTTCCATTTAGTATAGGGTGTTTGATTCACTAATTCCATAATTAGTGAAGAGATATCTTCGGTTAGTGTCTCCTCGACGTAGATCTTCTTCGGCCATGAAGTCTTCTAGCAAGCCTGATCCGTACATCTTGTGGAGTCTCTCTAGAGTCCGGGAGTTCATGATCGCGGCGAAGGGACGACTACAAGGAGCTAATAAAGTGATGGACCGGTCTACAAAGGTTGTATTTCTTGTTCACCTTACTTGCAAAGCGTTTGCATTTTATTCCGTCGGATTTCTAGTATAAGATTCAAGGGTTAGGGTTAGCTAGAACGGCTAAATTTTAATATGGCATGATAGATGCCTCCCGAAACCTTGCTGCCGTGCTAGGGAACCTTACAGTGGTATGAGAGACATGCTAGAAAATTAGACAGATTTTGTTAAGATTACGAAACCGAAATACTCCGAAACATGCAACGCCAAAAAATGGTTTCTGTCGATTCTAAAAAGTTGTCAAATTTGTTTATAAACAAGTATAGAATGTTATATGGGATATATAATGAACACTATGAAAATTTTAGGGGGTATGCTCAGATTTTGGATGAGGACAATGGAATTGTGGCCGACCACTTTCTGTTGTTTTTGCTTGAAATTTTCACCGTGTTCCAATGACTGGGTTTTGGTGTTTCAGGTGTTGTTTGTTTTTGCTAATTTTGCATGTGATGTGAACTTACACTATAAGCAATTCGGAGTGTTTCGTATTCGTAGTTCTAACAATGTTTCAGGTTATTCATATATTGTCTTGGCGAAGTTTAAAAGTTCGATCTAATGTCAAAAACCTATTTTTCCAAGTTTAACGTATTCGGAAAAACATGCAAATAATTCTATGAACCCTCTAGAAGAATGAAATCCTAACTCGACTTTTTAGATAGTGGAACCACGGTCATACCCTAGGGTTTGCCGCTGTTCCATGGCGACATGAGTGAGGCTTGGGTCTACCCTTCTACGGCTGGTGATAGGTACTGTGGCATATTCTGGGTATTATTGAATTGTGCTCAAGTGTTGAGCTGTTGGGGAATTATGGGACTTTGATGAATCGATCGAAAAGTTTAACATTCGTCCGGGTATCATGTGATGGAATACAATATTTGGAATCCATAAAAGTAGTTATGAGATAACTAATTTGAATGTTATAAATTTATCAATTTAGTCTCATTTGATCGGTTGCTACGGGATTTTGATGTGATCAAAAGTCTGTCGCAATCACTAAGTGTACGCGGATACTCACTGGGTAACCTTATTAGATAGCCATGCCCTATAGCCCCGACCAAATGACTGTAGGAGAACCCCGTCACCAAAAGCATCCGTTTGGGTGCTCGCGTGCGCGGTGTTCCGCCTTAGTGCACTTCGTCGACGGTATCGGCGGTACAGCCATGTGGTAAAGTTTCCGACGAGGATTCGATCAGGATGTCGAGAATCTTGTTCATTTGCCCGACTTGATATTGAAAAGAGTTTTCGAGATCGAGACTAAAATGCGGGGTTTATAATTGTTAGGCATGAGATGTCTAAGGAATTCATATGGTTAGGCATGCAATCTAAAGTATGAGATACGTTGGGTTTATGATGAATAAGGTGGCTGTGGATTCCAACTGTTGTAGTTTTTCACTTTCTTTTCTGCGACCGTAAGTGTAATATATGGTGTATCGCCGGTTTCATTGCTATACGTTAACGACAATTGGGATACGCATATTAACTTACGTTGATGACATGTGATGTTATGTGTTGCTGAGATATGTTATATTGGATCGTCGTGTTTTTGAATATCCGGGGGTTTTATGTGAGATGAGAGTTTTTCATTTTCATTCATGTAAAATTCATTGTATGTAATATTCTTTTATTGGGGCACTTCCGGGTTGAGGATGATGTCACCATTGTATATTATTTACTTTTCCGCATTAGGATAGACCCAAGGAGGGAAGCACAAGTAACCGGGTTCTAGGGTCCAATGGGAGACTATCTCGAGGAGTCGAGACCGGGTCTCCTAACTCTAGAATTGGTAGGGTTACTTGCCGCTCTCATAGGGGTCTAGGGATGTGGGTTTGGCTATTCATCACGACCGTGGAGTCCGGGTTTTATATAGGCATAATTTAAAACACGAAAATCCTAGTATATCCAATATTTTATATGTTATCATCTGCTGCTCTGAGATGTGATCACTGTGATATGTTCAGACGAATGCCTATATATTATATATATGAGATATAATTAATATTGCTGCTTTCGTTTCATATGTGATGCTTGGGAAGCATAATAAATAGGACTTCATTAATGAGATTACTGAAATAAAAAGAAACCTAAAGATGTTGTGGAATCGAATTTTTAAAAACATGGTAGCTCTATTTCTTACTTTGCATAGCGGTATTCCTTGTAGAATATCCAACACCTTATTCGATAAGGAAAGAGCCGAGATCCCTTAACCGGGAGTGACCTCTTTACCGAAACTAGCAGATGCTACAAACTCGGTTTGTCTTTTGTTTGCTTTTATAGTTTTTGCTTTGCATAGTGGTATTTGTGAAATATCTTGCACCTTATTCGATAAGGAAAGAGCCGAGATCCCTTCACCGGGAGTGACCTCTTTAGCAAAACTAGTAAAAGCCTAAAAAAACTCTCCTTTTAAAATTCACTCGATTCTACAACGATATTAGGTTCATTACGCAAAAAGTTTTCTTAAAAACCTGTCGTAGCCCTCCGTCATTTCAGATAAGTAATATTTAGTATTCGTGCTGCGTTTGTTGTCATTGTCAAGGCGTAGTGTGCGGTAGCTGATTAGTGCTTATCTACAAAGCATATGATGCGATTGGATTATGGTAGTCGTGCGACCTTGTTGACCTTGTCAAGAGTCATGCGGGTGGGTTTAATTCAATCGGGAAATGACGGGTTGAACTTGACTTGCGTTCTGTGGTTTGTTGACCTTGTCAAGGTCATAGATCGCTCAGGGCAAAATACTATCTGGAATTTCAAGTGTTGAAATTTGCAATGAGATTGCATACCTTGTATGAGTTAGTTCGATCTCGATACCCACTGCGAGTAAGAGTTACTCCTGGGAGAGTTTTACACATCACAATTAGCCGATCAAGTAGCTGTCTAGAAAGGTGTCAATGGGGTTATGCCTCTGGGAAAATGAGGTTTATTTTAATTAGGTCTGTGCGAAAGCACGGGAAAACCCCCTCAAAGTACCGGCACTGGCCTGGCCGAAAGATTGGCAAACATATAAGGTGTAATTAATCCCGGCTAGTCTTTCCTTTTAGGGTTTGAAGGAAGATTTGACTAAAACAATGGGAGCCATCCTGATTAGATAAAATAATAACCAATCTAATCTTTCAAGGGCATACGCTGAGTGTTTTCTTCTCTCTCTCTCTCCAGGCAGCGACCATGGAATGTCTTAATCAAGATAATAATATGGATGTATTGACTAAACCCGCTTGTTATACTGAGCTGGGGAACGTTGGTCCCGCTCTAACTTATAATTGTTATAAAACTGAGCAGGAAATAGGGGATTAACGGAATTGTCGTGCTACCCAAACGAAGAAAGTGCATGATAATGCATCGTCTTCGGGTGTGTTCATTACAGAGAACTGTTTTTCAGTATCCTTTATGTCCTGGGTATGTGATGCCGGATCAGGATCCCGCAAAATGTAAGATGTTACTTGGGCTACAGATAGGTAGAGAACTGAAAATGGGTGATAAGTTTTAGGAGTTAGAAACATCGCAATTGTTGCAGCCAAGGTGTTGGCAGTTATCACCATGTATTACAAAATACATTGATTTTGAACGAATGTTATTAGATACCGAACCTGATATACAATATAATATCAGTCTATTTTTTTAGTAAAGAAAGATATAATTTTGTATTGTTGGAAAATGTTTTGAACATTTCCTATATCAATTGTTGATCGGTTCAGGCACGTTATCTAAAATTATATACATTCTAAATCAAACAACAGTTCTTAACGTACAGAACACATACAAGAGGAAGAGTTCAGAAATGAACGAATCCTTCTTGAGGCATTGTAGACTAGGTCATATCAATGCGACCCGACTAGCTGAAGTTACATAAAGATGCATATTTAAATCAGTTTTAATTTACATCTTGTGAAACTTTCCAGTCTTGTCACAAAGATAAGATGACCACAGATCCGTTTATTGGAAACAGAGAAAGAGTTAGTGAACTCTTGGGATTGATACATGATGATGTATGTACGTCCCTTGTCTATACATGCCAGGACCGGTTCTTTGTACTTCATTACATTCACTGATGATCTCTCAAGATTCGAACAGGTGTTCCTGTTGAAACACAAGTCTAAAACTTTTGAGAAATTCAAAGAATATAAGTTGGAAGTAGAGAACCAAAAACTGGAATAAGTAATATGTCCTTTGATGAGATCAGGGAGGAGAATACTTGAGCACGAAATTTTTAGACTATTCTATAGGAGAATGAGATTCTCTCTCAGCATTACTCCTCCGTGTACACCACAGCAAGTTGGTGTATCGGGGTGGAGCAATCATACCCTATTCGATATGGTGTGCTCTATGATGAGTACTACTGAGTTACCTATTTCCTTTTGGGTGTTATGCACTTGAGAAGCTGCATACCTATTGAATTAGGTTCCAACCAAATATGGTGCCTACCACTCCATATGTGATATGGTATGGGAAGATCCCATCTATTAAGGATGTTAAGATTTGGGTTTTCCGGCCTATGTTTAAAAGCAAAAATCTGGACAAGCTCGAGTCAAGGTCAGTTTTGTGGAAGTTTATTGGATATCTCAAGCATTTGCAAGAGAATATCTTCTACCACAGTGAGGAATAAAAGGTGTTTTATTTCTCGGCATGCCACCTTTTTAGAAAAAGGATTTTCTTGTGAAGAAATTAGTGGTCATGAGGTAGAACTGGAAGGAGTTCCAGCTAAACAAACTGCAGCTAATGATTTGGTAGAACCGAAGGATTCAATGTCTCCCGACGAACCTCAGCCGCTCCGCCAATCTGGTAGGGTTCCTTAACCACCTGAGAGATGCTTTAGTTTTCTCTATGACAGAGGGAGCGAGGATTGCATCATGAGATGATGACCCAACTAGTTTCGAGTAGGCCATCAGGAGTGGGGAATCTATGAGAATGGCTGGATGCTAAGTGATCTGAGATGGAATCCATATACACCAACAAAGTATGGACTTTGGTTGATATATCTGAAGGGTTAAATCCCTATCAGGAGCAAGTATATCATGAGAAGATTACTTGGTGTACATAGAAAAGTTGAGACTTTCAAAGCTAAGGCTTGTTGCAAAAGGTTCTCGTCCTTACCAGGTGTGGATTATGATGAAACCTTTTTCTAATTGCTATGATTAAGTCCATCCGGATCCTATTTGCCATTGCTACATACCATGACTACGATATCTGGAGGTTGGGTATCATGACTGCTTTTCTAAATAGTGATTAAGAAGAGAGCGTCTATAAGTACACAGCCAAAGGGCTTCGTAGACAGTGGGAGCAGCGGAAACGTGAGCATGTTGCTTTATTGGTTAAAGCAGGCATCGCAGAGTTGGAACATCTGTTTTGATGTGGTAGTCAAAGCGTTTGACTTCATCAAAATGGTAGATGAACCTTGTATATAAAAAATGGTAGTAGGGAGTATGGTGGTGATCCTCGTATTGTACGTGGATGACATACTATTGATAGCAAAGGAGTTTCCTATGCTACACTCGGTCAATCTCCTCTTATCACATGGATTCTCCATATAAGATCAAGGTGATACCTCCTAAATCCTAGGTTTTGGATCTATGAGATAGATCTAAGTGGATGTTAGGATTCTCACTAGGTGTAGTGAGTTGGTATCAATCGATCCTGGGGAGAATCACTGGATAGCTTCCAGGGTGGTAAGGTCGACTGAATGTCAGTCACATGCCTTTTCTTTACCCTCAGTGGAGGGATGGTATGTTGGAAGAGTACCAAGCTAGATACCATGGCAAACTAGATGATAAAGGCTGGACACATCGCTACTAAGGATGCTACCAAAGAGGCAGTTTGGATATATAATAGTTTATGAGATGAACTTCGTTCCTACCATTGTGTGACAATGGAGTTGTGGCTTATTCCTAGGAACCCCCGTTCCATCAGTGATCCAGACGTATTCTTAGGCAATATCACCTGATCATGGAGATGGTTGATCTCCAAGGAGATCGTGGTTAGGAGAGTAGACACAGAGGACAACACAGCGGATCCACTCACAAAGGCCTTTTCCTAATAGGGACTTTTATGGGATGGTAGAGTATGGGATACTACAACCACTGTTGATTGTTGGGTATGGGATATTACGACATATGGCCTTAATGCAAGTGGGAGATTGTTAGTTATATGTATGCCCTAGAGGCCATTACTGTACATACGATATATATTATAGTTGTAACATTTCATAAAAGTAAAATATTATTTTTGGGAATTTATATAATTAAATAATAAATATTATGAATATTTTAATGATGCAGTATAATTATATACCGATAAATTGGGAAATATTTGAAAATTTATAAGAATTATTGAAATGAGGGTGTTTTATATGATATGAGCATTTATAGATTTTTAAATACTCATTTAAAATACTGTTAAGTGCTAAACTCGATTTATTTTCACTAATCAAGCATTTATCTTGATTATGCTTCATGACATGCACCGTGTCACATTTTCTAAAATTACTTGTTACATTTCTTTTCTACCATGACTTTTTATTTTTCCAAGCATGGCTTTTTTTTTGAAAATGAAAAGGAAAGGAAAGTGAAAAGATAAAGAAAAGAAAAGAAAAATGAATAGAGTATTGAGGTATGGGCAAAAGAGAGAGCGGTGAGGGGTCTTTGACCTTCGTCTCATTCCTACATTCCCACCATTTAATCTTCATCATTCTCTCTCCCTCTCAATCCCATGGCTGCCCTCCTCCCTCCACCACCTCAACCCCTCACAACACCACCAAAAATACATCAAAACACTTCACCCTTTTCACTAAAAACATGCACAAGCTGACTATAAGCATGGGAGATCAAGAAAAATTGGATTTTGAAGACTTAGGGCAACTCAAGAAAATTCTTGAGTTGCGAAATGAGGTAATTCCTTAACCATTAGTATAGTATTTCATTCACTTTAGCAGCCATACATGTTTAGAAGTGTTTTAGTGAGGATTGGTGGTCTTTGAAAATTCCTAGATGAGATTAGGGATCTAATTGAGTTGAGATGATGCAATTAAGGTTTGTTAGTGATCTTAAACCCCTTTAGTGTTAGAATTATGTACCGTCACGACCCGAAATTGCCCGTGACTGGCCCTTGAATCATATGAAGTCTATAGGACCTCATCTAATTCAAGTAAGCCAAAAGCCCAAAAATCTAAAACCATTTTAAGGAGTAAATAAAGAAAACTGGTTTTTAAGAAGTACAAATACAAGTTAAAATGCAAGGTTTTTAAATAAGTAAGCCGAATATGCATTTTTAAAATCTCTAGTCTTTTCTGAAAATTTCGGCAGAGTTTCCTTTGTAAATACTGGCCCCAAACGTGTTACAACATGAATAATATATATACAATGATAAAAGGCATCCCCAAGCGGAGCTAGCTCTTCGCCAAACGACGGATCAAAACCACGCAATACAGCATAAATAAGTATACGACGCCCAACGGCGAAGTTCACCACAAAGGATAAAGAAAAGCAAGTCATATAAATCACAAGAAGCGGAAAACCCCTCGCTCTAAGTCTCGCAACCACAATCCCACTAAGTCTCAATATTTATACAAATTCTAATATTGATTGATTGATGGAGTTAACTAGATACAATATGAAATGTAATACAAGAGTGGGTACGCTACAAATGTCCCACCTACCACTGCAAAACACCCAAAGGAAACTGTGTGCCAGCGATGCCGCTACTGATCCACGCGGTCAACCTACAAGAACTGTGGCATAACGGGGGTGAGTTGCCAACTCGTGAATGTAAGTCGATGTACAACACCCCACGACTTGCGGGGAGGCGGAATAATGAAAAACAATCTTGTTCTATGTGTAAACATCGACTAACCGAGAATCTTTGCTAAACTATAACTAAGAAGAAACATAGAAGTTATGAACTACTAGGATAAGTGATTATACCTAATGAACCGTGTCCTTCTCCTTTCCGTTATCCACGTCCTTCTCGGCCTCCTCCACGTAATAGATGATCCACCCGAGAGCTATACTCCAAGCTTCACCTCTAATTTGAGGTAACTATGTTTCTTAAAGTGCTAATCTAAGTAACCTAGGTGATATAGAGAAGTGTTATGGATTAAATAGTCTTTACTAATCCTTGGTCTCAACAAATGAGAGGGGAGGATTAGGGTTTGAAGAGATAGAGCTTGAGGAGAGAGAAGGTGAGAATGATAATGAATTGAAATTGTTTCTCACTTCTAATATATCATGAAGCATATAAAATATCAAATAATATAAATCAAATGATTTATCATCATGCTTCATTTAATATGTGCAATGAATCATCAAGTGAGTCATTAAGAAAAAAATGCTTCATTAACTCACTTGAATGATTCATCTCATGAGTCACAGAATCAATTAATGCTAATGCCACCTTAACCCTCAAGTCACCATCCTTCTAGAAGCTTCCCGCGAAATTACGAGAACGCCCCTCCTATCCGTGAAAACACGGAAAAACTTTAGATTGTATATATCCAATAACCCGATACTAGAAACTGGCTTAAACCAAAGCCGGCAAGTAAAAACTGTCCGAATGTTGTACGTGCGTAAACACACGTATGCGTCCGAACCCTTGTCGTAGAACCATATGACCTCTATATCGTTTCGCCCGGAGTAGGGAAACTCTCTGTGTGGGACTCTAAAGACTCGACAACTATGTTGGCAGTGGGTTTAACCACAGACCGCAAGCGGCACTAGCTGTACGTAACGGTCCACAGGTAGATGTCGATAAGAAGGCCGATGAGGAAACCCATCCGAACTCCTACTGAGTCTGATGTGACAATCTCCGTACAGTCCGGTCTGTTCGTCTAAGACAATCGCATATCGGGCCTAGGGGCGGCAAGCGTCAGTCCCCTAATAGAGGTATAAGTCGTGTCGGAGCGTAGCCCATTACACCCAAAGAAACAACTGGAACCTACCAGTAAATCTCGCTTGCCCTTGCCAGGGACTTTGCGTAATGGCTCTCTGACACAGCGCGATATCAACTCCCAATATCCGGAGAGACAAATCCTATCTAACTGCCACTGCTTCCAAGTGCTTGGGACTGCACCCAACTGCTACCTGTTTGCATGACTCCTTTGAGCCGTGGTAGGGTAGCAATCTAAGAACAGTGGGACACACTCGAGGCGAAGTAGCAGTGTCAAGTCTGCGGACTATGCTGTACACATGTCACCTGAGAACTGTTAACTGACGATGGGTATAATACCAACTAACAGTTCCCCGTGAGTCATGTCCGGTGTACCCGTAACCCAACGAGCACCTACATACTATCTCCAGTACGACGTACTGACGGCTGTGGGACAGACTATCTCCCCAACTGGGATGAGAAGAGTACACACTAGTCTACTCCGGAGTATCGATGCCCTGTCTCGATAATCCTACGACTAGGGACCTGTAAAAGGATGTGCTTGTAGACTACCCAGCCCCCACTAGTGTGACTGCCATCACAACGCTGGTAGTCAAGCAAGATCCTAAGAGCTCTATCAATACGTATACTCACATATTAAGATAGATGAAACCAAGTAGCATACTACCATGTTTAGCAAGACTGTTATATAACTGTGAATATCCCAAGCTTCCATTAAGTAATATACAAATGTCACGACCCGAAAGTACGGAATGTAACCGACACTTAGATTACGAAGCGTCTAGAGGCGCAACGTAACCTAAGTAAGACGAAGCCCAGAAATCTAAACCATAAAAAGAAGAAGAAGTAAAGGAAAACATGTAGAAAAAAAAGTTTAAAAGCAACATCAAATTTTCTCAAAAATTTCGGCACAGTCTCCTTTGTAAAAACTGGCCACAAATGGGTACAAACAAGAATAATATATATACAAAAAATAAAAAGCATCCCAAAACGGGAGATAGCTCTACGCCAAAAGGAGGAAACAACCACATCAATGCACAATAGTATACAACGCCAAAGGGCGAGGCTCAAAACTCAAAAGAAAACAAAACCACCAGATATCATAATAATACAAGCGCGACTCTAAGGTCGAAATAAACAACTGATCCAGTAAACTATCAAGTAATAAAAGTTTGGTTGATGGAGTTTTCTAGATACAAATGAAATAATAAAAGTACAATGGCGGTCCAGATACAAGTGAACCAACCTACCGTGCAAATCACCCTGAATGAAAAGATGTGCCAGCAAGCTGCCAGGAAAACCTGTACATCGAACCTGTAATAAAATTTGGCACAACGGGGGTGAGTTGCCAACTAGTGAGTAGAAGATATCTGCGAAAAGAAATCGAATGCACGATGCTGTCCTAGGTCATAATAATATACTAATATACTACTAGTCATCTAGTAAAGACAGGATAATAAGCTACGTGTAAGTGCAAATGCTCCGTGCTCATATCAGTGCCTCATATAGAACTATGTCATGTGAATTAGTATGCATGCACCATGAATGTGAAATAACCAATCCTGAAATCTAGATATATCTGTATAAGAAATCTTTAACTTTTATCATGGTAAAATGTATATAGAAATCTGAAATATCAACGATGAAATCTATGGAAATCCGTGTCAAGCATCGACACAAAACATGTAAATCTCAAGTCTCAATATCTCATAATCTCAATGCCTCATAGTCTCAATATCTCGGGCTCCGTCAGTCCGGATCGGCCCATATCATCAAATCTTACGACAACGGTCTGTATCCTCCGGATATCCACCGTGCAAGACATCACCGGTAGGTAGTCCTCCCCTGCCAGGCTCATCGTCTATAACTCGATCTTCTTGCCCCCGGGTACCATACCGGGCCCACCATGTACCCGAGATGGTTCATCCACTCCTCGAATCGGGTCTCGAAATCCAACAGAAAACATGAAATCTCATGGTGGACGACACATACATCACGAGAAAACCGCATCTTATGTTTTAAAAAGAGAGGAGGAGAGAGAGAGAGAAGTTTTTATATATTCTTGCGGTTTCCCCCCAAAAATCCAGAAATCTCATAGAAATCCAAAATCCCAAAATCATGAGTAAGTATATGATAAGTGTCGGCATATGCCCCATAATACTGCATGATAACATGAAAATGCGAATGCATGAAATGTCTAAGTAATAAATACCATATCTATACTAACACCAGAGAGTAATCACAATATTATATCGATCTAGCTGTTAGCTGATTGTATCAATAAAAGATAATATGATCTAAAGTGTACGTGACATAGCAATTACCGATGATGATGCCTGTGAGTCGGCAAATAAGTGTGCGTGGAATATGCGCATCATCGGTAATGGTGCTGGTGTCCTAACAGGCAAAGTTTTATTCTGATTATAGAAACATATGAATGAACATGCACCATTATGATTACGGTATGAATGTAAAGACGGATGTGTAATAACCACTCATCTGTGATATACAAGTATAACTACAACTATAAGACTCGAGCCTAAACTAGTGTCCATCTAACCTCCTAAGGAACTAAACCTAAGAAACTAGTCAATAATAAATAAGAGTCCACCTAAGGTCTGAATCCATATCTCTAATAGTCGGCGATCCAGCCTCAATAGCGTCACGTACGTAGTACGGCTTCCTTGAATCAAGAGTGCAGATCAATCATCATATCTATGCCTCGTACGGTAAAATCCATCGTACGGCATTCCAATATCGGGGTACGGGTCAAGTATCACCTACGTGTCTCATCATTCGTATAATATCATCATCAACACATGTCAAGATCAAGGTGCTATACTGTAATCGCATACATCAATCATATATCATTGTCAGCATAAATATACATAGTTAATTTATCCTCAGAAATATCATGTCATATGTTTCTTATTGTGATTAAGTCACACTTAGATCATATCGTAATCAAGTCACACCTATATGATATCGTAATCAAGTCACATATATATAATATCGAAATCAAGTCACACCTATATGATGTCGTAATCAAGTCACACCTATATGATATCATATCAGAATTTCAGGCATAGGTTACGGTCCGGGTTCTATTTTAGAGTCCCGTATACTTCAATATCATCACCACCCTTTATTATTGTTCAAGTATACAAATCAATTATCTCATTTTCTAATGATCCGCTAACATCATAACACGATTGTATAGCCAAGAATCACGGCATCAGCCCAGTTATATTGTTTCATCACCGTGTATCATATCACATCCTTGTATCACACATACGTATTGTGTATATATATATACCTACACCTAGTCCTATATATATATATATATATATATATATATACATACACGTATACACCACGTCGAGTCTCAGTGTGTGCGTGTGTGTGTATCTATCTGAAACCTACGAATCTCTTCCAAGGTATTCATCCTCTCGTATGGTCTTTCTAAATCAGTCTAGTCCAACCTAGGGTCATTACTAGGGTATTACTCATCAAGAACCTAAGGTCACGTCTGGCTTCCTAATGACAATAAGTACTATCCCTATTCTACGCTTGCGGGGGTGCTAAACGCCACCACCCGACTTCCCCCCGTAGATATACATCTACTC
Organism: Agapanthus africanus; assembly: GCA_030015575.1. Classification (NCBI taxonomy): domain Eukaryota; kingdom Viridiplantae; phylum Streptophyta; class Magnoliopsida; order Asparagales; family Amaryllidaceae; genus Agapanthus; species Agapanthus africanus. Next base: position 330,379,587 of record JASDDO010000022.1, read on the forward strand.
ACCTGGTCCTTGTCTGCCGAAAATGATGTCGCCATCCTATTCTTCATCGCCCGCAGTCCACGTGAGGGGTACCTATACGCAAACATATATATAGTATCGTAAACTGAATCACGGACAAAAGTCAAAACGACGCACGTAACGCGCATAGGTTAAAACCTATGTCCCGCTCATGCAAAAGAACAAAATATCGCTCGATGTCGGCGTACAAACGCCGATTGATCGAGATAAACATCAGCAAACAACTTGTAGTTTAAAAACTCATTACTTATAATATAAGACATGATTTAATCCATCGAAACCCTAAAAATCGATCAAATCGTCCGATTCCGTAAAACCTGAAAACACCAATTTACCGTTTTACTTCAAAACTTGATGTTTAAAAGAAACTAATGGTCATAATATTCATTAATTAGAATAACTAGACTATATAAACCATCACTATATTTTTAACACCCTAATTTATATTAGTTTGAAAATTCTAGTTTGCAAACTTGCCCAATTTTGATTCTTTTACGGAAAATTTCACAATATCACATCTAAACTGGATTTTGCATGAATTAATGCATTAAACTACAATTCATGATTATAATGATATAATGAAACCATAAATTATATTTTAAATTTCATTTATTTCAGAATTTCCAAAATCTAGTTAGCAAAATCGCATTTTTCAATTATCAATAGAAACTAGTAACCAATTTAAGTTTTTCATTCCACCAACAAGTTAATATCCTCATTAAAACCATTATCTAGTGTTACCAACATTAATTGGAATTTTATCTCACCAATATATACAATATATAGAAATCTAGTTTGCAAAATGAATTAATTTAAACAATTTTGGATAAACAATTTACAATATATCATCCATACAAGATTTTCCACTTCTAAAAATGTTAAACTAGTTATTATAACCCTACTTAATTAATAAAAACCATAAATTAATTTTATAAACCCTAACTTGAATTTTAAAACTTGTAGATAGAAATTATTTATTAAATCTAATTATGCTTAAATGAAACATCTAATAACAATAAATCAAAAGAAGAAGATTTATACCTCCACAACATGAAATCCAAACATGAAAATAAGCCACCAAAATGAATTCTTTCCATCTCCAAAATCCTTGTAAAGATGAGCAAAGAATAGAGGGTAGGAATTTATTAGGATTTTGTGGATTTTTTATTTATTTTTTGATGAATTTTGATGATTTTTAATGCAAAAATGTTGGGGGGAAAATTTTGGGGCTGCCCATGGAGGTGAGGCCGGCCATGAGGTGAGGAAAAGAAAGGAGAGTGAGAAAAGGTGAAGAAAAGTGTAAAAGGTTTCACAAAAATATCACACAATTAAGTCTTTTCATGAATTTATTTAAAAATTCTTTATTTTCTTCACTCCATTTGACCTAGAATGGTCTGGAACCATTGTAAAATTTTAAAAATAAATTTTGCATGAAACACCCTTGATTCTAAGATGCAATGGTTCATTTTTGCAAATTTAACCCATTCAAATTTGTAATTTACACTAATTTAGTATAAAAATAAAGCTTATGTTAATATTTAAAATAATTAATTTAAGAAAAATATTTAATTAAACTAAAAATTTATAAGTGCCTAAATAAACACCATTTACTAGTAATAACATAATTAAAATAGATATTTTTAAATTTATAGGGAAAAATAATTACGGTTTAGTTTTATGAAAACTACGTTTTACTTTACCGAAAATTATAAAATTCACTTAAACGATTTTATTTATTTAATTAATTATTTAATTATTTTGAAAATGTTACAATCTTCCCACCTTTAAGAAATTCGGTCCCCGAATTTAAATTAAAACTCCCCCCAATTACTAAAACATTCAGCCAAAACACTCAAATCGTCGGGGCTCCGAAATCATCAATGCATAACTAAAACCAACTCCGTCAAGCATAACACAATCATCGCAGTTATGGCGAAAATAAAATACCAAAACCCAATACGAAAACCAACATAATATACATCAAAACTACAACTTATATATTGTGCGCATCATAGTAAAATCGTCCAAACATCTGGATAAAGAAGCATGCAAGAACCCCTTTTGAAAACCGCCGTGTGATGCACGTGCCATGGCATATGTAGCGGACGTTTATTTTTTAAAAAATAGCTATATATATATATATATATCTTTTATTTAACATACACGTCCCTCCTGGTTACCAAATTAATAGTAATGATTATAAAAACATACTGATCAAACTGAAATCAATCCCAATCACATCATAAAAATATCATGTGCGTCCGGTGCGCACTGAAATCGAAACCAAATACAGATGCCACGAATTCACACAAAAACAAAACTTAGTGCAACAGGTGTTCACTAAAAACATCTGTCAAGTGCAACGGGCATGCACGACTCTAATATCAGGTGCATCTAATCTGCACAAAATCACGATTTAGTGCATCTGGTTTGCACAAATCGTATCAGGTGCACCGAATGAGCGCAAGAATCTCAATCAGGTGCACATGGTGCACGAAAACAAACACGGAATATCAAAATCGAAATCACGGTACGAAAATGCATGAAAACTAGGTCGAAGCATATGTCAAAATCATGTGTAACCCATATGCACGAAATCAAATCAAAATATCAAAATGTATTAAAACCAAATCAAGTGCACTGGGTATGTACAAAACAACATCAATACAACTGATATATGAAACACAAATAGAATGTAATGAATGCACACATAAGAAATACCAATCGTAGAACAAAATCCTCAAAATACCAAAAAAAATCCAATCAACGGAAATATGAAATTCAAATCACCAAATCACAATCGTAAACACTATCGTCAATGTGCGCCTCTTTCCCCCATTCCTCTGGTGTCGACTGCTTCGAACTTGTCTCTTCATAGGTGTGCTGACTGCGCTACCAACGGCAATACTCATATCTAAAGTCTCCCACGTAGTCGATCCCTTCACCTGATATCCGGACTACATTAAACTTTTCGATCGATCCATCAAAATCCCATAATTCCCCGAGAGCTCAACACTCAAGTACAGTGTAAAAATATCCGGTACATACCCCAGCATCGATGGTCCAGCCGTAGAAGGGCAAACCCAAGGCTCACTAATGGCACCGCGGAACTGCCGTAAACCCTAAGGTTCGAGGGCGTTCTCGTGGTCTTTATGTCGAGTTAGGGTTTCATTCTTCTAGAGGGTCCATAGAAATACCTGCATGTTTTTCCGAATACTTTAAACTTGACAATCGTTCGAATCCTTTAACTTCATCTGGACGGCATGAGAATACCCTTCGTCTGCACATTAAACAATGCTTCACTCCTCAAGAATAACCAACACCCTAATGGTTATCGCATTCGAGCCGCAGCTCCCTCTGCCCGTGCGCCCGTAGTAACAGAAACCACCCTCCGATATCGATGAAGATAGATCAAAGGAACAAATGAAATGCGCTGCAAACAAATGTACATCATAAGGCTACTTAAGAAGAGTAGCGTATCGTAAGTATGCCGCGGATCATACCCACGGTACGTCACTCTACCTAAGTCGCCTACTCCATCAACCAAGGGTCACCCTAGACATATACAAGGTTAAACCTAGCGCTCTGATACCAACTTTCTCACGACCCGAAAGTATGGAACGTGACCGACACTTAGATTACGAAGCGTCTAGAGGCACAACGTAACCTAAGTAAGCCGAAGCCCAGAAATCTAAACCATAAAAAGAATAAGAAGTAAAGGAAAACATGTAGAAAAAAAAGTTTAAAAGCAACATCAAATTTTCTCAAAAATTTCGGCAGAGTCTCCTTTGTAAAAACTGGCCCCAAACGGGTACAAACAAGAATAATATATATACAAACAATAAAAAGCATCCCCAAACGGGAGCTATCTCTACGATAAAAGGCGGAAACAACCACAACAATGCACAATAGTATATAACGCCAAAGGGCGAGGCTCAAAACTCAAAAGAATACAAAACCACCAGATATCATAATAATACAAGCGCGACTCTAAGGTCGAAATAAACAACTGATCCAGTAAACTATCAAGTAATACAAGTTTGGTTGATGGAGTTTTCTAGATACAAATGAAATAATAAAAGTACAATGGCGGTCCACATATAAGTGAATCAACCTACCGTGCAAATCACCCTGAAAGAAAGGATGTGCCAGCAAGCTGCCAGGAAAACCTGTACATCGAACCTGTAATAAAATTTGGCACAACGGGGGTGAGTTGCCAACTCGTGAGTAGAAGATATCTGCGAAAAGAAATCGAATGCACGACGCTGTCCTAGGTCATAATAATATACTAATATACTACTAGTCATCAAGTAAAGACAGGATAATAAGCTACGTGTAAGTGAAAATGCTCCGTGCTCGGATCAGTGCCTCATATAGAACTATGTCATGTGAATGAGTATGCATGCACCATGAATGTGAAATAACCAATCCTGAAATCTAGATATATCTGTATAAGAAATCTTTAACTTTTATCATGGTAAAATGTGTATAGAAATCTGAAATATCAACGATGAAATCCATGGAAATCCGTGTC